>JAFMSR010000015.1:43006-165315 GCA_022818135.1 Saxidomus purpurata
TTCGATTCTTTAATTACTATTTGAGCCTTCTTTCTCCGTCGTCCTGCATACATTTGTATATAGAAATGAAAATGCCGACGAGCTACGCTTTAAAGATAAGATTGCCTCGGCTAATGTATCGAAGGATTTCAAAGATAACACAGGGACAGACGGAAAACATTCATTCAACGGACGATGTAATTTTATGTAATTCCTGAAATGCATATGAATATCGATAATAAATATTAATACATAAAAAAAACAGAAATCATAGAATATATAAAAGTGAAAATGGTACATAAGACAGTGTCACAAACTAAATAAAAATAGCGATACTCCTATAAAAGATTTTACTATATGCAGGATTCGAACCCATGGAACCTTGCATACAAGTTAGGCATCTTACCACTACGCCACTTTCCTTGGGCGGTCTCTTAATACTGGTTTGACTGTAAATGCTAAGAAAAATGCAATGTATATGTAAATAAAGTTACAAAAGTATTAGCAGCATGTACATGTAACCATTTTGAAATGAACTTTTTAAAGATATCAGCGTTTTATGGGTTCATGTTTAGCTCTATTTACTCATATTCGTTTATGTGTGGGTGTCTTGATTATAATTTGTGTCCGATTCAGTAATGTAGCGTGACTATACATATTTCATAAGCAATACAACACCTGCTTTAACGTTTTTCAGACTGAAATCAGTCTGGGTCATTTTTGTCATTATATCGTTTCAGAAAAAACATAATTTATCCGATTTAAAAAACTAGGACCATGGTTTACAGACTTAAGTAGACAAGATCTTTTATTTACACGAGTATACAATTATTTTGACAACCCGACATATCGAATTACAACTATCAAAAGCTGTACGTGAGAAAATGTTTTAAGTATTGTACAAATAACACTTGAGCGATCATTTTGAAATGTAGTCCTACTTTAAAACGTCGAGGATAAGTTTATCTATTATGTTCAGCAAATAAATACACGAACTTTAGTACCCATCCTTTTAATAACTTTTCAAAATCTGCACGCTTTACAATTGTTATAAAATACCCAAATAAGATGAGTAGGAAGTTGGCAGTAGCAGTAGCTGGCAGTAACAGTAGCAAAAACGTGAAGTTGGCAGTAGCAGTAGCTGGCAGTAGCAGTAGCAAAATCGTGAAGTTGGCAGTAGCAGTAGTTAGCAGTAGCAGTAGCAAAAACGTGAAGTTGGCAGTAGCAGTAGCTGGCAGTAGCAGTAGCAAAATCGTGAAGTTGGCAGTAGCAATAGTTGGCAGTAGCAGTAGCAAAATCGTGAAGTTGGCAGTAGCAGTAGTTAGCAGTAGCAGTAGCAAAAACGTGAAGTTGGCAGTAGCAGTAGCTAGCAGTAGCAGTAGCAAAATCGTGAAGTTGGCAGTAGCAGTAGTTGGCAGTAGCAGTAGCAAAATCGTGAAGTTGGCAGTAGCAGTAGTTGGCAGTAGCAGTAGCAAAATCGTGAAGTTGGCAGTAGCAGTAGTTAGCAGTAGCAGTAGCAAAAACGTGAATTTGGCAGTAGCAGTAGCTAACAGTAGCAGTAGCAAAAACGTGAAGTTGGCAGTAGCAGTAGCTAGCAGTAGCAGTAGCAAAATCGTGAAGTTGGCAGTAGCAGTAGTTGGCAGTAGCAGTAGCAAAATCGTGAAGTTGGCAGTAGCAGTAGTTAGCAGTAGCAGTAGCAAAATCGTGAAGTTGGCAGTAGCAGTAGCTGGCAGTAGCAGTAGCAAAATCGTGAAGTTGGCAGTAGCAGTACCTGGCAGTAGCAGTAGCAAAATCGTGAAGTTGGCAGTAGCAGTAGTTGGCAGTAGCAGTAGCAAAATCGTGAAGTTGGCAGTAGCAGTAGTTAGCAGTAGCAGTAGCAAAAACGTGAATTTGGCAGTAGCAGTAGCTAACAGTAGCAGTAGCAAAAACGTGAAGTTGGCAGTAGCAGTAGCTAGCAGTAGCAGTAGCAAAATCGTGAAGTTGGCAGTAGCAGTAGTTAGCAGTAGCAGTAGCAAAATCGTGAAATTGGCAGTAGCAGTAGTTGGCAGTAGCAGTAGCAAAATCGTGAAGTTGGCAGTAGCAGTAGTTAGCAGTAGCAGTAGCAAAATCGTGAAGTTGGCAGTAGCAGTAGTTGGCAGTAGCAGTAGCAAAATCGTGAAGTTGGCAGTAGCAGTAATTAGCAGTAGCAGTAGCAAAATCGTGAAGTTGGCAGTAGCAGTAGTTGGCAGTAGCAGTAGCAAAATCTTGAAGTTGGCAGTAGCAGTAGCTGGCAGTAGATGTAGCAAAAACGTGACGTTGGCAGTAGCAGTAGCTGGCAGTAGATGTAGCAAAAACGTGACGTTGGCAGTAGCAGTAGTTAGCAGTAGCAGTAGCAAAATCGTGAAGTTGGCAGTAGCAGTAGCTGGCAGTAGCAGTATCAAAATCTTGAAGTTGGCAGTAGCAGTAGTTAGCAGTAGCAGTAGCAAAAACGTGAAGTTGGCAGTAGCAGTAGCTGGCAGTAGCAGTAGCAAAATCGTGAAGTTGGCAGTAGCAGTAGCTGGCAGTAGCAGTAGCAAAACGTGAAGTTGGCAGTAGCAGTAGTTGGCAGTAGCAGTAGCAAATAAAAACTTTAGAACGCTTGGGCCTAGGACTTTTTTTCGATGGAGGTGGGGGGCGGGAGATTCAACGTCACTGTTACTAAATATAAATTTTTTTCGAATTTTATTTTTTGATCATAAAATTGTCAAGTTCACTTATTAAAAATAGTTTTTTTTTTTGCGATTTTTTCGTTTAAATCTTTAAATTGTTTTAACCAAGTGTCTTTTCAACAAAAACACACATGAAACAGTCAAGGTGACGTTTTGTAATTAGAGTCAAAGTCAATGTTAAATTCTCATATTGTTCTACGGAAATGACTGTTTCATTTTCTTTTTAGAATTTTTTGTTTGAATTCTACAATTTCTAGAGACGCCAATTTCACGAATTTCACAGTGACTTTACTTTAAAAACTGTTCTTGCATAGAACAACTTTTGCACCAAGGGGAACATACGTGTTTTACAAACCACTCTTGTTGAAGGTTTATTTTATACGTTGAAAAAATGTTCTTCGTTTGAAATAAAATTTATATTTTGACTGAAATCATCTAGCGGAAAAGTGCACTTTTCATTTATAATGTTCTGTCGCAAGGTTACATAGCACTAAATGTACAAATGTAACAGCAACAAAAGCACGGTGCACATCATCAGCCATTTTTCTCTTAGTCAGTTAGGTTCCTGTGAAAATAATTAGTACATGTACATGTACATTCACCGCTTTAGCTAATGTCACCTAGTTTTGGTTGTTGTTGTTGTTCGATTATACACTCAGATAGGGATACTGAAAATACAGTTGAAAGAAATCGAACAAAATGGTGTTTGTACCGGTAGGGATCCAGAAAGGCCCACTTCCAGAAAGGACCAGTCCTAAAAGGCCCAGTCCAGAAAGGCCCATTTATCAAAGGTACCTGAAAGGCCCATAAACAGTACAAGGAAGGCCCAATGTTGGACTTGCATTTTAATCATATGGGCTTTTTTAAGTTTGAAACTTTTGTTTTTATGTCTTGATTACTATTTATTGAACACATTTGATACATGTAAATACCTTTATCGTAAATGGGACTGCATCAAAGTAACCAATTGGCACTGGTAATTACTTGATGAATAAATTTGATAAATACCTTTATAATAATCGGGTTGGCGTCATAGTAACCAATTAGCACTTATAATTACTTAATGAATTTTTTTATCAATATGTGAACATTTTTGTTACTTTTATAATCATTCATAAGTCTGTTTTTATTTCTATAAATGAAATTTGTAAATAATAAGTGTTATCATCATAAATTTCACTATTGATATATATTTTATGCATCCTAATGTTTGTTTCTGCGCTACTATGTTCCCCCGTTTACTTTTTGTTGTATATAATAAATGTTTGAGATGTAGTGTACATGTGTTTTTCTAATCTTTTACTTCCCTAAGGTAGATGTACATAAATTATTATAGAACTTTGGGTGGGCCTTTCTGGTATGGGTCTTTCTTGTTTTGGGCCTTTTTGGTACTGGTCCTTTCTGGAAGTAGGCCTTTCTGACACCCATTCTTTGTACCGCTGCTTAGTTGTTAAATGAAAATCACAATAGCTAAACAAGTATACTGAACGTATATTTACGGACATTCAGATTACTTTGATTATTTTATCTTCTGTCAGAGGTGAAATCTAAAAAATCGTCAGAGTATCCCATGGGCAACAATTCCATCTCGCATTAAATAAATTTCTGTCAAACAGTAAAGAAAAACTCAAATTCAGTAGAAACAGAGTGTTATCGGTAGTTCCTGAAATTGCAAAAGGCAATGACCCTTTAAAGAAGTAACATATTTATTTACTTATTTGATTAGCGATATATACCAAAAATACATAAAAGTGGTGAAATTACTGAAAAATGTAGACACTCACATTCTGAATATGTTGAAATCTTAGATCCAAAAGATTTAAGTTTCAGACCTATAGTGGCAGGTCCTATTTGTGAAACGCACAGACTAAGTAACTTAATTGATATTCTTTTAAAACCATTTACAGCAAAAATAAAAAGTTATGTCAGAGATGACATAGATTTTCTCTCCCATTTACCAAAGTCTGTTAAAGAAAATACATATTTGGTTTCTTTTGATGTAAAAACACTATACACAAACATTTCTCATCAGTTGGGTTTAGAAGCAATGCAATTTTGGTTAGACAAACACCCTGAGCTCATACATGAAAGGTTTTCACGTGACTTTATTATTAGTGGAATTAAGACCATTTTGGAAAATAATACTTTTTCGTTTAATGATACATACTACAAGCAAATTAAAGGAACAGCAATGGGAACAAAATTTGCCCCAACATATGCTGCTTTGGTTTTAGCATATTTCGAAGAAAAATTATACACATTATTAGAAAACAGTCATGGTGCAGAGTTTTGTAATTATATCAAAGAATACTGGAAAAGATTTCTTGACGACTGTTTTATTTTGTGACCACATTCATTTCATGATTTGCAACAATTCCACATAGTATTAAACCAATTACATCCTGACATTCAATTTACTATAGAATACAGCAACACCAGTTTACCCTTCTTGGATATATTAATTACCAAACAAAACACTGTAATTGAAACAGATATATATTACAAACCAACAGATTCTAAGCAGTATCTCAGTTTCAATTCTTGTCATCCTAAACACACCAAAACAAATATACCTTATGCATTAGCTAGAAGAATTTACACTATAGTTCCAAACACTACACTCAAAGACATTCGCTTACATGAATTAAATTTCTCACTTATAAATAGAGGCTACCCAAAAACATTAATACAAGACAGCATACAAAAAGCTTTAAAAACGCCAAGATCTGAATTTTTAAAAATTAAACCTAAACAGTTTAATGACAGTATTCCTTATGTCTCAACTTTCAATCCTCAAAATCAAGAACTTTTTCATAACATAAGAAATACCTTGCCGCTTTTACAAAATGACGCTGATATGTCTATTATCTTAAATAACTGTAAAATTATTAACAGCTAAAGACAAGCACCAAATTTAAAAAAGTTACTAACAAAAGCAAAATTCACAGAAACTAAAACTAAATCATTTAAAGTAACAAAATGCCACAAACCCAACTGTTCGCTTTGCCAACATATCGTTGAAAATTCTTTTTACAGTTTCAAAGGAAAAAAATTCTACGTAAACCAGGATATGTCATGCGATGTACAAAATGTATTGTATGTTATAACGTGTACCGGGTGTAGGGAATACTATATTGGCCAAACTGGAGAAAAACTAAGAACACGTAGAATAATCCATTCACAACAAATAAAGGACCCTTCAACAAGACAAATTCCTTTAAGTGAACATTTAGATAGATGTGGAAATAAAGAATTTGAAATGTTTCCTTTCTTTAAATTAAAAAATAAATGTGTTTCAGCTAGGTTAGCAAAAGAAAATTATTTTATTAACAAATTCAAACCAAGGCTTAACGCCATCAATTTACATTAATTATCTGCATTTTCACAACAGTAATCTCCCTTGCAGGAAGTTATGACGTCAACGTCATGGAAACAACGTCATTCACTACAATTGTGCCTGATGAATTGTATGAAACGCGTAGCACAGTTAATTTAGTTAATTAAATCATTATTTTAAAGCCATATCAAGTCATTTTTATTTAATTACTTATATATATTGCCTTTTCCGGCATTTAAAGGGTTTTAAACCTTAGGACTATATATATATATATATATAATATAACAGAAGCAGTTTCAGAGACATCATGGTTTTTTATATGCCCGATGTACAGATACGACAAATGGACAAATTGGTTCAAGGTTTTAACATAAACGACAGTTAGTTGTGTTCTTGAAGAAGCGGGAGATAGAACCTAGGCGTTTTGGATAACTTGTTCCATGCATTACAAGTAGACAGCGAATCCGCCCTTCATTCGATTTAGCGGGAATCCCCGATTCATATTTAGCTTGTTTTAAAAATACCAGAGTTTTACTTATCCCTCGCATGCAAATTTCAATTTTCATCCCGTTTTTTAGGAAATGCCTGTTAAACTTCTAAAGTGTTACATACTTCAGTCTTCAAAAAGAAATCATATTCCTTGCAACCCGATTTTTTCTGTCATATGTCCACCCCGTTTATTTATTCTCCATTTATACCTCAGCCGATAAGTGTACTAACACAGGCGTGTACTTGCATTAACACAGCCTTACGTATCTGACCGCACCTTTGTGTCCTCGTATTCACATGAACTCAGTCCTCTAATATTAATGCAGCCTTGGTAACACCGTTTCTATAGGTATCATCACATCCCTGAGGACTCAGCCCGTGTCCTGCTCTTATAATTATACACGTCTGTGGGTCACCCTGGCGGGCACTTTACTTTACCAGGGCTGCATTGATTGTAAACGGTACGGTGTTGAGGTCGTTTGGCTGCGGGGCCATACATGGAATCTGTGGAAGGATTGTGTTTATACAAATGAAATTTATCAGACTTCGAAGATACGTAACAATGAGTAACCAGGGCCTTTGTTGATATGTGGAAACCTGGGGCTAAGTTCTTGGAGCTCTGAGGATACTTTGTTAAGCGGTGTAAACAGCCGATACACTTTAGGTCACATACCTATGAACTATGGCTTGTTGCTTTTCTAGGTAAGATAGGGATGTAACAAGGGGTCTGAAAGGCAGTTGAACGATTTCACGTGGTTTCAGGATTTCAGTGGCATAAGTACGTAGGCTCTAAATGTGCTTGCGTTGTGAAGGCGTATGTGCTTCAGGTGCTGCGTTGATACGTCAGTTTTACGTCAGTGGATGAGGGGATACTATTACCTATTACCTATGTGGTGCTACCATGGTCCGCATTGAACACAGGGCTTCGTTCGCGGGGCTGCGAGGAAACTAAGAAACACTATCGGATACGGGTCGAACTTCATGAGGCTGCAGGGAAACTAAGAGTGCAGGTCTTACTTTACGCGGCTGCGGGGAAACTAGGTATCGCACGGCTAACTTCACGGGGCTTCGCGGAATTTGATGCTACATGTACGGGGCAAACTTCAAGGGACTGCGGGGGAACTAGGTGCTACAGGGCTAACTTCATGGGTCGTGCCATTAGGCTAACTTCACAGAGTTTCGGGGAAAATTAGGGGGTACGGGGCTAACTTCACAGGGCTGCGTGTCTAACTACCTACTCGTAACAAGGTGGGGTATTTTTCTTTCGAATTGGGCGAAAAATGATGCAATGCAGCTGTGTCTGAAATATATGTCAAATTTACAAACACCAAGGCCTTAAAAGACTTCTTATTGTAGATTAATGTATATTATCATGAATGAACAGTATTGCCCAATCTATTTTATTATACATTGGAGCGAATGATAAAATAAAATTTTATAACATATCTTAATTTAAAGATTGAGGGTATTGGGTTCGAGCCCTGCTACCGACCATGTCTCTTTATGTGAGAAGGTTGAAAGTTTCTTACGGATAACAGATGGTTGTGTAAACTGCCCGCTTGTCAAAATACGGTTGGGACGGGCGAAAACTCCTACAACAACAGCAATATCTTAGTAACTTAGTTCACAGTAAGAAGTTAACTTTAAGGAAAATACAGAAAATTGCTCATATATTTTAAAAAAGGTCTAACGTCCATCGTGACCTCATTCCCTTGTCCTAATATTCAGACAGTGGTCTAAAAATGTAGCTATGAGACAGACATTCACAAACATGTATCATAAAGAAATATAGCAAAAAATGGGGGCAAATACAAAATGAAAACACTCGATATGCCGTCATAAAATACATTTTCTAAAAAAATGTCATATGCTTAAAGGTCTTACCCCTGCATTCTTGTACATGTAGTACAATGTACAATTATCTACAGGTACATATGTATCAAATAATGTTCATATCTTATTCCAAATACTGAATTATGAACGGAAACCGTGTATCATTAGTTTTCTAAGGTGAATAAGAGCGTCGCGATACGTGACAAGCATGTCAGACATAAAGGCGGAAATATGATAAGGTGATACGAAGGGACTAACACCGGATACAGCTCCTTTCGAATACAGCTCCCCAGTTAGCTGTATTCGATGGGCATTAACGTATACAGCTCCCCGGAGAGCTGTATTCCGTGCGCATTAACGAATACAGCTTCCCTTACGAAATGGGAGCTGTATTCAGGGTATTTGTACCTTTTTTCGAATAGAGCTCCCCATTGACCCGATGCAACATAGACGTGTATTTAAGTCGTATCATTCGTTTATAAATACCCGGCACGGAATTTATTATAGAAAAATAAGGATCCATCCCGCTATTTAGGATGCAGTACTTTAGCCCTGGGATATCTGTCTTTTTGTCCGTCCGTGTTGGACAGTCGGACGAACGAAAGTTTGAGGTTTAATGACTTTTTGTGTTGGTATTAAAGAATTATTTTCTTTCTTGGTATTGAAGAATTATTTTCTTTCAATAAACCTACATTTTTTTCATATGACTGTCGCACATAAGGCGGCAGTTTAAGTGGTTTTATACTTCATCTCATAAATAAATTGTTGACGGAAAGAAGCACATTTACACCAGGGTACAAGGCCCGACAGACGGACTGATAAGACAACATACAGGGTAGGACAACATACAGATGGTCGGACAGATGGACCCAAGCTTTCGAACTCAGCTTGACTTAAAAGTTTTCGGGACGGCCAAGCTTCGTCCTAAATCGGAGGCATACATTCATTTTGGCCAAAAGACACATCACCAAGTACCCAGACTTCTGTCATTTAATCCGTTTTATCATGTCCGTTTGATCAAACATAGGGAGCTTTATTCGAATGTGCATATACTTTGGTTCGAATATAGCTCCGCTATTCCAAAGGAGCTGCATTCGTTAATGTGCATCGAATACAGCTCCCCGGGGAGCTGTATCCGAAAGGAGCTGTATCCGGTGTTACAAGGGACAATAACACGGTAGGACGATGCGAATTGACGATAACACGATGCGAAGACGCGATATCATATCGTGTTTTCGCATCGTCCCATCATGTTTTCGCATCGTGTGGCACTAATATAACGGAACACCGTGTTTTGGGACAATCGCATAAAATGCCCTATCAGTCAAATTATGAAATGTTCATTAAAACAAATAATTGTATTTTTTTATTTTTAGCGACAAGTGGTGATACATGTAGCGGGGCTGCACCCAGGTCTTAGCTTTTGATTAGTCTTTGTTTAAACCCATTTAAGATCGTCTAGATCTTTTTTGTATTGATAGTAGTATAAATATTTCTTATATTGGGAAGTCATTTATTGATACAAGTGATATACAAGGGCATTTGAATTAAACATGCACAATAGATAGCTAGTTTTGTGTCACACCGTGAAAGGAATGACAGGGACTCAAACCCGGGACCCTTCGCTTATAGGACGAATGCTGTACTGATTGAGCTATCCGACCGCCAACACAACTCTCCTATTTAATCAAATCCGTAACCTTGACATTCTCCCCCACCATGTTCAAATACCTCATTGAATTGCAATGTGTATCTTCAAATAAAGCAATTGCAGGTGTCGGAGACTAACCTTACAATATCGTCACGGTCCAATGTTTGACACCAAATATGTCAAAGGGTGAAAAAGGATGTGCAGCATGACAGAGATTCGAACTCGGGACTAGCTTACATTGCACATGCTTTACCGACTGAGCACTCCGGTCGCTTACGCATCGTCTTCCCTGTTCATTCTTCCCGACCACGTTGAAATACAGTGAGTATCACCAAGTCGTCGGATCCTGACTAACATGATAAAAATGTTACAGGGCGTGAAAAATGTACAACATGACCGGGACATGAACTCGGGCAAACGCTCAACCGACTGAGCTTTCCGGCCTTCTACACATCTTCTCCCATATTTATAATCAAGATCAAGTCCGTAACCGTAGCAAGCACGAAATTTACAAAGGCATAAAGTTACGAATTCAAATGAAACGAACTAATTGAGCATGCGGAACAACACGACGTCAAGTAGACTATTTTGCGCTTTGAATTTAGGCTAGGTGTATTCCAGTTATTTGTTTTATAGTGTGCAAGCACAACAAGTTTGATCTCATAGCAACAAAACCATTATAAGTAAGATGTTCAGTCACTGTAGGCAACCCCGTATCACTATCTCCCTGGACTCATTTACAGTACATGTCTATGTCTATGTTTAACTGCTTACAGTCGTTAACGACGCGTTGTTTGTGACATTTGTTAAAATATTATTATATGCATGATTATTATAGATAAAAGTTAAAAAGATCGATAAAGACTATGTTAAAAAACATATTAAAACTCAAAAGAAATATTGAAAAAAATCTATTTTTAGTAACAGTGACCTTGACCTTGACCTAAAAAAATTAATTTTTTTTTTTGCTTGAAACAATTTAATGATCAAAAAATAAAATTCGAAAAAATATATTTTTAGTAACAGTGACCCTGACCCTCCCTCCCCTCTCTCCCAATCGAAAAAAATGCCCTAGGCCCAAGCATTATTGAGTTATCGTTTGCTACTGCTACTGCCAACTACTGCTACTGCCAACTTCACGTTTTTGCTACTGCTACTGCCAGCTACTGCTACTGCCAACTTCACGATTTTGCTACTGCTACTGCTAGCTACTGCTACTGCCAACTTCACGATTTTGTTACTGCTACTGCTAACTACTGCTACTGCCAACTTCACGATTTTGCTACTGCTACTGCTTACTACTGCTACTGCCAACTTCACGTTTTTGCTACTGCTACTGCCAGCTACTGCTACTGCCAACTTCACGATTTTGCTACTGCTACTGCCAGCTACTGCTACTGCCGACTTCACGTTTTTGCTACTGCTACTGCTACTGCTAACTACTGCTACTGCCAACTTCACGATTTTGCTACTGCTACTGCTAACTACTGCTACTGCCAACTTCACGATTTTGCTACTGCTACTGCCAGCTACTGCTACTGCCAACTTCACGTTTTTGCTACTGCTACTGCTACTGCTAACTACTGCTACTGCCAACTTCAAGATTTTGCTACTGCTACTGCCAGCTACTGCTACTGCCAACTTCACGATTTTGCTACTGCTACTGCCAGCTACTGCTACTGCCAACTTCACGTTTTTGCTACATCTACTGCCAGCTACTGCTACTGCCAACTTCACGATTTTGCTGCTGCTACTGCCAACTACTGCTACTGCCAACTTCACGAATTTGCTACTGCTACTGCCAGCTACTGCTACTGCCAACTTCACGTTTTTGCTACTGCTACTGCTACTGCTGACTACTGCTACTGCCAACTTCAAGATTTTGCTACTGCTACTGCCAGCTACTGCTACTGCCAACTTCACGATTTTGCTACTGCTACTGCCAGCTACTGCTACTGCCAACTTCACGTTTTTGCTACTGCTACTGCCAGCTACTGCTACTGCCAACTTCACGTTTTTGCTACATCTACTGCCAGCTACTGCTACTGCCAACTTCACGATTTTGCTACTGCTACTGCCAACTACTGCTACTGCCAAATTCACGATTTTGCTACTGCTACTGCCAACTACTGCTACTGCCAACTTCACGATTTTGCTACTGCTACTGCCAGCTACTGCTACTGCCAACTTCACGTTTTTGCTACTGCTACTGCTACTGCTAACTACTGCTACTGCCAACTTCAAGATTTTGCTACTGCTACTGCCAGCTACTGCTACTGCCAACTTCACGATTTTGCTACTGCTACTGCAAGCTACTGCTACTGCCAACTTCACGTTTTTGCTACTGCTACTGCCAGCTACTGCTACTGCCAACTTCACGTTTTTGCTACTGCTACTGCTAACTACTGCTACTGCCAACTTCACGATTTTGCTACTGCTACTGCCAACTACTGCTACTGCCAACTTAACGTTTTTGCTACTGCTACTGCCAGCAAAAATGTGAAGTTGGCAGTAGCAGTAGCTGGCAGTAGAAGTAGCAGCAAAAAATCAAAAACATGAAGCTGGCAGTAGCAGTAGTTGGAAGTAGCAGTAGCAAGAAATCAGAAACGTGAAGTTAGCAGTAGTTGTAGCTGGCAGTAACAGTAACAGAAAATCAAAAACGTGAAGCTGGCAGTAGCAGTAGCTGGTAGTAGCAGTAGCAAAAAATCCAAAACGTGAAGCTGGCAGTAGCAGTAGCTGACAGTAGCAGTAGCTGGCAGTAGCAAAAAATCAAAAACATGAAGCTGGCAGTAGCAGTAGCTGGAAGTAGCAGAAGCAAAGAATCAGAAACGTGAAGTTAGCAGTAGTAGAAGCTGGCAGTAACAGTAACAGAAAATCAAAAACGTGAAGCTGGCAGTATCAGTAGTTGGCAATAGCAGTAGCAAAAAATCCAAAACGTGATGTTGGCAGTAGCAGTAGTTGGCAATATCAGTAGCAAAAAATAAAAAAACGTGATGTTGGCAGTAGCAGTAGTTGGCAATATCAGTATCAAAAAATAAAAAAACGTGATGTTGGCAGTAGCAGTAGTTGGCAATATCAGTAGCAAAAAGTAAAAAAAACGTGATGTTGGCAGTAGCAGTAGTTGGCATTATCAGTAGCAAAAATGAAAAAAACGTGATGTTGGCAATAGCAGTAGCATAAACGAAAAGGATAATGACCTTTTAGGAATAACTAAGGTAGGTCAAACTCGTTTGGCACCGCCTCCTGAAAGTCTTCCTGATGTGTCAAAGACTGGTGCAAATGACCTAGGATAAAACCGAGATGTTATGGACGACTGTATTTCCATTGGCACCGCCTTTTGAAAGTGTCACAGACCGGTGGTAATGACCTAGGATGGAACCGACGTATTATTAACGACTTTATTTCCATTGGCAGCGCTTCCTGAAAGTCTGAGTCTTCCTGAAAGTGTCGGAGACCGGTTGAAACACTTGCTAGGAATATCTAAGGGAAGTAAAACTCGTTTGGCACCGCCTCCTAAAAGTATGAGAGTCTTTCTGAAAGTGTCGCAGACCAATGAAAACGGATTATAACTCGCTTGGCATCGCATCCTGAAAGTCTGCGAATGTTTTTGAACGTGAAGTTGGCAGTAGCAGTAGTTGGCAGTAGCAGTAGTAAAAACATGAAGTTGCCAGTAGCAGAAGTTGACAGTGGCAGTAGATAAAACGTGAGGTTTGCCGTAGCAGTAGCTGGCAGTAGCAGTAGCAAAAAGGTGAAGTTGACAATAGCAAAAAGGTGAAGTTGGCAGTAGCAGCTGCTGGCAGTAGCAGTAGCAAAACGTGAAGTTCGCAGTAGCAGTAGCTGGCAGTAGCAGTAGCAAAAACTTACTGGTAGAATAGGCCCTTTTGCTTGAACATTATATGCAGTAATCTCTGTTAATAGCGAAAACGATCGACTTGCAGTATTCTTTCGGTTTTGTATATTGGTGTAGAAGTTATTGGTATCTGCAGAGCGGACTACAAGTGTTATGTTGTCTCGTAATTTATAATTAATATGTGTTCCAGTTTGACGAGTATTTCGCATAGTAGGCCCGACCCATCATACTCTATTGTGCAATAACACAGCCAAAAAACATTATTCGATATATGTTCATTATTTAGTGTCTAATAAATTGAAATCAAATGTGTTAAACAACTTGTTAGTACAAAGGTTGCTTTTTGTCATAGTTATATTCATAATTCTTACATTAAGGATGTACTGAACTGAAAAGTGAAATTTTTATAATATTTAACTTTTTTTGTAACATTGTTATTTTGAGAGTTGGATGTATGGGCAATACAAAAAACACAAAAAAATGATATGTTGCTGCGCTTTATTTTTTGCTAGATTCATTTATGAAAGCCTTGTGATATGCAAACAGTTTTCTTATTTAAGCACATGGGAAAAGTAAGTTTTCATGCAAATTACCAATATTTGAAAGATGATATGCTAATTCTTTTTTCTTTGTGGTTAAAATCACATTCTGAGTTTATTTTATCCAGATATTTAGAAGTTCATATTATATTTTGTAATTAAACCCCAAAAAGAGACCTTATTTTGCCCGGATGAGAACCCGTATTTGTCAGGTCTAAGAACAGACAGTTTCAAAACATTAAAATAAAAAAAACACATATTTATAATATTTAACTTTTCTTTAAACTTCTTCAGATGATGGAGTTCACTATCAGCTATCAATATTTGAGAAGAAAAGTATAGGTCGCTGATCAAAATTTTGAGTTTTTCTTGTTTGAATTACCTCCCTTGTCTAAAAAAGTGTTAAAAAATGAATATGTATTTATTTAATTTTCAAACATATCTTCAAATGCAATAAAAGTATTCCAAATTGTTCTACATATTTTCAAAAGAAAATGATACTATTAAGTTTCAAAATTAAAATGTATAAACGGTTGCCATGGCAACAAAAAAAAGAAAAAAACATGAGAAGATTGCTTGTCTTCCACAGAGACAGCTTCTAAATTCATTTTAAATTGCAGTAATTGAGCACAAAATTTAGCAAAATCCTTGATAAACAATTATTCATGTGCTAATAATGATTATCTATTATTTTGGACCAATAACTTAGCAAAAGGATTAACATCAAGTAATACTGCTCTATTTTAGTTCCATGACATCAGTTGAAAAGATTGAAGCTGAAAATGAATGCAAATTTCAATGTCTATTATGTTATGTTTACACCTGACTTTTAAAAAAATGATTTGTTTCATCTTTAAGCAACAATAAAGTATACACAAGTTTTAACACGTTAAAGTGAAAACAATATGTAATATATGTGGCCATGAAAACTCTGAATAGTTTTATCACAATAGTCATTGCATACAAATACAATTTCTGGTACTGACACTGTCATTTAGAACAGATGTGTTTCTAAAATCATGGCAGTAGTTTGAGGTTCCTTTGCAGAACTTTGGCTGGTTATGAAAGGTACAGAATATCCACAACTCCATGAACTCTCCTACTCTTTTCAAGACTGCTGTAAAGTAGAAGCAATATCTTGTAAGCATTGTTCCCATCACACCTGAAAAAAAAACGTTTTTTTTAAATGAATGCCATATTGGCACTTTCTGGTTTTATATATGACATACTTTTAATATATGACTTTAATTTAATGCACTTGGGACATTTACAGAATATTCCAAACTCCAAAAGTTAACAAAAATGTAAGCCTGGCTTTACTTTTAGTAATTATATATAAAACATCAAATTCAGAGTAGAGTTGTGTAACTTTTACTCCCTGTCAACTCAGTAAGCTTGACATATGGTACTTTACTGATGTAATATTTAGTTAAAATGCAAATAATGATAAATAATTATTTAGATTACCTTCTACAGATCAGGTTGAAGAAACTTCTGTGTGTCTAGCTTCCATGTGGCTTTAAATCTGTACTGCAGATCTAGGTATTGCACATGCATGCTGTTCATGGCCCTTTACATGTCAAATGACAGTTTTTCATTTTTTCCTGTAAAAAATGTCCATATGCAGTTACAGTTTGTCCTGGAAATGATCATGAATAATGGATGAAAGATGTTACATCTCTTTGTTTATCTCCTAAATTTCAACATTGTACATCTTTTTTTCAATCAAAAAATAGAAAAGGGATCCTGCAACCATGCCATTTTATAATAAACAGTTTATGAACCTTTATTATTTTGACATTTTTAAAATAAATTATGAAACTACCTTGTAAATATACAGACTGAAAACAAATAATATGAACAAGCAATATCTGAGTGCAATCAGTTTTTGTTGGTCTACATACTTGAGATATGTAAGTACCATAGTACAATAGATGAAAACATCTACTTAGAGAAAAGTGAAATGTTACATTTTTTTTGTAAATACTGCAGTACATCTTGGAATGTTTACAAAATAGAACATTGTCACATCCATTTTCTTGAAATATGTACAATTTATGCAGAAATATCTCTTACCTTGTGTCACATCATGCAATTTAATACACTGGAACATCCTTGGAGTCTTAGGGAGGGTCAGCCTGTAAGTTAATTGATACAGAAAAATCAAACAGTGTAATATAATGTTTGCATGTACATGCTTTTGTGTAAATGACACTAGGTTAATTACATACAATATTAAGTCAGTGAACATTCAGTATTTGACAATTGATTAGATCATTATGATTCATCATTATAATCATCACTTGAATTGAACTTATTATACACATACAGAATACAGTTTCTAATGCATACCTTGGGCTGGGTATGGTAAATTATCTGCTTGGCATAATCAAAACAATACTAGAGCATAACATCCTGGCTGCATTGAGCTTGCACTGAAAATAAAGTGTAATAATATGCTGATTATCTCAAAGAAAACAGTTTAAACTTTGAAAACACAGAAGATATGAAGCACATAAATGTTTAAATTTTGCACTTGGAACTATTACTCATGTCACATTATCTTTGATTTTAATATATCTACATGTACAGTAGATACAGTATACATTTTCTATGCCATAGACATGCTTTTTGTCAGCAGTTTGTACACTATCCATAATGCTTGTAGAAGCAGTCAAACAGAACGTCATGTATGAAACATTAAAGATACAGTGACTACTCATATCCAAAAAATTGAATAAATTGTTTTTCCAACACACACATCTGAAATGCACATGATTCAATGTATTTATAATAAAAATCTTGCACTAACTTGACCTCTTGTCAGGAAATAATTCAGTTATCAGGGATTATAGATCTATGAAAAAAGTCATGCCTGCATCAGGAACTGAGCCTGGATTTTTCAGAATTTTCAAACAATGCCACAATTCACTACACCCTTCCCCCACCCACCCCCAGTCAGTTTTCAAGATACAAAATTCATTTATTTTAAAACACATTATGTACTCAGTCTGGTGGAGCTCTTTAAATAAAAATGTGAATTCTTGCTGCACTTGACTGAAACCACCATTAGATAGTATGCAGCTTGTATGATTTGTTTGTAAACAGACTAACTCAGAACTAACTTCTACTTTCGGTTTGAAATTTTCTGCAAATTGTATGGGTTGTATGTGCATACTGACCAACACACTAGTGCACAAACTTGAACACAGAAACAAGAACTCACCTTGTGAAATTTCATTCCCGATTGAGCCGAACAGATGAAGAAATAATCCAAAACCATCACAAAATATTTCACTTATTTGACGTATGCAGTCACTTGGCGGATATCGATTTATTATCGGCCTTTATTTCTAAATTTAGAAGCAAAACATGTCTTCACAAGCCTAAATTGGATAGTCTAAAATATATTAGACATGAAGAGCAACTTTTATGTAAAACATTATAGTATTTCAGCTCATATAAAAGAAAAAACAGTGTTTAAATACATGTAGACGATCTTTTCAAGCGTTTCACCGATTATGATTATGACGTCATTTGGACGAAAAGTTGCTTGGCGCTTCACCTTAAAAAAAGGATTAACACAAAACACAACAACGTAAATGCATGGGAAACAATTTATTTTTATAACAAACATATATAAAATGTTTATGTCATGTTAAAAATGTAAATAATTTATTGACTAAATGTTCACGATATTACGACATCGACATGATTTCAAGAGTTACCTCCCGTTATTCAGACTGGCTTACGGCCTAAATCCTCAGTTCAGTACATCCTTAATGATATGATACAAGATATGATATTTTGTGCCTCGGTCCCCCTCTCAATACAGCAAGGAAGTTGCATCACTATAACTGGTGTGCTTGTGACAAGTTATTAGCTGTTCTGTTTCAAAATTTGCGGATAGCCCTTATGTAAACCTAACTTGTTTAATATCATTTGACTAATTATTATTGCACTTTACGTATTTGCTTAGTTAGCCGCCGTTCATACGTCAAATTCAGTTTGTTCCCCATGCGTAACATGTTTCCCTATCGTCTGTAAACACTAGGTATGCACCCAGTATCTCCTGTCCTAGCGAGAATCGGTGACGACCTAAGGGCTCTGTTCTGAACATTATATGTTGGTAATTCTTGAACCCCCAAATAGACGAACAGTAGTCAAGAATCGGTACATCACATGAATTACACAGTTTTTCGTAGCATTTCAGAGTATGTATTTCGGCTATTGCAAGATCATTGGCGAAAACGGAAAATAATGGCAGCGATAAATTACAACCCTCTTTCACGCCTGTGACAGTTAAACCAGTCTGTATGTTTTGTCATTAATGCGAATACAGGAGATGTAACTTGCGTATATGTTTCAATTTCGATAAAGCACTCCAAGTCATAGATTATTTCGATTCTTAGAAGCCAATATTTTGAAAACTATCGTAACTACTACGGACCTTTTTTCAGTTCGGTGGTAATGTGTAAAACAGCATAAATAGTAGCTGTTGGAATTCACTCCCCTATTCGGGCGACCATTCAAGATATCAAACATAAGTATATTATACAAACTTATTTTATTTTAATCATCTAATACATAAAATATAAAAAGAAATACCTGACTGACATTATGCAGAAGACGTCAGATTCAGAACCTAACATAGCAGCCAATCGATTTAAATGCGTACCGTTAATTTGAACTGTACAACGTTTTAACGTGAAGTAATGACGTCAGTGTGATGACGAAACGTTTTCATTCATAGTTTTGTCTCCCGGAATCAAAACATTGTGTGACAGTTAATCCTGAATTTCTTGGCCTTTTTTAAAAAAAAACAAGGTGAGGGTATTCTAAGGCTTACTTGACGCAATCAAAAATAATATTTAGGTTCTTAAACAAATCTTTTTCATGCGACTGATGTATTAATACTGGTATTATTTCTATTTCTATATTTTATTTTTGCGCGGGAGTAAATTAGAAAAGTCGGAAGGAGCTACTTCCATGTCCGAAACTCCGCCTACTTTTCCGAGTGCTTTAATCATATTAATGCACTCGAATTGACTATAGAAATATACCGTAGGCATATTAGAATTCTTAATTAAGATACAGTTTTCAAATCTTGTAAAATGGCATAATTTTTCATGTTATTCAATTTGATAACTAAAAAAGAAAACATAACGAAAAAAAAGTTCGGCTCCTTCGGGAATTGAACTCAGGACCTCTTGATCTCAAAGCAGACGCTCTAACCACTGCGCCACAGTACAAAATAGGTACAACTATAAAATCCAAAGTATTCCAAATGGTCATTAAACAGGAAGTACTCATTACACATCCACTAGTAAACCTATAAATATTCCAAAATGAAGCGTTTATTCAGCTCTAAAATAAGGCCTGACAGAAATAAATCAGTATATTGTATGTACGTGCACTATGCACTGTGCCATTATTTGTAAGAGTGCATTCAATTGGCCCAAAATTACACATGACGTTAATAACGTCGTTTTTATTGGGTCGTTACTACTTGATTATACGATGACGTCTATGAAATAACGTCGCACAACGCGTATTTCGCGCTATAATATAGGAATAACTGTTTTGTAATTTTGATATTTGCGACCGTATATACGGTTTTTAATGGTTGCAAATATTTTTAACGGCGACGGCGTCAGCCGGAGCTGTTAAAACTGTTTGCGACTATTAAAACCGTATATACTGTCGCAAATGTCAAAATCACTAAAAAGTTAACCCTTTTCTAACGCACAATGTGTCAAAATGCGATAATTAAAACGCCGTTCGAATTTTGCGACTATATATACGATATTTAATAGTCGCAAATTTAAACGACGTCACCAATCAGAAACGACGTTACATCGGTACTGCGTTAGAAATAGTTTTTCTTCAATGTTATGCTTAATTAAATGTCATTTCAATTCAGTTAATTAGCGCAGACAAGTGTCAACACGTATATAATAAAAGGTTTATTAGTATAGTAATGTGATCCATGAGCCGGATAGGTTCTCATCGCGGTCGGATCTAGGACGCACGACTCGAGCAAATCAGGCATTCTGGATCACATTACTATACTAATAACCCTATTTTATTAAATGTGTCTCGATCTATGTAGTCAAAAGAACATTTAGATCAATGTAAGCAGTGAACACTTATTTGTAATTTCGTATAATTCTATTTATAGTGAATGACCGTTGTTTGTTGAAGCCGTTTTGCTCATTGGCAAGAATGTCGTTATTCTCCAAATAACTCATGATTTGTTGAGGAAGGACGTATACAACTTGCTGATACAAGAAGGTAAACTAATTCCGCTGTAATGCATAGGGACACGTTTGTCGGAAGTTTGGTCTTATAATTGCCCTTCGTCAAATACAGTTGGAATAATACTGCTGTCTAAAAAAAGCTGGAGCAGTCGTTGGAATGTTATTATCGCGATATTTTTCAGTACATCATATTCCGTAAGCAGTTTCTATCGCTTCTTCAATACTTCTAATAATAATTGCGATTGCCTGTCTAGACGTATCGCTGTTCATTAAGTTCTCCATTATAACGGACTTTGCTGGGGGTAGTATTATTGCTATATTCAGACACGTTCCTCGAATCAAACTCAAGCATATTAGGGGCACCACTTTTCCTCCGCTGAGGAGCGATTGGTATTCAACAACGTAAGAAACAGTCGAGTAACCTCGGGTAAGGTCAGATGTTTCGAGAACCGCAACCGCTTCTTTGAGCCTCCCTCAAGTTATAATTTTGAATATCACTCATATGGGTAATATATAAACAAAAGTGAAGAGGTTTAAATACCAAGAGTAGCTTTAAATGTATACGGACGGTCTCCATGAAGAATCTATTGATGTATTTTTTAAGTAAAGATTTTCAAAAAGATGAGCTGATCAAATATTTTGTTTGGTAGGTTGCTAGGCGCGGGCTTCCTGTCACAGCTCATCTCCAACGGAAATTTACTACACATTTCCCAGCCAACAGTTACAAGAGAATGAAAAGTATACGTGTTAAATTAATTCAGAAGACTAAACTTAATATAATATACCTTAAACACTGTACGTTCCCTTTTTCTATTGTTTTATTTGCATATTTTGCCTTAATATTATGTAAAGAAAGAGCAGAAATAGATATAGGAGTAGGCATGGAACTTCTGAACAGTTTGTCGTTTCATGACCGAAAACACTTTAAATATAGCCATATCTCTCACGCGCGGAGATATATGCCCGTATTCTAAGCCAGCACTCAAGCTCATGCTCCACTTGAACTCACTGGAGGAATGCTCAAGGAAAGCTCGCGGAACACTCAAGTGACTGGCTGTCAAGTATAGAATCGGTATTCATATTCGCCACTCAACCTTTACTTTATGGAGTATAGTCGAAGTTTACTTACTACATGCATTCTGTAGGCAAACCGTATTTTTTCACAGACTTGGAAATAAATTAATTAAAAGAATTGGTGAAAACAAACTTTTTAAGGATGTTAAATATATTAAGAAAAAGAAATCGGAGTTGCACACTGCTTGCGTGTTAATGGAAAACATCATTCCAGTTACTGTACATTTCAGCTGCTGGACCACCTGTATTATAATGCAAAACAATAAATTGCACAATTACACTCAACTACTTTTCTAAGTATACACCTTAAAGAAATCTTGTAATTTATTCAATGTTCAAGATATCTTGATGAATATTTTAAAGTCATAAGATCAAAGGTTGATATTGAACATTCCATCAGAGTTATAAAGATATGTACCAAACACATGGTACGCAGCGCTGTTAACACAATAACACCAATATTCAAAAGTCACAAAAACGTTAAAATTACCAGACTGTCTTCAATCTGCGTGTAACACAGACGACCATTTATGATTCACTAAAATAAATTAGCAGTTATGTGGCAACGTTTGATCATTCATATCCTTTATGAAGATGTTCTTGGGCAGATGTAAAGTGTAAAAAGGAATTCTGAGACTTTTGCTTGACTCTTATTCTCCACTCTATTTCGATCGGATGAAGATTTGATGGAAAATGAGCACCCTAATGTTTTTTCAACTCATTTGTGGCTTGGACGTAATCGTCTTCAAAAATTGGTATTTGGTACTTCTCGTGAATCTCAAATGGTCAGTTTGTGGTGTGAAAACGTCACTTTGGAGAAATTACAGCACTGTTTTGAACCAAATGCTCCAATTGACGAGGTTTGTTGGATAAATGCACGGGAAAGGACATTTTTATAAGGTTAGATGGATCAACTCCGTGAATAAATTTAGCGTTGAGAGGATATTTTTATGAAAGCGGGATATATGAAATTGATACCAGAAACCATGTTTTGACGAAAACTTTACTGTTCTAGATAATTTAGAAGAAATCTAAGATTACCATAATTTACAGTTTTGTGAATTTCATATTTAGGGGTGTGGTGATGAAAACTCTCTGAGACAATGAAATCACAATTCATGCTCATCAACTTTATATCGAGTATTGCGAGAATGAATCCAATAATTTGTTGACAAATTTTCATGACCGTATCTTTTAAAATGATTTTGATATGACACATAATTGAGGTGTATACTTAGAAAAGTTGTTGAGTGTATATGCAAGGATTTCTTTGAATATTTCTTTCTTTAACTGAAAAGATAAATCATGTTGCCTTTTATTATTCATATTTATCACGGTCGAAATAATGCAACCCTATCGATAGATGTATGTTTATAAAAAAAACAACATACGATACATGCATTAATGATCTTTTTAGCAAACTTTCGAAATTGGCTGATATAAGAAAGTAGTTAATGCAGTCATTTACAGAACTTAATATCAGTTGCAAGAACTTGTTATACAGTCGCTTTAACATTTAATAATTAAGTCTAAGTGAAATACTATACAGTTTTACTTTTTAAGCGATCACCCGGGGGACAAGTTAATTGTTAATTTGTTAAAAAAACAATCTCAAAAAACAAACTTAAAAAAATATCGTATGCATTAACAATACTTGAGTGGATCTGAAGTGACCGTGATGGCCACTCAACAAAACCTAACTATTTGGAGTGAACTCAAGCGAAACTTACCTTTGTGAAGTCACAACTCGAACTAACCCTCAGTGAGTTAAGTAGTTATAAGTAGGTGTTATTGCCTAACGGTACCATGGATCGCTCAGGTAAGTCACAGTTGGTATTCAAAAAGGATAGTTGCGCTGGAGTTCACTCCAAATAGTTAGGTTTTGTTGAGTGGCCATCACGGTCACTTCAGATCCACTCAAGTATTGTTTATGCATACGATATTTTTTTAAGTTTTTCAAGTATTGTTTGTGAATACGATTATTTTTTAAGTTCAAAATGTTCGCCTATCAGCCTTATAATATACAAGATATAAATGTTTGCCATGTGGAAATCACTCATAAGCCTAGGTTATCAACTTGTATTTTACCCGTTTTGCATTAACTACACATGTTACTGGTGTCTATCGACGCAGAACGTACAAAAATAAATTTGTATTATCTTCAAAATAATGTACATGACTGTACTAGATTTTCTCTGCTGCTGGCAGAATTCCATCACATGGCTAAAATGTATATCTTGTACATTTGTATATTATAAGGCTGATTGGCGAACATTTTATATACTTGTATGATTGATGGCCCTAGATGTGCTAAAATGATCTAAATATGCTTAAACAAATGCACCATAGCCGTTTTTTTGTCTTATTAACCTTTTAGTTCGTAAGGCAACTTTCTGATAAGTCAAACTTACTTGAGAGACCGATTAGCGCATTCACGGCTTAACACACCCGCGTTTCACCAATGCCACTATACGCCACAATCTGCGCGGTCGGTTCAAAGGTTTGCATAAGCATATATTTGTTGTTTACCGAACCTTGCTGACTATAAATAAAGATGATGATGATGATGATGATGATGATGATGATGATGATGATGATGATGATGATGATGATGATGAAACATGTTGCATTATGGGGCTAATATTATTGAGCCCAAACTGAATCATTAAGGACAAAATAATTATGTTGTATTAAGAGATCGTTTTATTAAGAGATAACAATTTACTTGTCCCTCAGGTGGTCGCTTAAAAATTACACTGTATAGTATTTCATTTGGATTTAATTATCATAAAAATGTTAAAGCGACTTTATAACAAGTTCTTGCAACTGATATTAAGTTCTGTAGATGACTGCTTCCTTGAGTTCTGACAAGTACTTGCGCCGATAGAAGGGATTGAAGAAGTCGCTGTGACTTTCCATTGACACGTCCTCCTTCTAAGGAATCTGACGCTCTACTTTCTGATACAATAAATTTCGAAAGTTTACTAAAAGGATCATTTATGCTTTTATAAACAGGCGGTATACATCTATCGATAGGGTTTCATTATTTCGTGATAAATACGAATAATAAAAGACAACATTTATATTTTCAGTTAAAGAAAGAAATATTTATAGAAATCCTTGTATATAATTGTGCAGTTCATTGTTTTGCATTATAATACAGTTGGTCCAGGAAGTGAAATGTACCGTAACAGGAAATGATTTTTTCCATTAACACTCAAGCAGGGTGCAAATCTGATTTCTTTAACATAATAGATTTAACATCCTTTGCTTTCTATGACAGATATTTATTTTTTGCACCATATCTTTTAATCAATTTATTACAAGTCTGGAAAATAATAATGTTTTGCCGTTTTTAACGACGGTCTACTGAATGCATGTAGTTAAAGACAACTCCGGGGATATTCCACACAGTCAAGGTAAAGTGGCGAATATGAATACCGATTCTATACTTGAAGGCCACTCACTTGAGTGTTCCTTGAGCTTTCCTTGAGCATTCCTCCATTGAGTTCAAGTGGAGCATGAGTTTGAGTCCTGACTTAGAATACGGGCCTAACAGTCTTTCGGATAAGACCTAAAACCGAGGTCACATCATGTATGGGCATGTAAAAGAACCAGGGGTGTCTCTGGATTACCACGTCATTACCATAGTTCTTTATTAGTAAATTTTACGGCTAAAATACCGTTATATATATATCTCGCCACAGTCCGTTGTTTCAGGACCACGAACACTTGGTTATATTTACATTTAGAACAATGGAAATATCAAGTCAGTTTGTCTGTTTGATCCCCAGGTGTGGACACAGGGACAGAAACACAGTAACACCAACACACCTACATGAACACGAGTTTCAAACTTTTACAACTTTGCGCGTTATTGCGAAGGCAATTATAAATAATAAAGGAAGAAGTATGACTGGATTGTCATCTGTAATACAGATTTGAGGCATTTTGAAGTAGATTTTGAACGGCAGTAAAAATTATTTTGTTCCGGTTTTCAGCCGCCAATCTGTCCGTAACGCTGCCGGGGTGCCAAACATATAGCATATGAGGTATATTGAGGTCGATATTAAAAGGGCATAAGAATTTCATTATCTGCTACTGCTACTGCTAACTACTTCAAATACCAACTTCAGCTATTTATAATTTGCTACTGCTACTGCTAACTACAACTACTGCCAACTTCACCTTTTGGATTTGTTTTTGCTACTGCTACTGCCAGCTACTGCTACTGCAAACTACACGTTTTTGATCGTTTGCTACTGTTACTTCCAGCTACTGCTACTGCCAACTTCACGTTTTTGATTTTTCGCTACTGCTACTGCCAGCTACTGCTACTGCCAACTTCACGTTTTTGATTTTATACTACTGCTACTGCCAGCTACTGCCAACTTCACGTTTTTGATTTTTTTTTGCTACTGCAAGCCACTGCTACTGCCAACTTCACGTTTTTTTATTTTTGGCTACTGTTACTGCCAGCTACTGCTACTGCCAACTTCACGTTTTGGATTTTCTGCTACTGCTACTGCCAGCTACTGCTACTGCCAACTTCACGTTTTGGATTTTCTGCTACTGCTACTGCCAACTTCACGTTTTGGATTTTTACTACTACTACTGCCAGCTACTGCTACTGCCAACTTCACGTTTTTGATTTTCACTACTGCTACTGCACGCTACTGCTACTGCCAACTTCACGTTTTTGATTTTTCGCTACTGCTACTGCCAGCTACTGCTACTGCCAACTTCACGTTTTTGATTTTATACTACTGCTACTGCCAGCTACTGCCAACTTCACGTTTTTGATTTTTTTTTGCTATTGCAAGCTACTGCTACTGCCAACTTCACGTTTTTTTTTATTTTTGGCTACTGTTACTGCCAGCTACTGCTACTGCCAACTTCACGTTTTGGATTTTCTGCTACTGCTACTGCCAGCTACTGCTACTGCCAACTTCACGTTTTGGATTTTTACTACTGCTACTGCCAGCTACTGCTACTGCCAACTTCACGTTTTTTTTATTTTTTGCTACTGTTACTGCCAGCTACTGCTACTGCCAACTTCACGTTTTGGATTTTCTGCTACTGCTACTGCCAGCTACTGCTACTGCCAACTTCACGTTTTGGATTTTCTGCTACTGCTACTGCTACTGCCAACTTCACGTTTTGGATTTTTACTACTGCTACTGCCAGCTACTGCTACTGCCAACTTCACGTTTTTGATTTTCACTACTGCTACTGCACGCTACTGCTACTGCCAACTTCACGTTTTTGATTTTTTGCTACTGCTACTGCCAGCTACTGCTACTGTAATATGAAACAGGTTTGATTCTTTATCTTGGTTTTATGCTTTTGGACACTCTGCAATTATATTTTAGGTTAGTCGATATCTTACAAGAAAGATCTGACTTAAACTGAGATGGCTTTTCCACTACATTCTACAATTGTTTTCTATTTTGTGGTAAATATTTAGCATACAGAAAAATGTAGTATTGTTTTACAAAAGTAGATCTGAACTTTGATTAAACATTATTTGAAAAGAAATATCGTCCGGCTCAAAGTAGCCGAAAAGAATGCACCAAAATTATGCACGCAATATTTTGTAAAGATTATAAGATAATGATTCTGATAAAAGCTGTATGTTTATGACCACCGCCGGAACAAAGACCCGGGATGATCTTAATTTGTATGAACCCTGGTCTTACTTGATTATACATGGAGAACAGCTTCTAAAATCTTCTTGTCTCAGACCACAGAGCCCAGAGCTTAGATGATTAGATTGAAGCATTGCCTAGTCGTCCTGTACCAAGATTGTTCAAATTATACACATTGGGTCCAAGCTGATTTTAAATTGAGATATATAAGAAAAACTTTTAAAAATCTTCTTTTTTCAAACCACAAGTCCCAGAGCTGAGATAGTTAGCTTGTAGCACTGCCTAGTGGTTAGGTACCAAGATCGTTCAAATCATACTACTTAGGTACGAGTTAACTGTGCCCGGGATCATTATTTCAAGTTTTAACTTGTTTGGCTGACCTTCACATACTGATCTACATTCTGTTTGAAACTACACCAATGAAATTTGGACCATGTATATTGTTTTGCTTGTAGACTTCAACTGCAATATTTCAACATCTGCTGACCTACTGTCCTACTTTCTTTTCTTTGAAGCCATAACAATAAAATATGAACTCTATGCATAAGTTTTCATGCAAATTTGAAGTTTGACCTTGATTGACATCGACAATGACGTACTGAACTATGGTCTGTTTTTAGTTTATGCTAATTTATTTAAGCTCGATTGTGAAGAAAGCTTAAAGCTACAGTACTGGTCTGTTTTTGAAGCTGAAGCAATTAAATTTGAACCAATGTACAGTTTTAAATGCAGATTTCAACCATGACCTTAGCTCACCGTGACCTTTGGTCTAGTTTCTGATTTTTAGACTAGAGAGATGAATTTGGACTATGTATACAGTTTTAAAAACTAATTTCCAAAATTCATAAGACAAACTTGATTATGACCTTTTGCCCTGCTTTCTTGTTTTAAAGTGCAATGATGCCATCATAGCCCTCTCTGGTCTTATTGAAGAGTACCTTCTACATTCAAATGCATAACTTTGACAACGTTTTGCTTTGGATTCTCCTGTGTCATTGTGTAGCTAGTAGATTTCCTTTCTTGCTTCCTGGTTCTAGGTCGAGCTTGGTGACCTCAGATAGTTTGTGGTGGACTTCTATGCAGCTCAGAGCCCGGCGCTCGTTCTCCCTAGAGGCACCAAAGATGTCCGGCGCAATCCATATTTGCTCTAGATGACTTAGCAGACATTAAGAGAGGATTGTTAGAGAATGCCAAACTGGTAATCTGACTTCCCCGTGATTATAAACAATTCTCCATGCTCTACTCAAAACTCATACTCCGTGCTCAAACTCATTCTCAACGGAGAATCATGCTCAAGTCATGATTATAAAACGTCCCGAGTACGTACTCCACGGAGCACGGAATTTTTAATTACATAAGCGGCCCGATTGTTTGTTTACAACTTCCGTGTCGTCTGTCACTTTTGACAGCTATGGAGAGCAAGAAGGCTGTAGAAAGAAGATGGACAGCTCCCGAAGAGCTAACACTCATAGACTTGGTATTAAGTCATGAGGAAGAGCTCTTCGGGTGCCTGAAGGGCCCGGTTTCTTCTGCAACAGGCCGGACGGAGCAAAGGCGAGCGGTCCTTTGGGCCGAGATTGTAGATACTTTGAACAGGTAGATCTATCAACATTTTTTTACAGAACATTTTACTAAACCGCAGATCTTTGGTAATGTCAGATTTTAAATTCTTGCATACCAGATGGGGATTTCTAACTTACCGGACAGAAAAATCTCTATTTTTAGCAGTGATGGAAAATCTTATCTCACATAGGGTTATCCCACACTCCGCGTGCACATCACATAAAAATCGAAAAATGACTGTACAATTTTTATTTTTGAAATAAACATAGGGTTATGGGTATTCATTTTCTTAGTTAGATCATTTTCTATCCATCTATATCAGTTTTGAAGTAAAATTCGATTAAAGAAGCGTTACATTCCTCACAATTCTACTGACTGTTGCCCTTGACAGAGCTAAAGAATCACCAATCAATTGGTGGATGGCTCCTGTAGCCAAAAACCTCAATGTGACTAGCAATTGTAGCAAGGACGGAACATGTTCCTCCTTGTCTGTCTGGAAAGGTCTGGTAACAAACCCAACACATGCAGTATAGTAACATCTCTCGAACACCTCCTCCTCAGTAAACATTTCAAGGGGATTAAATCGGTCATGGAAAACCCTTGGCCGCCGTAAAATGGCACGACGCCGACGCCAACGCTGCCGGACGCGTAATCGAGCAGCCATTTTGTATGCTGAGAATGCTTCTGAGAAAGCATAAGAGCATTCTCACAAAAAAATAAGTATATGCTCAAAATGAGAACGTTCTCAAACTGAAAAAGCTTTATAATCACTACAATTTGAGAACGTTCTCCAATTTGAGCATGGAGTTTGAGTTTGAGCATGGAGAATTGTTTATAATCACGGGGCATAAAATTTTTGTTCTTAGTTATCCGACCCTTAGTTTCCGATGCAAACACCTTTCCTCGAAACACAGGAGGGACCTGGTCCTATCTATTTACCTATAGATGTGAGTCTGTTCAAGGGCAAGTCCACACACCGGTTGAATAAAGCATGTCTCGGGGCAGACCTCCTCAGAATGCCTTGCAGTTCAGCCTGAGACCGCGAGGTGCTCAGTGTTCGTGTGTCGTGCATAGGGCTTATCGATGGAAAAGCTATGTACTGACAGAGGCGGTTCCGCACTCGACTGCTTTTTCGCGATATGCTATCTAGCACGGTGAAAAAGGACATGTATATATGCGCCATATGTTGAAAATATGCCGAAAAGCACATAGCCATCACGTATATAGAATTATTTGTTTTTAATTACAAATAAGCCAAAATATGTTTTCTGGCTCTAGCAGTTGAGATAATGGTACAAAAAATGGCGTCAGTAATGAGTATAATCAATGACACCCGAGACGTGCGATGTTATTAAATGTTCATGACACAGGAAACTTCGTTTTCACGTCATTTTCCCATGACGACGGTCAATTCAGTTGGATATTTATCTTCCTGCTATCTTTAATTATTCTGCAAGTTTGAATATTAATCTTTCAAAATAATTTAAAACGTTTGAAGCCCAAAACATTACCTTTAGCAACGATATGACTTACATAGAAATTAAAATTCTGAGAGAAAAAAACTGTCAACCATTTGAGTTTTCAGACTAAAAAGTACGGAAACGTATATTGACCCCCTTTATATATAGAAATTAAACTCATAAAGATACTATTTTTCTATTTTGAGCCTATATAAATTTCACCGTATTTAACGGTCAATGTAAGAATAAAGATACAAAGTTCTGATTTACAGTTGTTCTTTTGTATTTAAATTAAGAAATAAGTTTTAATGAGCAATTCATATCTACGGAAACGTATATTGACCCCCTTTATATATGTTCTACATTTTCTTAACTCACTAAGATATGCGTGTATTATATATAAGTAATCAAATACTTGAGACTAAATTTGTTGAAGTTTAACATAAGAGAATCTAGGAGATATTTGTGCTGGTTGTTAATTTTTGTAGATGTAGGTTGTTTTTTTACGTGTTGCAGTTCGTGATATTTTTGTCAGCAAATATATGAAAATAAGCTATTGAATTAACTGGGAATAAACATAAGGGAATATATGACATGTTGTACTAAACTAATGAGTTGAATATATCCAGCAAAAATAAAAGTGACAGAAAAGACAAAGATATATATCTTCAACACTTTTAACTTTCTCCACCTTTAAGTTTATATTCATTTCAGCACAAATACATCATAAATTTTCACTATGTAGATCTAATACAATAAAATTGGTAAAAACGATATGAATTTCTGATCAAAGCTTATTTCCTAATTTAAATACAAAAAAACAACTGTAAATCAGAACTTTTTATCTTCGTTCTTAGATAGACTGCTAAATACGGTGAAATTTATATAGGCTCATAAATAGAAAAATAGTATTTTTTATGAATTTAATTTATATATATAAAGGGGTCAATATACGTTTCCGTACCCTTTGGCTAGTGAAACTGATTTCTTTCGGTAGTGTTTAAACTTTAAGGCCTGAACTGAAATTATTTGATTCTTAAATTGACCGATATGAATAAAATTGAAAATCTACAACTGACATATATAATCAAAGGACTGAAAGTGCTGGAGGATCGATTGTCTCTGAACAACACAGCCTGCACACATACATGTGTAAATATCAGGACAACACAGACTGTACACATACATGTGTAAATATCAAGACAACCCCCTTGCACGAGTAAAGTTATAAACTGGAGACACAACTGTCCACACATTTTGACCTATAAAAATTTGTGTAAATTTTACTTTTGAGATAAGAACCCATGTGCTTACATTTTGCATTCAGTGACTATGTTCAACTACTCTATGAAGTATTAAGCTGTGAATGGTAACTGATAAATGGATTTTGACAAAACTGAACTGAAAAAAAATCATAGTTTGAACAACTTTTAATGTCATGCAAAAGTTATGGGATATGCCCATAAAGTTGATTGTATTGTGCCAATTGACTGATTCGGATTTAACGTCGCACTCAACAGTTAAGGTCATTTTGCTACTTCCAGCTTTCGTGGAGGAGGAAGATCCTGGGTGCAAATTCGGGTATTATTTCAGTCATGAACGGGCACCTGAGTATAACCTGGATAGCTTCTAGACATAAAAGAATTCGACCCAAGTAGGGCACGAACCTACAGCGGTGAGGGACAAGTAAACATCAGTCAGTGACCTTAATCACTCGGCCACAGATGCCATTGTATGATGCCAAGCAATTGTCTGAAGTTTCAAGGCTTTAAGTGTTACTGAGAAAGTGAATTTTAAGAAAGCTTTATCAGATTCAAGACGACAGTGCCGACTGACGTCAAGAAGGTTATGACAATGGCTCTTCTGTTTTTCAAAGAAAAGCTAAAAATTGATAAATCAATCTTTTGATATAAATTGATTCAGTATATACCTATTGTAGAACAAGTACTTGCAGCTTACATTAACTATCTCCGTGAGTGCTTCCAAAATACTGCGAATTGCAATATACTGGGTCTATTATTACCAGCCTTTCTACCATGCTGTTTTAAATTTTCAAAGCTTGTCTAAAACAACAACTGAATGTTTTAATAGCAGGCTATAATCTTTCATATTTAACACATACTAGACTCTAGTAGTATTTCGTAACAAGTAATAATGATGATGATGATGGTGATTATAATAATGATACTATGTATGAATGTACCCGCCAAAATTTAGTGTAGCAAAAGAATCATGGTAAAGTTTGAAAGTTTTAGTTACAATACAATAAGTCCTATTTGTATTTATATTTGAGTTAATTTCTGTTCTTTGTTAATGACAGCATGATCCAGAGAAATGAATTTGATTTTCCCTTTAGATTATTGCATTTCTGTCTACATTTAAAAATCGCATTTAAGACATGTAGATCTATGTGATTTCTTAGTTATTTGTACCCAGGTACGAACCGACTTCGGCAAAATGCGGACATTTTGGTACCATTTTCGAACCACGTATTTACATAAACTGCAACAATTACAACGTGTTTAAAGCATAAAAATAAGTTGTCATATTTCAAAAAGACATCTACAAATGCCTCTGTAAAGTTAATTTGCTGATAAGTTTCAGTTTTATACCTAAACGAATAAAGGCGTATTTTAGACTAGTGTTCGACCTTTCGTTTAGACACGAAATGACAACTAGTCAGGTCGAGCAATTTTGATGATAGAGGCGTTGCCAAGTTACAAAAGAATCGTTGTTTTTATGTCGAAATCCGAGTTTTGTAATTTAACATTCAAGAGTACCTAATGGTACCATAACGTATTACGATGTTCCGATAGTTTATGATCACAAACACAATATCGGATATAAGACACATTATTCGGCCTGACTAGTTGTCTTTTAGTGTCTCCGGTCTGACTTGAAAACTGTTCTGATCAAAACCGCGTAGGAAACTAGTTCTATACAGAACAGATACCTCGTTGATTTTTAGTAATTTTTAATGTTTTACATTTATTCATCAATATATCATAATTGCAATATACGATTGAATAAATTCAATCGATCCAAAAATGCAAGATTGGTCGTATATATAAAATATTTACAGGTTCTGTAAAACTTGAAGTTAACTAGATATAAAGTCAAGTAAATAAATATCGTTTAAGAATGTTACAAGTAAATTAATATCGATTCATCTAGCAGTTATCTGTTATGCATGAAGAGCACCATGGGTAATATTCGTAAAGCATTTAAGTAAAATTATTTACCAACGAATGTTTTCTAATATTATGTTCTGGGCCGATTGGGGCAACAACATTTGCTGTTAAGACAGCAGTAAACAACAGTATCGACAAAAATGTGATCTCTTTGGATGAAACAATTGTTCGTAGCACTTAGATTACATTCTAACAAATGCCTAACGGGAAAAATTGACTGTTATCTTTAAGAACACAAAGAACACATACGTAACTTTGTCTTTTAACTTGAGAAAAAACATTGTTGTGGAATTTCTAAACATGGAGCAGCTTTCCTAAGTATTCTTTCTAAGATGATATAGCTCGCATTCACTGTTGAAAATGTTGATTCCCTATATGGGAAGGTCGAACAGCCAAAGTTCGCACGCGAACAGGTCGCGCAAACTTTTCTTAGTTTCTCATAATCTAGTTACTGAGACATGTGAATAAAAGTCCTTATCATTTTCAGTAAAACGCTATGGCGGATGATTATTATTTTCCTAGTATGTTACATTTTTTGTGTTTTGAATCAAATGAGCACATGCAATATGTCGCCAGGTTACATGTATTTACCTATCGCCGTTTATTATTTCAAGCTCGTATCTTTATCAACAAAAAAGTTATTGAAGCCGTTTCACGCCCAGGTGAAGTGCTCGTACGGTGCCCGGGATGTGACATGTGATACATATTTTTTATTTCTTAATTACGAAATACATTTAGTAAATTAACATTTTCAGAAAGTGTTCGGAACACGAAGAAAAGTATGTGTATTATGTTGAAATCTCAGTGATTCGACAAAATGACTACCCAGGTCTTTTTAACTTTGTTCATAATGCATAGAAAAATAATTGTATATGTACTGGAGTTTATTTAGAATTTCTACATACCAACTTTCATGTTTTATTAAAAATAACTTATTTCTGTGTTTTTTAAAGTATATTTGAATTTTCGCTTTCGTTAGTATTGGACCTTTAAGTATAAATGCGCTCTAGCGTGTTGCATATCTTCTCTCTCTATATATATGACACACTAGGGTGAAAACGAGAATATGAAAAAAGAGTTTCAATTATTTTTTTCTGTCCAAACCCCGAGTATCTGTGGTCATCTACCCAGAAATTTATCTGCTCGACGGAAAAAAACTCCTCATGTTATGTTGAGATATTTTTCATTAGTGCGCTTCATGCAGGCACTTGTTTAATAATGTTGTTGTTATTAAATTAATGTTATATGTCTAAATTAAATGTGAAAGCTCTTGCACGATAAAGCGACAATCGGGAAAGGAAAATATATAAAATCACACAAAAAGTCCTTCAGAGTTATGCCTTGTAGTTTTAGAGATTTTCTTTCAAGACAAAGGACACGCGCACGTAAATAGACAAGTAATCCAACATGACATATACTCTCAGGCTTTCAGAAAGAAACACTAAATAAAGCAATACGAGCACCTTGCAATATTTTATATGGCTTAGTAAACAAAATATTTTACAACAAGAGTATGTTGATAATGGTTTAAACTATGTTTTAGTTTCTTTATTTCCACTGAATCTGTCACAGAGTCTTTGTTCGTCAGATAGCAAGAATATGTTTCAAAATGTATCCGTTCTTCATAATAATTCACTTATTTATAGTTCTCTTTACACGAATTATTAGTGTCAGTATACTACAATATCATGAAATCCCGACTTAACGAAGCACAGTTTATATTAAAGGAAAAAATAAAAATTGACAAAAACGTATCCATGATCTCAAGAAATCAAACTGCTCGGCGAAAACACTACATATCAGAAAATCTATAAATAATTTATTATAACTTAAACTTTAGTAATATTAACGTTCAAAGTAAACGTCGAAAGTAGGTCAAACCCCAGCTTATTCAGTTAATGCCGAAAAAAACTTTCATTTTGGTGATCTTAATCGCGATCGATGGACGCTCGGAGACACTTATGTAAACACCTAGTCGCCAAAATTCAAAACGGTTTGAATTCCGACTTACAGAGGTATTTCGATTGCATATCTAGCTACCAATAATTACTGCAGTCGCTCGGGTGAAAAATGGAAAAACGTTTGCCCAGTCACAAGCAAACATTGATGTTAATCGGGTGAAGCTACGCGTACTTTATTCAGTGAGCTTCTGACTGCTGGCAAAAAGTTGTGCAATAATATTCAAATCTTGAAAGAATTTGTATTGCCAAAAGATCTCGGCCAAATTCTGAAATTGGTCAGGCAAATTTTCGAAAAAAGACAATAGTATTTGTAACTTATTTGCTTTTTGGAGGCGACATATTTAGCAGTTGTAATATAATAAAGATCCCGATAAGTTTCAACCATTGACTCCATGAAATCAGAAACTGGACAGGGAGGGGAAAACCTGCAGTATTTCAATTTTAATTTACCTGCGGATTTACCCCAATTTTCCCAGACTTCAATGCATAATAAATGCAGACAAATATAATATTAGTTATATTTTCAGAGTGTTCAATCAGACTGCGTCGGAATAGTTCCAGGCATTAGCTGCTTCACGTAAAGTTTGAATTTGCGGAAAGTGACGGCAGAAATGGCCTCAGCACTGACTTCGAAAAATAGAGTCTACCTCTTCCGCCTGCAGATTCTACTTATAGATGGAGGCAACCTCGTCATAAGGAACATCTTTGATCAGAAGCTTCAAAGTCAGAATAGAACGCTGACTGTTTGCCTGGCTAAAGAAAAGCACAAAATTGATAGCCTTAAAAATCAGAAAGTAATTACCCAAACGCAGTATAATTTGCTCTTCCCTCAAGGTGGACAAGCTCCATTAATAACAGATTTTGACATAAGCCTTACAATATGTTTGCTAAGGAATCTGGTGATGTGTGGTTTAAATCCGAAATACAGTTGGAAATCCACACCACAAAGCTCGGATCTTTCTGTCGAGGCAGACATCACACGATTAAGAACATATCGCAATGAGGTAACGCATTAATTATTACTATTTAATAAAATCTCATACGCAGTCGTCAATACCGTCGATGTATTAACGGACGCTCAGAGTTTCCTTTCATTCCTTCTTCAGCTGTGCTTCCCGGAGGAGATATACAGTGTATTTGTCCGTCCTCCACACAATGGCCGAGAGCATTATTTGGTAGTTATTGAAAAAAATGGTATAAGCTATTGAGAAATAATGTAGTAATCGAGCAAAATGTCTTTTGGAATTTCCCACAGTAACAGAGGCCAATAAGAGGAATTGCAGTGACTAAGAACAATAACAAGTCCTTACCTATCATTCCATTATCCTCCTTTTCATCTATATATCTGCTTATTTGGAACATCATTTTACAACTTTTATACAAACTCGATAGTCAATATTCAATACAATGTTTTAAAATCATGTCTTAATGATGGCACGCATTTAAATTATCTCTTTTTATACGCTTTAAGAAAGTGTTCATTCCACAAATGATTACCACATGTAGTAAGTTGTAATGTACAAATTGGTAAAGAGTATTACAGGAAGTGTTGTGTCAAATACTATAACTCTACCTAACCAGTTTTTAAATCCCCTACCCCAATAAATATTTCGTGTTATGCATGTACAGAACAAAACTAAACCACAATTAAGGTATCCACAGAGAGCATTGTGAGGTAGTCAATGTAAAATATCCATTGTTTTATTGTTTTATTATTTCTCTTTACTTACATTTTCTTGTTATATTTGTTGAATCCTTCTGTGCACATTTGTTTCACTGTAATTTTGTTAGCAAGGACAGAAGATGTGTTCTAGGCATTCGGAGGAGCACCTATTTCTTGGAGCATCTATTCGTGTTACCAGTTTTAATGTCATATTGTCTTTATTAATAACATTATATACATTTACTTTTTAAAATCTATTGATGCCCAACCTCTTTACCCTAACTAATCCGCTGGCTCAGGGTGAGCTTTTATGATGGATGAATGACCGTCGTCCGTCTATGGAAGGGCATTTAAGTAAATATTCTGTTCATGTAACTGACAACTGTATTCGTCTTAATGACAAGTGCCTACTTATAATTGACTACTGCATTGTGTATGCGTACAGCTTTTAGTTGCCTTCCATTCATTGCTAAATGATAATTGCCTACGTTAAACTGATAAGTACATACGTATTAATACTTAGTGTCTATGTATATACGCAATGTGATTACGTGAAAATGTTAAGTGTTTATTTTCACTGACTACTGTGTTTGTGTATATTTTTATACATACTCAATAGCAATAAGCATATAGACGAATGCAACTAAACGAATGGACTTGTAAGAATGAAATAGAAAGGGAACCAATAATACTTATACCCTGCGACTGCATAAATTAACCAAAACGAGCACCAATAATACTGGTACCCTTTGAAACCGCGAACGAGAACTCTTGCGAATAATTATTCTGCCATTGGTATACCAGTAGTCTGATTATATTGAGAGATTTAATGTGTACCAGTAACATAACTAAACTGGTAAAACTTGCCCCCTTTGTAAAAGTATTATATCCCACTTCAAAAATTGACTCTTTCTCCTAAATTTTCTGTACTTCTTAAAGGTATCGCACAGAAATCTACATTTTAATATATCTGTCATATACAAAATTGTGTATTTGTTCCTCAAAATATCACATGTTAATTGTAGCTAGGATATAACAAATGTACATGTTTGTATAATCACATGCTTGTAATAAGCCTTGATCAGAAATAAAACTTGAAACTTGGAGTAACTACCGGCCCTACCATTACGCCGGGTAACAGACTAGTATTACAGACGAAAAGAAGTGAATTTGTAACCAGGCATATATTGGTTTTAGTAAATGTATTATATTTCACATTTAACATAACTGATTAATCTATTCGCTAAAATAAATAGCCAGGGGGTTGAGGCGTAAGCATGTCAGTTTTGCAGGGGATGGGGAGACATCAGCTCCCAAGGGGGTCGGTCGGGTGACTGAGACACGGGGGTATTGGGGATGCCCCCGTCTGGGGTATGATTTGGCACCCCGGGAGAATCAAGTTTATACAGCGGCTTATCAACATTTTGGTCACATTGGCCATGTTGAGAGGCCAACCCAACCCCTGTCAAACATTGCATTGATAGATGTTCAGTAAGCTGATCCCTGTGGCACCCCTCTACATGGGTCTGCTCAAGTAGCACTTACCTCATCCCAGGGAAGACACCCCAGGTCACCAAAGGTTCGGGGCACTTAATGCTAGATCAAACACAACCCAATACCTTCTCTCAAGGATATGATATCCAGTCTATGGTACCACCGGTACGTTCAGGAGGGGTAGCAGGGGCTGGGGTGGCAGTAAAAGGAAGTTCATCCCGGCCTCTAGTTTTTATCAGAGGAAGGACACCAAAGCTTCTGTTGATCGGAGGAAATACATCCCAGCCCCTATTAATCAGGGGAGTCACATCTCAGCTCCTATTAATGAGGGGGATTACACCCAAGCCCCTATTAATCAGGGGGAGCACACCCTAGCTCCTATTTATAAGGAGGAGTATATCCCAGCTCCTATTAACAAAGAGGATGACACCAAAGCTCCTATTAATGTGGGGGGGGGTACACCCCAGCCCCTATTAATCAGGGGGAGCACATCATATTGTTCGATAACGTGCAAATTACGATAAGGACCTTTATTGCTTGGCGCGGCATATATATATAACGAATACAGTTGTCAGTTACATGAACAGAATATATATCTTCCTGTATGAGATACATCTCCCTATTACATCTAAACTGTACGTACAACCTTTAGTTTGTGCCCACACACAAAAATAGCTCAAAACGACGAAATATTTACTTTCTGTCTGGGTACCTGAATGACTGTTTTCATTATCAGAATAATTTATTATGTCAAAACATAAACGATTATTTATTTTAGCGAATATATTATTCAGTTATGTTAAACATGAATTAAAATACATTTACTAAAAACTATAACCTGTTTACAAACTCACTTTCTTTGCGTAATGGCAGGGGTAGTTACTTCAGACTACATTTACCAATGGCAGAAGAATTATTCGCAAGAGTTCTCGTTCGTGGTTTCAAAGGGTACCAGTATTATTGGTACCCGTTTTGGTTAATTTATGCAGCCGCAGGGTATAAGTATTATTGGTTCCCTTTCTATTTCATTCTTACTATTCCATTCGTTTAGTTGCATTCGTCTATATGCTAACTGCTATTGATTATGTATGAATATATACACAAACACAGTGGTCAATGAAAATAAACACATAACATTTTCACGTAATCACATAGCGTATATACATAGACACTAAGTATTAATACGTATGTACTTATCAGTTTAACGTAGGCAATTATCATTAAGCAATGAATGGAAGGCAACTAAAAGCTGTACGCATGCACGATGCAGTAGTCAATTATAAGCAGGCACTTGTCATTAAGACGAATACAGTTGTCAGTTACAGGAACAGAATATTTACTTAAATGCCCTTCCATATCCGTCCGTCGTCCACAATTGCTTCCAATGACTATTTCTCATAAACTACTTCATGGAAATTCACTAAACTTGGACAGAAGCGTTCTGTTATTAATCTCTCTTACATGTGTTCAAATGGTTCCAGTTGGCTTAACAACATTGCCACCAGAGCTAACAATAGAACAGTCTTTAAAATTATCCTTGTAAAAATGTTTAAAAATGCAGTGCCAGAGCTAAAAAAAAAAATTTATTTCAAAGCGGAAAATATTACTAACTTATTTTAGTGTTTGCCCTATAAAACTCGTAAAATTAAACATTTCTGTCTGTCTATTTGCCATTGATTCTTTGTAATCACAATCAAGATTGAACCAGACTCTATGGACATGTTTGGCGCATTCGTAAATAGGCCACCCTCCTTTTTGATAATTTAGGCCATAGGAAGCAAAAACAAACAAAAGTTAATACCTCTACCCTCTTTATAACTCTTATCTTTTTCCCTTTATGCAGCTAAAAAGGAAAGTAAGCAAATATTTACGGCACTGTTTCTACTAAAGATATTAAATTAAATTTTAAAAATTAAATGTCTTCCTTTGAAATTCGCCGGTTTTATTTATCTATTAATTGCTACTTTTCCCAATCTTGATGATTCTAAAGCATTGTTTATGTCGTTCAACAGTCCGAAATTTCACATTGGTACAGTTGCACTGCAGAAGTTCTGTGTATAGTTCGGCTGACAACAGGTTTGTCACTATTTTTCATTGTATAGCGTGGTGCATAAACTTACACGTGCTATTTCTCCTGTCTGTTTTTAACTTTGAGGCAATGTATATCAACGTTGGGCGGTCGAAACCATCCCCGTTTAAACCCTAAAAACCGCCCCGGTCAATACTCCAAAAGTTGTCAATACCGGTCAATACTGGTCGGTTGGTGGACAATTTAATGTTTCTGATAATTTTAGTTTTTTAATGCAAGAAATGAAGTAATACTTCATATTGATGATAAAGATGACAGTCAGCTTAACCCACTGGTCAATACCTCCAAAATGGCCATTCAATGTAAATTAATATTGGCTATTAGTATAGGTCTAATGTGGCCAATACTAGTCGATTTGTCATTCTTGGTGGTCAATTGAATATTTTCTTGAAGTGCCTAGGTAAAATATCCAATCTAGAAGTCAAATAAATAAAATATAAGAATTCAAATAAATAAATTAAAGGTATTGCTCTGTTAATGCTTCTGTTCCATACCTCCGTAGTGAGGTAAATATGGGCTCTTTGAACTGAGTGCTGTTTCTTAATGATGTTACTTAAACTGTACTGTTGACATTGTCTTACTGGAATTACACAAGTGTGAAGTGTGGCAGGTTATTTGTTACCAGGGCAGCTTAGGGGTGAATAACACCTATGCAAAAGGGGTCCAATTGTTTTAATAGGGAATATACCATTCCTCCTGACAGTTAATCAGTCTCTTAGACTTATAATATTGAATTGACCACAGTATAATTCATTTAGATTCAATGAAAACATTATACTCAACAAAATATTAAATGGTCAATTATAATTATTTTATGTTTAAATTAACATGAATAAGCTATAAAGTAAATTCGAAAATTTAGATAGTAACCTCAGGAAGATTTAAGTGTATAATAGAGTATAATAGACATAATTTTTCAACCGACCAGTATTGGGCGGTAATGACCGGTATTGACCGCCGGCCCGGTCCATACTCATACTGACCGGTCGATTGCCAACAATGATGTATATTGCGTTATAGTAGCGCACCCAAACCTCAATTTATTGTTTTCATCAACGCCTCCAAAGGGCTTTCGATAAAAAGGCCATATCCACGTAATAAACTTTACATTTTTAGATAATTTGTGAATTGTGATGCTTTTTCAACTGTCTTTGAGAGTAACGGCTAATAGATATTGTTTCAGCACAGATCAAATCAGCACATGCAATGTTTTAAACAGGTACCGCATTCTGAGGAGAAAACCCTCGGTAAATATGAAAGTTTTGCCAAAAATCGAGTGTTTCCGCATTTGGCATTAATTATTAGTGTTAATATTCAGACATAAAACCTTTTGAATAAACGGGGACAATCATTTCTCTATAAGTCTGCTGACTATTACCTTGTAATGTGCCGTTTTAAAAAAGATACAGACGTTTAAAGTCGACAAGGCACATGATCCTGGCTAACGGTTACCTGCTCTGCCCCAAATACATTTACAACTAACCCATGTGAACTACGGTTAAATAACATGTGTGAAATAGTGCTATCAGGCGTTTGTACAACGATACAGCTGTACACAATGCATAAAATTAGTTACGAATGATTCCAGTCGTGCCAGTGACGTCTACAAAAACTTTGTAGAAAAGAAAAAAATATGTTAGCTCTCTGTCTTTCTTCGCTGCATTTCCGATTTTTTCACATTTGATCGACTTCGAATTGATCCTTCTCATGTTTTGTATGAATGTACGTCGGGAATATTCCGGAATAACTGCATCTGCATTACAAGAAGCCGCACTGTCCTGAATCTGAATCACAAGATGTAATGTTGAAATATTTTATAACATGAACAGTGAACTAAATTAATCAAAAATAGAAACACTCCTCTATATTTAAGTAAATAAGTAAAAAATTTGGGAATAAACATAATGTGAGAAAGATGGCAGTTTCTTATGGTGGATAAGGGTCTGGTACTGGTCGTTCCCAGGAACGATGGTTATGTAAATTGTCCGCTTGTATATTACTGAAATAATGTTAAAAGTTTTATAGTTTTATCTTTTTATTGTTTTGGTAACCTGAAGAGTTCATAGTCAATAAAATCAAAAGTTTCATTATTATGTTTACTGTTTGTATTTATTCTAATAATACGTATCATATCTGTACACAAGTCGAAGTTATAGAAACTAAATTATTGAACCATGTTTCACCATTAACAGTCGATGTCATTTGAGAACTTATAACAGTCTGTAAAAGTGTCAGGGGATAAACGGTTGAAGTGTACACAGAAAAGTATTTTTTAGACAATTACATTTTAAATTTGAGCGGCAATCTTCATTCTTACAGATTAAACATGGCATGAACATTTTTAATTTGACTGATGGAGCATACTTCTGATAACGTAAGTTAAAGTTATGGAACATGGTCCAGATACCTTACTCATTTACGTAGAGTACATAAAAGCATTTGGAGCCCCCGTTGCACAGTGGTAGCGCGTTCGACTTAAGATCGCGAAGAACTGGATTCGATCCTCACCCCACTCATGGTGGACAGTGTCTTTAAGCAAGACACTGTAATTCTACATTTCCCCTCTCTCTTCCGGGTTGATTCCACCTAAAATTAGGTATTGAGGCGATAAATGTCGGTTGTTAAAACTTGTGTTGCAATTAAGAATAAATAAATATTATAAACCAAGACAAATTTGAAGTGTCCATCTAATTTTCCTAAGTACATAGATGTATATGAAGTACCATATGAAAATGGGGCGTAAGTTATCATAAACTACAAGCATGTTATGGCACTTGGTCCGGTTATCCTATTTAATGACGCCCGGCGATATATATGAAGTCTGAATCCGATATAGCAATGCATTAAACTTCTGCACATTGTCACTATATAAGCAAGTGACGTAAATAAGGAAGAAAGAACTTTACTTCATAAAAATACATTTAACTATTGACGACGCCGACGCCAGTGTGAGTGTATTCTAAAACAGCTAAATGAAGTACTGCTAGTTTCATTCAATCATAACTACAATTCTAATATCGCAATTAATGTTACAATTTGCATTTTTTATCTTTTATCCAGAAATACTTTTTTATGTATAAGTTATTGAAATATGTCATGCCTGTTGCATTTTGTCACTTCAAAAATACTCAGATCCTGTGCGTGCTCGAAATATTTAACAATTAATTGAGACAGTAACACGTTAAAGTTTAAAAGCCATACTAGTGAACGAACATTCGACATGAGACTGAAACAAAGCGCGTGACTTATTCAACTTTTTGATAGACGTTATATGACACACTAAAATATGTAAAATTGTATAAATCCTTTGTGTGATAGTATACATTCTAACATGACTCGTGATTTTGTCTGTATATACAAAGAGTAGAAAATTAGGTTAAATATATATATCTATATTTTCATAGACAACGCACGGGCCGATTTGCCGTCAAAAATGACGCCATATTGAGCCGCGTAGCGTTGAATAAATATCCGCGCTTTGCATTTATTCACTTTTTGTAATATCTGGATATGTTAAAATCGAAATTACATCCTTTTCAGTGGTGTTTTCGTCAAATAAACAACTGTTTGTCGTTCTGAGGAGAAGTTATAAACCATTCAGGCCTCCGCATACTGCGCATAAGAACTCCAAATCAGTGTTTATCAGACGATGAATACCGCTGAAACGGATATTATATCATAAGTAGATATTTTTCTGACATTCAAACATGTTTTTTAAGCTTCTTGATTGAGCCAGGGAGCACAGCATAATATTGTGGTGAATGAATAAATGTACACGCAGACGGGTTACTATTAATACAAAAGCAACTTAAGGCAAGCCATTATCATTTGGAAAAGAAAAAGTAAAAAACGAAACACAGAGTGCTAACATATTTTTTCTTTTGCACAAAGGAAGTGTAGACGTAATTTACACGACTGGAATCATCAGTTACTAATTATACGCATTGTGTACAGCTGTATCGTTGTACAGACGTCCGATAGCATTATTTCATACATATTATTTATCCGTATTCTCGTGGGTTAGTTGTAATATCATTTGGGGCAGAAATAGTAACAAACAAGCGATGCAAAAAAAGTTTCATTGGTTTTTGCATTTTGCGATAGATCTACTGTTGTCAGCGTTAACATCATCATTGATGGAAGCTGCTGTAACCATTCAAAAACTAAACTGCCATTCCCGTTAGCCAGATTAATGTGCCTTGTCAAATGTAAACGCATGTATCTCTTTTAAAACAGCATATTTCAAGGTGACACTCGGCAGACTTATAGAGAAATGATTCAAGTTTGACCCTGATTATTCAAAAGTTTTCATGTCTGAATATTATCACTAATAGTTAATGCTGAATGCGGAAACATTCGATTTTTGGCAAAACTTTCATATTTACCGAGGGTTTTCTCCTCAGAATGCGGTTCCAGTTTGAACAAAATTGCATGTGCTGATTCCTTTAACTATGCTGAAACAATATCTATTAGCCGTTACTCATAAGAAAAATTCACAAACACCTACCCTCCGTAAAATATCGCGTTTTGTCAACCTCGCAAACTGCTGTCAATGTCGCAAGAGGAGCGGTGGTTTAGAGGTTAAGGTGTCTGCCGCTCATCCCGAAGGTTGCGGGTACAAGCCCGACTGGGGACACGATCGTACTTCCTCATATGACACCAGTACTGTTTTTTTCCTGGAAGGCGGACTCAAGAGTTACTCGATACGCTACACGCTTTCTTCACAATCGAGCTAAAATAAATTAGTATAAACTAAACTGCTGTCAACGCCGAAAACTGTTGTCAATGCCGGAGGTTGTACACTGTTAGGCCATTTCTGATATTTTTTCAGCAGATAGGTTGCTATATAGAGATGGCTGTTGTTTAAAGGTCATAATTTAGTGATAGTCTTGCATCGATTGCTACAATATTCTTACTTGTTAGCAGATTATTAATATGGGATATTTATTTCGGTGTTTTCCAGTTTCAAAACCTTTCACCAATATGTAAATTTATATATTACATATTGATTTATGTCACAGGCATGCATTTACCTGTTTTATCATCTGGCATCAACTGCTTAGTTGATATACCAAGAAGCTGAGTATATGAAGATGGCCTTCCTTCGAAATGATTAGGAAAATCGTCTGACAAACTCGCACTAAAATTTGCGTACTAACCATTGTGCGTGCACCACCAAATATGGCGTGGTAGTTGGGTTTTTTTTGTGTTTTTTTTTTTGGCATTCAAATTTGACCTTGGTTAACCTTAACCTTGGCCTATTGACCTACTTTCTGTTGTGGAAGCGACATCAATGAAATTCGGACCATATATATAGCTTTTCATGTAGAATTTAACTTCTACATTTGCCGACTTTGTACTTCTTTTTTGTTTTTGAAGCTACAGAAATTAAATTTCAACCTTATCTACATGTCAATTTCGGCCTTGGTTGACCTTGACTTTTGACCTAAAAAAGATTTGGAGATGAGATTTTGACTTTTTTTGCAGTTTTGCAAATTAATTTTAAAAATTCCCATGACGCACCTTGATTACGACCTTTTGACATACTTCCTTGTTTTAAAGTGCAATGATACTCAGATAAGCTATAAATTGCCACCATGGCCCTCTTGTTTTGAAAATTTCATCGTACTGCACTTTGTTTTCTTTTTAAATAATTTGTGCCTTTGGCATAAAAAAAATCATTAATAAATAAAAAAGATATTAATTATGTTTAATTTTTTTCTGTCGAATAATATTATCAAGGTTAAAGTCGCAGGACCTTTTTTTACCAAGAAAGATATCTTACCGGCGGAAATGGCTTTTATTTGTACCAAAAAAAATCCTAACTTAACTTTTTAAATCGATGTACGTGTTCGAAATATAGAGCAGTATTTTTTTCAATGATACTGCAAAAATAGGAAAGGCTTACTGGCAACTCTTTTTAGTGAAGAAACGATTTGAATACAAAAGAAATGAGTATGTAAACATTGTTTTAAAGTGAATAGAACATGGTTCTATCATTATCTTATTAGTATATCTATTTTACAGTATCGGTTATTTCAAAGAGATCCTGGGACTTTAAGTTACATTGTTTTTTATCTAAAACACTAAAATGTTGTAAATGCGCCTTGGACTATTAATGTTTACGAAGTCACTATCCTTAATAAATGTGTTAATGGTGCATTGATAGCGGTTGGTTTACTAGAGTCATTTACAATGACATTTTCTTACATAACTCTTTTTGATATGTAATGAATTACCCTAGCATGGTCTTATAATTTATGCATTAGGATTAGGTAGTAATATGTATGCCCTATGTTGCAAAATATAAAATTGCAAGTATACAAGTCGGCTGTATTAAGAAAAGGGCTGCAGAAAAACTTGGCGGTGTTACAATATTGGAATTAATTATCCATGTTAGAATTAAGGTTTATCACAGTAGTTTGTCTGCGTTTTTTGTTATTAAAAGTCACAAAGAATGATTTAATTATAAAATACCTAAACGTACAACATTAGGCACAAAATACATTTGCCAACTGGAGGTCTGCTCGAGACGTTCCACTTTCTGTGTGAATGTTCTACGGATTGAGGCTCGATGCGGCTTCAATATTGCACACACTCCATGGGTACTTTACAAGAAATAAGTCATAATCGTTTCTTTTGTTAGAATTTAAGAATTGGTGAAGATCTCATTTACATGTTAGTACTGAGTAGTATACTATTCTATTCCAGATTGCTCACATATCGGAAACAACAGGTATCCAGCTGAACCATTTCCGTTTTAAGTGGACTGAAATTGAACAGGTGAACAATTAGTACAGTAAAATGTTTCATAGTGATATAGTCTTTATCTAAAATAGCGTAGCGAAGTAATTTCTAAAACAAGTGTCCGTGAACAATTGTATAATTGAGTCGATAAGGTATCTATGAACTCTTCTGCAATCGTTGAAGATGTCTGTACTGTTCTTTGTGATATTGTCTTATCGTATGCAAAATTCAAACTGCAGCTTTATCTGGTTTATCTTGCAATATTTTCCCTTAGCGCAGTTTTACAGTTGTTATCAGCACATTTTACAGTTAAATTGTCTATGATGTTTGAAATGTAGAATGTTAACTATGTTAACAAAATTGACAAACAAGCCTGTAAGTGTTTCCATTAAACGATAGAAAATTTTCATTTTATCAGCACATCTAAGCCGAGGTCACTGGACTAGCTTTTACATGTACTACAGATGCATTGTCAGTCCCCCATCATACATTCAGAAGAGTTCACTTAAAAGTCGTTAATAACTCGTCTTTGTCAGATATATTTCAAATTTGGTAAAATGCTTGCCCTCTCTATTTACAAGAGATCAAATAAATTATTCTGGTCCATAGTGTAAACAGGGTAAAATGCTTGCCCTCTCTATTTACAAGAGATAAAATAAATTATTCCGGTCCATAGCTTGAACAGGGAACACAGTTGTTGGAAATAGAAAACTCGGAACCTACTGAACTGGCTCAGCAGTATTTTTGCATTGAACATTTCCATAACATCAGATATGGTCTCAGTCCATTGCACATAAGGGCCACTGTCACAGAAAAATAAGAAATATCTTTTAATCGCATCTCGTCATGAGTCACTGGTTGAATGCCATGAGACTATATTTTCTTAACGTGGGATAAATATTCATATTTTTGACTCGACCAAGGCCAATGGAAAAATGAAGGATTAAAAACTTTCAATCAAATCAAAATATCAGGTTATTGAGTCGACGTGTAGAAATAATGTTCAAGTTGTTCGAACTTAAAGTAAAGGAAACAGTTAAGATGGCTGTACCTCATAAGCAAATTGAAGTCTAGTTGGGTCAAGTGTTCATCATAATGAGGTTATGTGCATACTGCTTGTTTCAGCAATCTTGTTTCAATGCAAAGGTACCAAAATCATCAATGGTCATGAGATTTTACTTTGTGTCCTCTCTGTAACGCCTGTACCATATGATGATTTCAAATGAGAATGTGATGATATCATATGTGCATCATTATTCAAGGTTAATATAAAAACACGAAAATGTACTTCGAGCACTGGGCGTATTTTTATGGGAATCTTAATCAGGTTAAGTGAATATTCTAGTACAATTAATTCAACATTCAAATACTAAGCTAAAGGTTCTTTTTATAACCAAGACAAAGGTGACTGAATCTAATAGCAGACGGATTCAAATTCAGTATGCAATTGTACCTTAGTTGAGTATCTTACCATATTTACTTGCAGATTCTGTTAAGACTGAATAATTCAGTTCTAAACCCAGTTTCCGACTTACAACAGATAATCGATGATTTTAAAACATGTTCATTGGACCCAATTACTGAGCAAAGGTTACACAAAGAAATTGATGTTTGGCGGAAATTTGAAAAGGGACTGGAGAAAGACATTCAACGGCTGCAAAAAGATGTCCAAGCTGTAAAAGTAGATGTCCAGGCGAGTGCAGAAAATGTATTTACGTTCAAAAAGGATCTCAAAGCTGTAAAAGGAGATGTGGAGACTCTCACCCATGTCACTTCGAAGAATTCCGAACGTTTGGAAGACACTAGGAACAGAGTTGACAAGCTAGAAAATCTTGCAACGAAGAAAGATGCCATCTACCAAAGGCAAAGTCAAGGTAAATAACGCGTTTATGTATGTTGAAACGTTAGTTAATAATATGTGTAATTTATTTTTGACCAAGGCAAGCATATTTAGATTTAGATTTTAATAGCTTTGAACGCTTGGATGTAAGTAAACCGGATAACAGAAATATGACTAATTTGCAACTTCCAGTTGGAATATGAACTCAATCTCGATAAAATACAATTCGTGAATTCATTAGATTATTTCATGAAATAATATCCGTTCCAGCGGTATTCATCGTCTAATAAACAACTCTTTGTCGTCCTGATGCGCAGTTATAAACCACTCAGGCCTCTAATAACGCTGAAAAGAATGTTATTTCGAATCTAACATGACCAGATATTACAAAAGATGAATAAATGCAAAGCTTTATTTTCTACGCGGATATTTATTTAACGTCATTCTGAACAATATGACGTCATTTGACGGCATATCGGCCCGCGTGTTGTTTATGGCATAATCAAACCTAATTTTCTACTCTTTGTATATAGAGATAAAATCATGAGTGATGTTAGAATTGTTTGGGTTTTTAGTTCACCTGGCTTCGCCAGGGTGAACTTTTCTGATGGATGATTGTCCGTCGTCCGTCAACATTTTGATTCAAATGACATCTCCTCTGAAACCACTAGGCCAATGTTGATGAAACTATGCAGGGATGTTCCTTGCATGAAACTCTACCAAAATTGTTCAAAGAATTCCATTCCATGCAGAACTCTGGTTGCTATGGCAACAAATAGGAAAAACTTTAAAAATCTTCTTCTCTGAAACCACAAGGCCTAGAGCTTAGATATTTGGCATGTAGCATTGTCTAGTAGACCTCTACCAAGCTGGTAGACCCCGCGCGGGAGGTCACTTAGTTTTGAATAGGCTTATATACCCGCCTTGGCTAATATTACCCGATTCGTTAGGCAAGTGTGCTATTATGTTGAGGCGGGTAATATGTCCTATTATAATATGATCTATAAATAAAGAATATCTCATATCCCGACCACGATCAGCGAAACAAAATATAATTACATATTTCATGATTTATGGTTTTCCCCCAGTGAATATTATTCATATATTTAGAACAGGTATTGTTTTGACTTTTACCCGTATTGACGTATTGCATTAGATAGAACGTTTATGGTGCCGGAATCAAAACTCTGACGACATCATTAATATGACGTTAAAATACGGACGTCGTCTCGCTCAATTTTAAACATTGTATCAATGACATATCCTAAAATTGTTTTTTGAGTATTAAATAAGCGTTAAACATATAGTAAAACCTTTATGGACTCGTGAGGCAATGAATATGATGTGATATTCACCAGAATAGATCAATATTGACCTCTTCTGGTGAATATCACATTATATCCAATGCCTCACGAGTCCAAAATTGTATAATATATCACGTCAAAATCCAATTAACATGTTTTATCATCATTGTCTAAAACAGAAAGATTCAATTCATTTCATTTAATTTATTTACATGCTTGGCGCACTTAGTACCCACATGGTGCCTCATTGCCACTAAATGGCGTCACTAAATGACGTAGGTAATCAGCACGTTAAGAAAGCAAACAAGACAAATGAACTTCGATAAAAGGATATTAGTACATAGATAATTCAAATATTCCGATTATATATTAATTGCAGAGGAATTACTGAAACGTAACATATATCTTTAGTGATTTGTAGATGAACTACAGTGTCAGTAGGGCATCCAACTGTCTGGCGTATGGTACAAGTGCAGTATATTATCTGCCTGATCCGTTACTAACAATATTACAATACAAAGACAGAAAATTTCATGGAAGGGTACATAAAATAAAGTTTTATGTATGCGTCAACGAAATTTGATGTCTGTAAGTAAATGTAATACTAGAGTATGTTCTAACCATGAAAGATGAAAATATGTAACCCTTAACCTGCATGGCGTCGCATTTCATGACGTTATCAACTTAAGCCCTCGTAGGCCGAGCTAGTTCATTGGTTGGGTCGATCGTCTCCGGAACAGGGAGTGTGCTCTAAGGCAAAGACTTTGAATCACACGTTTCTCAGTCCACGCAGCTGATGAAAAACTGGCTGGCTGGCTGGCTGCCTCTCTTCGACAGTGATTCAATAAGCTACGGAGCTTTCTCCGTAATCAAACTAAAATAAATTCGTATAAACATAAGCTCTGAAGAGCTTTTGTCCGACAACCTCAAATTTAAAACCATTTAATATCTGTATTCATTTACTGACTGATGAGATGTCGATAACGTTCCTGCAAAGGAACACAACACTGACAACGCCGAGATTCAAACCTCAAACACTGTGATCTTATGAAAACGATTGCACCCACTCAGTTACTGTGGCCATTTGTATCAAGAGTGTCCTCCATATAAAATGTTCCATTTTCAGACAGAAGTATCTGTATATACAATCTTTCAAAGTATCTGTGAAACATGTTAAGACTTGATTTCTCTCAACCGAATAGGGTGGTTTTCTATTTGATCGTTAAATGAGTGAAAAACATGTAGTACTACACGTTATCAGAACCGAAAAAGTGCAACTGATGCATGAATGAAAATGTACATTTCTATAACTTCTAAAGATTTTGTTGAGATCAGATTTTGTCCTGTTATAGAAGCCTAGTTATAGATATATCATAATTCTTTCAATGTTGCAAATTATCAGACCTCATGAGAATACTCAGCAATATTTTGTGATGGTTTAGTATTTAATAATAAATCATTTATCGGAGGAAATCGTAATGTTTTGTCTCAATTTGTCTGTGTTGGCTTACGTTTTAGACAGAAATTTTGTATATGGACGGAGTATTCGTATAATCATGCAACTTTGCACAAGATTGGGATATTAGCAGGTATTGTGTCCAAACATTTAGATGTACATTTTGTATAACAAGCATTCATTGCGTATTGTATCATCCCTAAACCAGGACCAGTTGGTTCAAAACTTTAACGGGCTGTTAAACCAACTTCACTTTTGATTGAAAATAAAACGATTTTGGTGGGCAACACTAGTGGAATATTTGATTAGTTTTGAAAAGATTTTAGTCCTTTTTCTCATGAATGCAAACATGTGTTTTAATAAATCTTTCAAGCTGTAGAAATATATTCCTTATAATTAACCAACTGTTAGTTTTTATGAAGGAAAAATCAGCAAATCAGAACTTGTGGAGCGTCTGTCAGGAGTTTAGTGTAAGACATGGTTTGGAATATTTGGATAAAAGTTACTAGTAGCAGAAAAATGTAAAACAAAATGCGACGGTCTTGCCAGCTTAAGTGCATTTCACGTGTAATAGGGAAATTTCTCCAGAATCACTCTTTCTCCGTGCGCACTGTCGGCGACAGCAATGATGAAAGCTGAAACTGTCTTTCCTGCCGTACAGCTTCTTTTCCTTCCAGAGTTCGAAAGTATGACCACACATCTTTTCTTTGACTGTTCACACAGAAGACATAAGTGAAGTAAGTGTTCTACTGTTTTGTCTGAGAGATAACATGATAATTTCCGTGACGATGACAGCTTCAAATTGTATTACATAATATTATGAAATTGAAGATTTCGAGTTGTCTTGATTTTAATTATAAAATAATATTATGAACAAAATAGTCTGGTGTGTCCTGTGCGAAGCCTGAATACAATGACCATCTATCAAGTAGATGGTAGTTGTTCTACTACATCTATTTAGTAACTGGTGGCTAATTTGTTCGCCATCCCATTACCATGAACTTCACAGTATTCGTGACTCCCAGAATGACCACCTGAGTACTGGCAACCAGCTTCATGCTCCTGATGCCAATTAAACTTTCACTAGCAAATAACAAATTCGTTTAACCTCATGAAATTGGCAACTGGCAACTGGCAGCCAGATGCCAATTTGACTTGAGTCAAGAATTGTTAATAAAAAGTGAATTGGCAACTGGATGCCAGATGCCAATTCGTTCAATTTCGCGAATTGGCAACTGACAACTGTCAGCCAGATGCCAATTCGACATGTGTCTGTAATCATAAATAAAATGTGAATTTGCAACTTGCAGCCAGATGCCAATTATTAAACCTCGCGAATTGGCAACTGGCAACTGGTATCCAGTCCATATTCCAGATGCCGATTCAACCTTCGCTTGCAAATAGCCATTTCGTTCAACCTCATGAATTGGCAACTTTTTATTAACAAATAATGGCCCAAGTCGAATTGGCATCTGGCTGCCAGTTGCCAGTTCGTGATGTTGAACGAATTGGCTCTTTGCAAGCTTAAGTTGAATTGGCATCTGGAGTATGAAGTTGGTTGTCAGTTTCCAATTCACTTTTTATTCAGATTTTTATATCGAATTGGCATCTGGCTGCCAGTTTCCAATTCGCGAGGTTGAACGAATTGGCATCTGACTGCAAGTTTCCAGTTGCCAATTCACTTTTTATTCACAATTACAGACAAAAGTCGAATTGGCGTCTGGCTGCCAGTTGCCAATTCGTAAAGTTAAACGAATTGGCTATTTGCAAGTGAAAGCTGGTTGCCATCTGCCAGTTTCCAGTTAACCTTATGATCAGAATTTTACATAAAAATCGAATTGGCATCTGGCTGCCAGTATCCAGTTGCCAATTCGCGAGGTTAAACGAATTGGCATCTGGCTGCCAGTTGCCAATTCACTTTCTATTCACAATTACAGACTGAATTCGAATTGGCATCTGGCTGCCAGTTGCCAATTCATGAGGTTGAACGAATATGCTACAGTGCAACCTCCCTACAACAGCCATCAGCCGGATGACTGGAAATTGACTGTTTTTCAGAGGTGGCTGTTGCTAAGAGGGATTATTTTGCGGTTATATAAATATGATCAGCTTTTTTTTTATTTTTGGAGGTTTAAGTTTTTGGTACGAAACATTGTGAAAAGGCTTTAATATAAAGATGAGAGTGTGTCTAGATTGTTACATAAAATCTTGATGGTAAAGTCAGACCAAGGAATAGATAAAACATACAGACATTGGGGATTTTTCGAAAATTACTTTATTGAAAGCTTTTCTGGTCAAAATGAAATGCAGTAGCACTACAGTGTACTGTTTAGCAATTAAGCTTTTCAAAAACCTTATTTAATATGCTAGGAAATATTTTTGTTGGGGATCTGTTACATTTTATTATTACAAAGGGCTTTCTTTTTGGTACTAAATTTGATTTTATACCTAATGCCTTAAAGAAAGAAAAAAATCACAAAATCTGACTGATTCTTCAAAATTGAAACCCTTTTAAGTGTTACAATTTCTTTCTATCACAATAACAATCATATAATAAGTTATTTACAACTGCTCTCTGTTTAACATTACCTTTGCTTATACTGTACTGGTTTCTTTCAGTTAATCGGACAGAATTGGGATCTTTGTCTAAGTAATTCTGCCAATATGGCAGATAGAAACACGAAATTTTAACACAACAAACTTCGGTCAGTAGCAGCAGTAGATGTAACAGCAGTAGCAGTAGCAGTTGTAGTTTATACTAATTTATTTTAGGTCGATTGTGAAACAAGTTATACAACTTATGTTAATCACTCTCGACACCTCATTTATGATGGTATCCATCGCCTTGAGGGTATGAAAGAAGAGAAGCCAGTTTTTCCCTTTTAATGCTGAGCGCCAAGCAAGGGAGCTACTGGTACCATTTTTTACGTCTTTGGTATGACGCGGCCAGGGAGCGAACCCACGACCTCCCGCACTCGAAGCGGACGCTCTACCACTAGGCTATCGAGGCGGTACAAGTTGTAGAAGTACTAGCAGCAGTAGCAGCAGTAGTACCAGAAGTAGCAGTAGCAGCAGTAGCAGTAGCAGTAGCAGCAGTAGTACCAGTAGTAGCAGTAGCAGCAGTAGCAGTAGTAGCAGTAGTAGCAGTATCAGCAGTAGCAGTAGCAGTAGCAGTAGTAGCAGTAGTAGCAGTAGCAGTAGCAGTAGTAGCAGTAGCAGCAGTGGTATCTGTAGTAGCAGAAGCAGCAGTAGCAGCAGTGGTACCAGTAGCAGCAGTAGCAGCAGGAGCAGCAGTAGCAGCAGTAGTAGCAGTAGTACCAGTAGTAGCAGTAGTACCAGTAGCAGCAGTAGCAGCAGTAGTACCGGTAGCAGCAGTAGCTGTAGCAGCAGTAGCTGTTGTAGCAGCAATAGCAGCAGTGGTACCAGTAGTAGCAGTAGCAGCAGTAGCAGTAGTACCAGTAGCAGCAGTAGTACCAGTAGCATCAGCAGCAGCAGTAGCTGTTGTAGCAGCAGTAGCAGTAGCAGTAGTAGAAGAAGCAGTAATACAAGTAGTAGCAGCAGCAGTAGTACCAGTACCAGTAGCAGCAGTAGCTGTGGCAGTAGCTGTAGCAGCAGAAGCAGTAGCAGTAGCAGCAGTAGCTGTAGCAGCAGAAGCAGTAGCAGTAGCAGCAGTAGCTGAAGCAGCAGTAGCAGTAGCAGTAGCAGCAGTAGCTGTAGCAGCAGTAGCAGTAGTAGTAGCAGTAGCAGCAGTAGCTGTAGCTACAGAAACAGTAGTAGCAGTAGTAGTAGTACCAATAGCAGGAGTAGCAGTAGTGGTAGCAGCAGAGGCAGTAGTAGTAGCAGCAGTAATACAAGTAGTAACAGTAGCAGCAGCAGCAGTACCAGTACCAGTAGCAGCAGTAGCTGTAGCGGTAGCAGTAACAGCATTAGCTGTAGCAGCAGAAGCAGTAGCAGAAAAAGCAGCAGTAGCTGAAGCAGCAGTAGCAGTAGCAGCAGTAGCTGTAGCAGCAGTAGCAGTAGTAGTAGCAGTAGCATCAGTAGCAGTACCATAGCAGCAGTAGTACCAGTAGCAGCAGTAGCTGTAGCTACAGAAGCAGTAGTAGCAGCAGTAGTAGTACCAGTAGCAGGAGTAGCAGTAGCAGTAATAGTAGCAGTAGCAGCAGTAGTAGTAGCAGTAGCAGCAGTAGTAGTAGCAGTAGCAGCAGTAGTAGCAGTACCAGCAGTAGTAGTAGAAATAGAAGTAGTAGCAGTAGCAGTATTAGTAGTAGTAGTAGTAGTAGTAGCAGAAAAAGCAGCAGTAGTAGTAGTAGTAGAAGTAGTAGTAGCAGTAGTAGTAGTAGCAGTAGCACTAGCAGTAGTAGTAGTAGTAGTAGTAGCAGTAGAAGTAGCAGCAGTAGAAGTAGCAGTAGTAGTAGTAGTAGTAGTAGTAGCAGCAGTGGTATTAGTAGTAGTAGTAGTAGCAGTAGCAGTACCAGCAGTAGTAATAGCAGCAGCAGTAGAAGTAGCAGCAGTAGAAGTAGCAGTAGTAGTAGTAGTACTAGTAGTAGTAGTAGCAGCAGTAGTATTAGTAGTAGTAGTAGTAGTAGCAGTACCAGCAGTAGTAATAGCAGTAGAGTAGTAGCAGAGTACTAACAGTAGTAGAAGTAGCAGTAGCAGTAGCAGCAGTAATGGTAGCAGTAGCAGCAGTAGTAGCAGTACCAGTAGCAGTACCAGCAGTAGTAGAAGTAGCAGTAGAAGTAGCAGTAGTAGTAACAGCAGTCGTAGCAGTACCAGTAGTGGTAGTAGCAGTACCAGTAGCAGCAGTAGTAGTAGCAGTACCCGCAGTAGCAGCAGAAGTAGCAGCAGTAGTAGCAGTACCAGCGGTAATAGCAGTAGTATTGGCAGTACCAGCAGTAGTAGTAGCAGTAGCATTAGTAGTAGTAGCAGTACCAGCAGTGGTGGTAACAGTACCAGTATCAGCAGTAGTAGTAGCAGTACCCGCCGTAGTAGCAGTAGTAGCAGCAGTAGTAGTAGCAGTACCAGCAGTGGTAGCAGTAGCAGCAGCAGTAGTAGTAGTAGTAGCAGTACCAGCAGTAGTAGTAGCAGCAGCATTAGTAGTAGTAGCAGTACCAGCAGTGGTGGTAGAAGTTTCAGTATCAGCAGTAGTAGCAGCAGTACCCGCCGTAGTAGCAGTAGTAGCAGCAGTAGTAGTAGCAGTACCAGCAGTGGTAGCAGTAGCAGTAGCAGCAGCAGTAGTAGTAGTAGTAGTAGCAATAGTAGAAGAAGCAGTAGTAGTAGCAGTAGCAGCAGTAGTACTGTAGTAGTAGCAATAGTAGCAATAGTAGAAGAAGCAGTAGCTGTAGCAGCAGTAGTAGTAGTAGTAGCAGTAGCTGTAGCAGCAGTAGTAGTAGTAGCAGCAGTAGCAGCAGTAGTAGCAGTACCAAAGCATCAGTAGTACCAGTAGTAGTAGCAGCAGTAGTAGCAGTACCAGCAGTGGTAGTAGTAGTAGCAGTAATAGTAGCAGCAGTAGTAGTAGCAGCAGTAGTAGTAGCAGTAGCAGTAGCAGCAGTAGTAGTAGTAGCAGCAGCAGTAGTCGTATTAGCAGCAGTAGCAGCAGTAGTAGTAACAGTACCAGCAGTGGTAGTAGTAGTAGCAGTAGTAGTAGCAGTAACAGTAGCAGCAGCAGCAGTAGTAGTAGCAGTAGTAGTAATAGTAGTTGTAGTGAAAGTAGCAGTGAAAGTTGTAGTTGTAGTAGCTGCAGCAGTAGCAGTAGTAGTAGTACAAGCAACAGTAGTAGAAGTAGACTAAGACTTTCTACCTACATGTCTATGTGACCTTGTTCTTTGACATTATAGTGACCCCTAAATCATTATATACACAGCCAGGCTTCATATACTCATGCTTTCGGGCAAGTTGTATTAAAATCCAGCAAGATTTGTTTAGGATAACCAGTAAAGTATAGTCAAAGTTCAACAATTCTTTCATAAGGTGGGACCTATAGTATACGTACATTCAAACGTGTTAAAGACCGTTTCCGAATAAAGACCACCCTACGAATGAAGACCAGCAGTCAGTTCTAATTACGTGTAGTTGCCGCAAAAAAAGCAAACACCAAGAGTTCACCTATAATTTATCGAACTCTTCACAGCTAATTGATTTGGTGAGCTCTACTCTCAAATAGTATGGGTGATGCCACGTCTTTTTCAAAGGGTGCCAAGTATAAACAAAATGACGTCAAACCATGTAAATGACGTCCTGTAAGCATTTTTGAACGCCAAAAAGTGGCGTGACGTCGCACTGACTTCGGTCAATTAAAGTTTACAGTTAACGATATAAATTGGCCTTCATACGGGTTCGCAATAAAATGTGTGCCAATGAGAAGGAACCTATTCTGTTTTCACGCATTAGCTGAATTGTGCTTGCTTAAAATTTATTATAAATACGAATTTAGTCGCCGTTATTGTGCCATAAATTGAAAATAATATGTTTTATCAAAGCCAAAACTGACAGTGTATTTTGAAAAATGTCTAATCAAGAATTATTCAAATTAAACGATAAAGATAAATGTATTTGTTATCTAACACTGCCCTCTACCAACACTTAAGTTCCTTTCACAAAAGTACCGAATATAATATGACGGTATTTCGCATGTTCGAGATTTTCGTCCGTGTTCATAGTATCACAGCACAATACAAACACGTCATGACGACAAAGGTGATATGCAATTCATTCGCTTGAAAAATCACTCATATTAAGAAGTACACATAAACGGCATTTTGTATGTCAATACATCAGTTACACCCAAGTTCAATGCAGTTCGGAGATATTTTAAAGTCCCAGGAGCACAAGTACAAGTAGCTCTTGTTTTACAAAGACCAAAGCTTAACTGGCGGAAATGACACTTGTTTGTACCAAACACGTGCATAACTTTGCTTTTTAAATAGATCAGTATATGTTAGAAAATTAGCGCAGTATCATTTTCCCATTGATACGGCAAAAAATAAGAAATAGTTTTCTGGCAACTTTTTTTCATGATGAAACGACTTGAATACGAAGGAAAGGTATACGTCAACAATATTTTAGAGTGAATAGAACATGGTTCTATCATTATCTATCAGTAAATTTATTTTACTGTATCAGTAAAATTCAAAGTGATTCTGAGACTTACAGCTAGCTCTCAGAATTTCGTGGAAAATAAAGACGCTTCGAACTGCCTGAATCATCAAATAAAAAGGTTCCAGTACAAATTCTTGTACAGTACATTTGTATTTCTGTATATAAAGTTATCCATGCTTGATACACGTACTTGCATGTTGATACACGTACTTGCATACATGCATGCATCAAACCTGGCATTATGAGCAATTAAAGGACCTAGCCAGTCAACGGAAATCCGTATAGCTCAAAATTTGTGTACATGTTTAAGCCATGTTATTATTATCCTGGGAATGATCCCAATGGCTTCTGACACTTTACTTTTTGTAGCTATTTGGATAATGTCGCAGTCAGGGAATAACCGTTGCTAAAGTATTTGCTTTTTAAACATCTTTAAAAAATATCATATAATACATTCTTCTTGACTATGTGAAACTAATCATTAGTTTTATATTATGATATTACATGTAATGAAATCAACGCTACCACATATCCGTGTCAGAAATCCTAGATATTCTGGTTGAATAATGACCGATTCGCATAAGAGAAGTCGTGGATTCGAACCACGTCGAGCAAATGACGTGAAACTAAACAGTGACAGCCGGTACATACGTCAAAGAATAAAATGCGCCTTTAATTTAAATCAATTTCATATCATAGTATCATTGAAATTTGTAAATGTAGTCACCAAGCGGGCAATTAAAACTGCTTTCTGTTTGACTGTGTGTTATTTCATCACGTGACTTTGGCGTCTGTTCAGAAAAAAGTGAAGTCGAAGAAGAGTGAGAGACAAAGAGAGGGAATGTTGTATTTCATTTGAGTCCACGCGGACAGATCCGGTACAATGCTTTCAACATCAAACTAGAAAGGTTGTACATATTGGAGTTTCATGAAAACACGGGTTCTGCACAATTTTCGTTAATAATAATGCTAAATGAGGATATTATGTTTAGCCTGTATACGGGGAGACCCGAACTCATTGATAAGGGAATTTTGTCCCTGTTTTAGCAAAACTGCTGCCGTGATTTGCAATAAAATATATGAAGCGGACATGAAATAATATCAAATGTCTTTTGACTTCAAAGTGTAACAGTGACACTGAAGCATGTTCGTGATTAGTTATGCCTTACGTTATTCTAGAATTCTCATTTCGTTTCAAGTACCACAGAAGAGCCAGATACAGATACAAAAAAGTCCGAGTACCAGACCCTAGCTCTTTACGAATAGACAGTGGATGGTGGCTACTAAAGTTCACTTTACATTGTTGGAAAGAGATTAATCGACAAAATATCGCAATTTTAGAACCACTGAATTCCTGCTTGAAAAGTTTAAATAAGATGACACGGTAAACATGGGTAAAAATGAATACAATTTATGTATGACTATTCAGCGGCGACTTCCGGTTGGAAGTACAGTGCGAACAGACGGACAGAAGCCGTACCATAATTCCCCTGTCGTATAAAATAGGTTAATGAAAAATAAATTACAATGTGAAGGATCAGTTCTTCATAAAAAAATGTGGCACAGTGGGAAAATATGGTCCTACAACCCATGTACCAATCCGCAAAAGTATGTGTAGACAAAGACATTATCTGTATAGACCCGCACGGAATTTATGTAGTTTTCTATCATATTTTTCAAAAATCATGCTGAACATTTATTTCAGACACAATACGTTTCATAATTATAATTCGTTCTGCGGTATAGAAATACACTTTAAACGGAGAAAATACCATAAAAAGAAATTCAATCTAAAGTGAAACATGTTGGAAATTGTATACATGGAACACTGTGTGTATACTCAACAGTTCGACCTGTGTTAAGACCACTGGCAGGAAGATGATTAAGCGGGTATTGCAGTTTTCTTCTCCACACTCATTTGATATACAAAATCAACCTGAAACTTTGCATATTGTTCTAGTTACGTCACATAAAGACGACTGTCTTTGGCAACTTTTTCGTATTGCCAATTCGTACCTCCAAACACTTGTAAGATTACAGCAGCTAGGCAATCTACTTCATTAAAAGCTAACCACGGAGACAGCTTACTTACACAGACATATACTAGTATACTACACTGTATCCCAGGACTAATATAAAATTGACTTAATTTTGCTGAAGTAAAAGATTCGGCTTTCATTCTTTCCACAAACGAGTGATATTTTGACCAGTTTCAACAACCAACATTTTATGGGTCGTAACTGTAATTCAAAATTGAGGAATAAAAATTTAAGGTAACCTGCAAGTAAGATGATACTGGACTTAAAATGTATGAAGTTTCAGGGATTATCTCTGTTTATATATCTATCATCAACATTTTTACAACGTGAACTACTATTTTGTGCAGTTAAAGAACTGTCAAAGAAATTAGACTTTCGTGCAAGATGATAAGAATGTTTTCCTTTTTTGTCGTAACAACAAAAGAATTGCATGGAATGATCTCATAACAAATATCAAACAAAACCACCCAAAACATCCAAGTAAAAATTGAACGAAATTTATCATTTAGTTAATAGGAGATGCCGCGGAGGTAGGACGAATTTTTGGACAGATGGACGGATGACAGACGCCCGATGGATGGTGAGTGATGGGAAAGCTCACTGCGTGCTCAGGGTGAACTAAAAATACAGCAGAAACTCAATTTTTGCGAATATAATTCAGTGCTAACTCGCGAAAACCAATGAAACACCAATGTAAAAATTTACGAGAGCGCTACTTACGAATGATAAAACACCTTAGAGTTAGTGTAACAGTGTGACTATAAGTCAATCGTAGCATCTTCGTAAACGCGTTCGTACGTAACGACATCGAGTTTTCGATTTACCGGCCGCTGATCACAAATTAGAAGAACACTTGCGTGCCTTGTTCGGAAATAAGATATTTAACGTTTTGGAATATTTTTCATCTAACCTTAAAATGATTTTTAAAAAGGGTGGAATAATAATTAAGCTTTAAAAAGGAAAGAATCCACTTTGTGTAATAGTATGGTGGCATATTTCTGCCACGAGCTGGCGAAATAGCTATCAGGATAATTTAAAATATTCTTTAGACCTGTTTTCTGAAATGCATTATCTTAAAGTTATCTCGATAGTTATAAACCATGACAAAAATTCTGAATGATGTTCGGCTGCTTGACCAACTGTGCCGACCAGTCTCGATATAATCATGTCTTCCGTTTGCGCCGTTGTATTATTTTGAACATACAATGTATATACATGTGGCTGTGAACTTTTTTACATAACTAGCACAGTGAAATAATAATGATAAAATAATGCTAAATGTATCGAATATTATTCAAAGTTTAGAAGGTCGATACATTCTGTTTTGTTGTGTTGTGTAATTACCTGTTGACTTTTCGGGACTATACAGAGGTCTGCTACGTTTCTCGGTCATAGAAAGATGAGTCCTTCGTTATACAGGCCTACTTGTTCATATTTACATCGCAACGGGGTATATGGCACTTCCGTGTTAAAATAACGCAGAGAATAGAAATTATCAGTGACAAATTGTCATGAACTGAACGTCATCCCGCAAACGTCGTTCTTTTGGCATTCAAGTGGTAATATTCGCACATTATTTGTGAAAAATTTAGGACGAAGACATCCTGTTTTTATTTAATTAATTGTGTTCAAATATCATCAATTAAACACTGTCAAAATTACATAAACTTTTACTGTTCCGATTTTGAAATACATGTATGTAAAAGCAGCAAATAAACGTTGAAAAGCGATGACGTTTCAAATGTTATTTCCATTCAATTCAATTCAATATACTAAATTATTTAACGACGGTTACACAATAAACAATTACAGCATCATTTATCTCACTTGCGGCCGTTAACAATATGATTAAAGAATACATTTACACAAAATCAAGCATTCTAAACACATTTAAACAAAGGTATATACAATGTACATATCAAATTTTTAAAGAAGAATGAAGACAGTGAGCGAGTTGCCTGGATCTCTTCACATAACCATTCTTTTTATAATCATGGTTGTTTTCCAAGAATATAGTTTCTGTAGTGTTTGCGAAACGTATATAATTTATCACAGGTACGGATTTGAACCGGGATTTCATTCCAGACAACCATAGCAGAATATTGGAAAGTGTATTTTGTAAAACGCGATTTAATTAATGGATGAGAAATATGAAGAATATGCTTTAAGCGGAATCATGACATGCTTTATGTAAGAAGGAAAATGTTTTTACATCGATGTAAAGTACATTATCTGATGACTTTGATAGAATTGACAAAAGAAATCGGTTAGGTATCAAGAAAGCTATGTGAGAAATACTTCATGACGGGATGGTTCCAGTACGATGCCACTAGAGAGCGTTGTTAAATGACGGCATGTGACGTCACAAGAATAAGAACGTAACCATGCGACGCAGATGGACACGATATACACATGTACCAATTTTCAAATAAATGTGACAACTTTTAATTTTACCGACGAAAGGTCCTGCTAAACAAAATATGTTGTCATAGACGCATTATACATGTCTCACGCGACACAGGGAGCTCGCGGTCGGGATTGTGCTTTCCGGCTTTGTTTTGTCTTTTTACATTCGGCATTTAATATTTGATCTTATTTTTCCTGGGTCTTAACTTTTATAGTTTACCCCTAAAGTACTCGGCAAACTGAAACAAGAATTTCAGTCTAAGGGAAACTAGTGTACCAAGAACTATAACTCTGATTTAAATTTTGTCAGAATTATCCCATTATCTTGTAATACAAAAAATATGTACAACTTATCATACATACATATCAGCTTTACTATGTCAGAACAGGGATCTTATATATAATACAAGTATATAGTACATAAGATCCCTGGTCAGAACAACAGTTCGCTTTTATAATTCTCCTGATTGACAGAATTTGTTTTTCAAACAATAATAAAACAGGCATTTGTGCTGTCCACAACAGAAGAAAAGCATTTCAATTTCGGAATATTGTTGCATTTTAGTGAAAAATGTATCTATTAAACTGAACTATTCTTTTATTACTATAACAATTTCATTAACCAGAAACGAAATCTAGCGTCAGACCATGGTCCGACCTACCATATTGCTGTCCCTTAAATATTCGAAAATAATTCGAAGTCTATAGACTTCGTTGTTTGGGTTTTTGGGAGAAAGTTACTGCGCGTGATCAGACTTATCGACTGGAATTCGTTCAGTCTGGACTAAGATTTTCAGCATAGTAAATCTAAATCCAATTCATACTTTCAATATTCCTCAGGGAATAATAATTATAACTGTTTTTCTATTTAAAACAACTCTTTAATTCAAATTTTCGGCAATACCGCCTTTTTCAAGAAATTCGTCTACACTTTTTAAATTCACATGTTGATCATATTCATGACAAGCTTAGAAAAACTAAGCTTGTCATGAATATGATCAACATGTGAATTTAAAAAGTGTAGACGAATTTCTTGAAAAAGGCGGTATTGCCGAAAATTTGAATTAAAGAGTTGTTTTAAATAGAAAAACAGTTTAAATCCAATTCGTTTATAAAATGTAATTGTAGGCGTATTAGTTTGTCGAACGATTTTTCTTATTAATACTATAGGTCTGCTACATCTTCAATACAGTAGGAAATAGAACTTTATCACATGCACAAAATGTATGGGTGTTGGTTCTGTTTTACGCGAAACTCGCGACAATTCTAATCCTACGATAGATATACACTATGACACCATGTAGACAATGGCGTGAATCGGTCAAGATTTCGGGCCAAAAAGAATGACATCATGATGATGACGTCATAAAAGTTTATACATGACTTAAATCGTCCAATATTATCATTGTAATTAAAACATTTTTTTTTTCAAATAAAAAGCCAACCTTAAAAACAACCAATTAATTTTAAATATTGGCCCATTTGCCTCGAGACATTTAACCCGAACATGGCTCCGTGGCACTGAAGTGGATAAGCGAGGCGAAAGCTACAAATCGGAAAAATGAACCAAGATGGAATTTTACTATTTAGCGGTGCTTAATTTAAAATATGACACCGGGGCGCAAGTGCATTTTGTGCAACAAAGAGGCAAGTATGAGGTCTTACTCCTGGTCACGGTTCAGGGTTTGGGTTAAGGACTAGATGGTCGAGTGGTTAAAGTGGCTGACATGTTATCATTGAATCTCTCACTTACTGAGGGTCATGGGTTCGAGACCTGCTACCGACCTGTCTCTATGTGAGACTGTTGGCAGTTTCTTACGGAGGTTTGGTGTCTAGTACACAAATATACTGTCATAGGAACCTGTCCACCTGTATATAACTTAAATACTTTTGAAAACGGACGTAAATACCAAAACAAACAATATTAAGAGTTGGGGTAGAAAGTTTTTTTATTTAACTTCGGCTTTAATAACGATTAGGCTTTTTGTCTAAGTCATTTAATAAAACCCACTATCGACTTAGAATCTCGGTTATGTTTTTCGTACCCGTCCACTTTTTGACTTTACTGTTTAAGATAATACTTTGATAGTTTGAATACTTTTTTACCATCATGACCCCACATGTAGGCAAGAGAAAGATTTCTATTAAATTATGGCCCGTTTGATATAGAATCTCGGTTTAGTTTTTCGTACTTGTCCACTTATTGACTCAAACATTTGAGATATTTCTTTGAAAGATAGGAATGCTGATGTACCATCATGGCATCCATCTGTAAGCAAGAGTAGATAACTCTTTCTAAAATATTTTTATAGAACTTACAAATTCCTGCTTAAAGCCTTGTGTGCAACTTGCACTGTCATGCACATATCATTAACCACTAAAAGTATTTATTTAAACCGTTGCTATATTGTTCAGGGATATCAAACAATAAAGTTAAATAACTCCTGACTTCATATCTTGCTACTTACGGTCTTTGTTTACACTAGATTATTGTTTTGCCTTTTACTGCCAAAAGTTTTGTTTTATTGGCAAGCACTGAGAACAGTCGAGCGTGTTGTCCTAATAACAACTCTTGTTTATTTTGAGCTTATTGCTATACGCAGCCAACGAGGTAACAGTAAAAATTGTAACCAAGAGAATGCTGCGGTTTATTAATTTAAAAGCAGTATTACAGTATTTGCAAATAAAAAATTAAAAGTAACATACAATTAACATTTAATTAAACACTTCCGAACCGTACAGAACTTTTGTCCGTAAGTATATATCAATGTTCATTTGTCAATATGTATAAATAAATGATTTATGTCTTTCTTTTAATTATGATGCAATAGATCTATGATTAAAGCTGGAATCAAACTGCTCTTTCAAAATCAGCTGTCAAACACAAAAAACACTAATTATAGAATCATTGCAAAATACTGCATGTATATCTGGATATGTACACGTTTTGCTGTAAATTTCAAATTCGTGCGACAGCATGATTTACCACAGGGGCTTGGAAAAAACAATGACGTGACATAATGCAGTATGTTGACTACGCTGCATAAACTGCAAAATATTCAGATGCCTGTGTGATATTTAGTATACACAATACTGTATGTAGGTGATGGTGTTCTTTTATACATGTAGTTCAATAAGGACTATTTCTTTCATGTTTCCTATCTACTTAAAACAAACATTTTTTCATTATTTTTATTGATAATTTTTGCATGTAATCAAATTTTCACCGACTATAAAAGTCATATTTTCCATCGTTTTAAGAAATAAATAACAAAACTATCTTTAAACGCACGGAACATGTTATTCACAATTCTCCAACTACCGAACAAACTGTCACAATACGGCCTATTAATTCTCAGTGTGCAAAGTTTTTAAACGACACACAATGTTTAAATAAATCATTTGCTTTTTTTTGCAAAAACACAACAACAAAAAAACGTAAAAAAAACTCGTTGAATGTTCTTACAAACATTTCGTGGGGTTAGGAAGTTACTGGTAGGTTTCTTGTAGGTGGAATCAAGAACCTGTGGTTTTAATTGCTGTCAAAAGTTGTCGTCTGCAAATCTCTAATTCAATCAAGGCGTATAGAAGTTGTGAACACATAATTTAAATGTATCTAATATTTCAGAAGTAAGTGCAATTAGTTTTATCACTGAAACATTAATTTTCAAATAATACAATTAAATTTTTTAATGTATTCATTATTTTAATTGCTTTTGGTGTGTAAGTAAGAGGAATACTGACTCGCACACGGTAAATAAGAGCTAATTTTATTTCCTTTTTAAATATTCTAGAGAAATCTTCACACTGGTTATTAAAGTTTACATAATTGAATTTTCGTTTTTAATTTCAGAATTACAGCAAGACTTGTTGGAGTTCTACAGACAACGACACCAGAAACTGCCGCTCTCGCCATTATTCGAAGACGACAACACACCCCTTCTGAAGTTCTATGTCATGCCAGAAATCAATTCCGTGAAAGTGCAGCGTGCTTTTGGTGGAGGAAACGAGATAAAAACACCTATTAAAACATTGCGCAATGTATTTTTCGAGGACAGCAGTCAGTTCAAAGATATATACCTGAGTGCAGATGCTGGCTTAGGGAAAACTGCATTCACTAAACGCTTGGCTATGACATGGTGTCAAGCTCATACACCCAATGAGAACGAAACAGAACTTTTCAAAAAGGATGAAATTGATGCTGTCAATGACTTCGACTTTCTGTTCCTGATATTTTTACGTGACAGCTCTGGTAAATGTGACATTGTTGACCTTATTAATGACCAAATTATTCAAGACCTGCCATCACATGGATCACCTTTATCTAAGCAAGATATAGATATGGTGTTGTCTGAGAATAGATGTCTAGTTGTACTCGACGGTTTGGACGAGTGGACACATCCAACGAGTTGTGACAAGAAAGCAAATGGGATCCCGCACAGCAAAGTTTATAAGAAATGTACAGTTCTAACTACCAGTAGGCCGTGGAAGCTTAACGACATTGACTCCAGCAGTCCGAGGTTTGAACTCGTAAAATTGAACAGACCCTCCAAACGTCTATTACAAGAAAGAGTTATTTCACAATTAACCGAAGAAAAGGACGAAAAGAAATTGCAAGACCAGGCACAAACATTTTCAACAGCTGTGGCTCAACTTGACATTTCTGATGTAGATTCTATTCCACTCCTCCTAATGTACTTGCTATGTTTGTGGTGTGATGAGAGAAGCCTCGGACAATCTTTGTGTGAATTATACAGTGACATTGTAGAACTTTTGCTCTCAAGGACTGTAAAAAAGTACAAGAATTTAAAGCAAGATCTACCACAGGTAGACAAACGTGCAACAGACGGAATTCCTCAATGCTTTCGTGAACAAAAATGTTGTACACAATATTACACACTCCTGGAAACATTGGCGAACTTAGCTTTTCAAACGTTATTTAGTGAAACAAAGGGAGAAAAACTGGTATTTGACAGCACGACAGCTGAAAAATACCTGAACGAAGAGCTCTTGCAATTCTGTTTAGAATCAGGTATATTGTCGCAAACTAAAGACCGAGCAAAACGTACAAAACAGAAAGCAAAAATATCATTTGCTCACAAAACAGTGCAGGAATTTTTCGCGGCTCTACACATGCACTCGGTGCCAGATCAAACCATAGTGCAAAATAAAGTTCTATTACAGTGTAATTATGTCAAAGATATTCTGGAAATGTCGAAAGTTTTCATCTTTCTCAGTGGTATCAATGTGGACGTGTTTTCTTTTATTTCACGCGAGTTGATAGAAGTCATAAATAAGGATGATATAACGCAGGAATATAGAGCAATGACATTTGTCTTTAGCACTGTAAAATACACACAGCCGCTGAAAGAATTACAAGACATGTATATTTCTTGTGTGAAAGAAAACCCTCAAAATGCGAAACTGAAATTGTTTCACCAGGACATTATTATTAATGAAGACTGTAGACAAAAAAACTGTTTGAAGTATGTGAAACAGCTGGCTGTTCAAAACAAAGAAAATATAAGGTCAGTTAGTGTAGCAATGGAAGGAATCCCATACAGCGTCCAGGAAATTATCGATAATTGTGAACTTACTGACCTCAGAAATGTAGATAAAATATACTACGAGGGAGAATTTGATAACTGTGACATTACACCGCTATTACACAGGTCAGTAAAATGTTTAACCTTGGTGTCCAGTAAATGGCAAGATGATCAGTTTATACCGGTATACAGTACTTGGTCTGCTTCATTGTCTAGCAGGTTCTATAGCTTAGATAACTTAGAATGCATATATATATACTGTTTTGTGATGAGTCATGATGAGTTGGAAAAGTTAGTGAAGCATTTATCAACAAGAAATTCCATGCGAGACATTTCGCTGTATAACTTACACTGCAAGGACCACAAGCGTTCCTGTGCTGGGGTCAGTCTAGAACTGTCTCAACATTCACAGCTAAGGACGTTAATACTGGGCGTTATACCTCTGTCAGAATTGAACATTAATGTGGCGTCGTTAGAGAAGTGTAAAGTAGGACGTTTATCTAAACCAGGTCTTGTGTCGCGCTATCTGAGTTCTCTTCCTGCAGCCAGTAAACTACAAACATTTCTGTGCAGTGATCTAGAATCTACGGAGGACATTGAAACAATGCTGACTACATTACGTAAGTTAGTTCACGTGAAAGAAGTTTGGTTGTCGTCTATCAATCTCGGTAACAGAGAACTGCCGCTCTCACCGGAAATGGTGAATATTGAATATGTTATGTTGGACGAGGTTACAATGACAGCTGCAGTATTCAGTCATCTAGTTAACCAGGTGAACAAACAACAACAAAGAGTTACAGTACAGATAAGGGGCTGTACTATAACACCGGAAGTGAAGTTTAAAAAGGAGAAAGACAAAATAAAAATGTCGCCAGATTTCAGCGTCACACACGACGATATACATCAATACTACAAGAAGTACCACGCGTTTGTGTTTACAACAATAAAAAAATGTGATTAAATGCAATACACGTGTAAACAGTTACTGTTGCTGTTTTATTTTACAACTCTGCATAAAAGTTCTATATATGTGTACACATATGTATGTGTGTGTAGGACGTACTTAACACAGCATATTGTGATTTTATGTGACATACACATGTGTGTAAAAACAAACAATAATCGGATTTAATGTTTGGATGCCATCATGGTGCCTTCGAGAATGAAATAAATATTCTACATGGATTAGATTCTACAAGTAAGTTCATTTATTTATTTATCATTTATTTATTTATTTATTTATTTATTATTGGAGGATGAGTTAATAAATAACATGGATATATTGTACAAGTAGAGTATTTAATCAGCTGATCAGGTCTAGGAATTTTGCATGCAAGCCTGACATATCTATCAGTAAGTAGTTATTGGATTGATTTGACACTTTACTAAAGTTTTCATGAGTATCATACAAGCAAGTTAGATAACTCTTGACTATATTACGTGTTAATTATGGCCCTTGTTGGACTTAGATATTTTGGGTAAATTTTTGCATGCAATGTATTATAATGCTCATATCTCAGGAACCACTGATTTGATTGATTTAAAACTTCATTAAAGTCTTCCGGAGTATCAGAAAATCGAGTTCAATAACTCTTGATTGAATTAATTATCCCCCGTCAAAGGCAGAAGGATATTGTTTTGGCGTTGTCCGTCTGTCCGCCTGTCTATCCGTCCGTCTGGAATCAGAAGTTGCATTTTTCATTGGATTTTCATGAAACTTAATCGATATGATTGCCTTGATGAAATCTAGGTCGAGTTCGAACATGGGTCATCTAGGGTCAAAAACTAGGTCACGGGGTAAAATTGTAGAAAAACATTGTGTATGCAATAGAGGTTGCATTTTTCATTGAACCTTCATGAAACTTGGTCAGTATGATTGCCTTGATGAAATCTAGGTCGAGTTCGAACATGGGTCATCCAGGGTCAAAAACCCGGTCACGGGGTAAAATCATAGAAAAACCTTGTGTATGCAATAGAGGTTGCATTTTTCATTGGATTTTCATTAAACTTGGTCAGTATGATTGCCTTGATCAAATCTATGTCAAGTTCGAACATGGGCCATCTGGGGTCAAAACATAGGTCACCCGGTTAAATCATAGAAAAACCTTGTGTACATGCAATAGAGGTTGCATTTTTCTTTGGATCTTCATGAAACTTGGTCAGTATAATTGCCTTGATGAAATCTAGGTCGAGTTCGAACATGGGTCATCTAGGGTCAAAAACTAGGTCACGTGGTCAAATCATAGAAAATCCTTGTGTATGCAATAGAGGTTGCATTTTTCATTGGATTTCATGAAACTTTGTCAGTATGATTGTCTTGATGAAATTTAGGTCGAGTATGAATATGGGTAATCTGAGGTCAAAAACTAGGTCACCCGGTTAAAAACCTTGTGTATGCCATACAGGTGACATTTACAACCCAATCATCATGTAAATTGGTCAAAAGGTTTGCCTTGTGAAGGTCAAACAGAATGTTTGTGTTTATGATATATAGTTTAGATTTGAAGTTTGGTCACATATTGTCATAAGTCGCTGTTGAGCGATATAGGGCCATCTTGGCCCTCTTGTTTCTGAAACAGACAGACCAATACACTTTCCAGTTGTTCTTTTTCAGCTATTTGCTTCATTTGACGGGGGATATAAATTCACTTAATTTGCTTGTTCAAAATTATAGCCCTTGTTGGACTTAGACATTTTTGGTAGTTTTGCATGCTCTGTAACCACTGATTAGATAGATTTGAAACTTCATTAAAATCTTCAGAAATATCAGACAATAACAAGTTAGTTAACTGAATTGAATTTATTCCAAATTATGGCCCTTGTTGGACTTATAAGACATTTTGGGTAAAGTTTTGCATGCAAGTTACTATCATGTAAATACCATATATCAATGAGCACCTGTAAACTTGGAGAAGGGTATTTGAGTGACAGCCAAGTTAGATTACTCTTGACTGAATTAAATTCAAATTATGACCCTTGGTGGAGTGAGACATTTTGGTTGAAGTTTTACTTGCCAACTGCTATCATGCACAAATCTCATTATCCAGTAATGATATTGATTTAAAACTTCATTAATCTCTTCTGGGATTAGACAGTCGAGTTAGAAAACTCTTGACTGAATTTTATTAGCTCACCTGGCACAAAGTGCCAGAGTGAGCTATTAGGATCGCATTCCGTCCGGCATCCGTCGTACGTCGTACGTCCGTCCGTCCGTCCACCATTTCCTTCAAACGACATCTCCTCTGAAACCACTGGGCCAATGTTGATGAGACTTTGCAGGGATGTTCCTTGCATGAAGCTCTCTCAAAGTTGTTCAAAGAATTCCATTCCATGCAGAACTCTGGTTGCTATGGCAACAAATAGGAAAAACTTTAAAAATCTTCTTCTCTGGTATGTAGCATTGTCTAGTGGACCTCTACCAAAATTGTTCAAATTATGACCCCTGGGTCAAAATTGACCCCGCGCGGATGGTCACTTAGTTTTGCATAGGCTTTATGTAGGAAAAACTTTAAAAATCTTCTCTGAAACCACAAGACCTAGAGCTTAGATATTTGGCATATAGCATTGTCTAGTGGACCTCTACCAAGATTGTTCAAATTATGACCCCGGGGTCAAAATTGACCCTGTAGGGGGAGTCACTTAGTTTTACATATACTAATAAGGAAAAACTTTAAAAATCTTCTTCTCTGAAACCACAAGGCCTAGAGCTTAGATATTTGGCATGTAGCATTGGCTAGTGGACCTCTAGCAAGATTGTTCAAATTATGACCCCTGGGTCAAAATTGACCCCGCACGGGGGGTCACTTAGTTTTACATAGGCTTATATAGGGAAAACTTTAAAAAATCTTCTTCTCTGAAACCACAAGGCCTAGAGCTTAGATATTTGGCATGTAGCATTGGCTAGTGGACCTCTAGCAAGATTGTTCAAATTATGACCCCCGGGTTAAACTGACACCACCCTGGGGGTCACTTGGTTTTACATAGGCTTATATAGGAAAATCTGAAACCACAGGGCCTAGAGCTGAGATGTTTGGCATGTTGCATTGCCTAGTTGACCTCTACCAAGTTTGTTCACATCATGACCCTTGGGTCAAACTCACCCAGCCCAGGGGGGTCTCTTGATTTTACATAGGACTACCTTTAAAAATCTTCTTCTCTGAAACCAGAAGGCCTAGAACTTAGTCTAAAGGAATTATAGAAAATACAACTGCAAAGCTGCAGGACACAGACTGAAAAAAATAAAATGATAGCATTGAGTATATGATCGGAACCCTATGACCATTGACTCTTGAAAATTTGATTTTGGCTTTAGAGTCAATGGCCCTTGAGTTGCAAAGCCTACTGAACAAACTGATGTTCGACAATTTTGTTCTCCTCAAAATGGTGGGATCCCAAGTTTTGGTGAGGTACACCCAATTTTACCAGTAGGGATCCCTCAGAAAAGTTAGTGTCAAGGCCTGTTAGATATTTAGCATGTAGCATTGCCTTGTGGACCTTTACCAAGATTGTTCAAATCATGAGCCCCGGATTAAAATTAACCCTTCCCGGAAGGGGGGGTCACTTGATTTCGCATAGGCTTATATAGGTAAAACTTCAAAAAACCACAAGGCCCACAGGCACAGCTTAGATATTTGGAATGTTACTAAGCATTGTGTAGTGGACCTCTACGAATTATGTTAAAATCATGACCCTTGTATTATTGGCAATTGATAGACAGGTGAGCGATAAAGGGCCATCTTGGCCCTCTTGTTTTTATAACCGACAACACGAAATATATCAATATAATTTTAAACTTAAATACATGTCAGTTTGTGAACGCTGAAAGTAGGTGTAAATATCACTTTTGATGTTCATTCAGTGAAATATATCTTGATCTTACACTGAAACAAGCAATCATCCTTTTTACCCATTTCATGTGGTCACATTTCAGGCATGGTGTTTTAGAGAATGTACATGCTAACTTGATGTTACCTACACATATAAAAAACAAGATACGACAAAATGCCACATTCACACCAACCACTAAACATGCATGACTTGTGAGAGACAAGTACTTGGTTCCTGGCTCAGGAAACTATAGGCATACAACTTCATACAATGGTCAAGCACTATGGGAGGAGGTGCAATGTACAAGAACCATAACTCTATCTTGATAAATTACCGAGTTATTGCCAAGAACCATATCTCTTGTTTAGTTTTTTTTGCAAGGTATTCTGTAACTACTAACTTCTTCAGTTGACATAGCGGTCTTTCGGGGGTATTAATCACATTTAGTGGTAGGTCTAGTTAAGGTACTGCAATGAAATTTGAATTTTGTTTTAGGTCAAGGTCATAGTTACTAAATATAGTAGATTTTTTAAAGTGTTTTAAACTGTTTTAAGCAAAATATTTTTTTCAATTGTTTTAAGGAAGTGTCTTTGCCCAAAAACACACCTGAAACAGTCAAGGTGCCTTTTTTCACTAGGGTCAAAGTCAATGTTAAATTCTAATTATTGTTCTATGGAGATGTCTGTTTTATTTTATTTTTAGAATTTTTTTTATTTCTACAATTTCTACAGACGCCGTATTCATGAATTTCACAATGACTTTTACTTTAAAACCTGTTCCTTGCATAGTACAACTTTTGCATCAAGAGGGGGGGATACGTGTTTAACAAACAGCCCTTGTTGTACTTTTTGTCAAGAAATCAGTAGTTATTCTGACAAAGTGCAAGAGGGCGACATAAGTGTTCTACTGAAACCATCTAGTGTAAAGTTTATGACACTATTTGTTCGACTCATATTTTGACGTTTATTTATTTATCTATTTTCAGACTCGCAGTCTATCATGATTTCTAAAGTGTATATGGCGGCACTCTATGAGCTACTTTTTGTTAGAAGTTACAACCAAACCTTGATGGAAATTGTATGACCACAAGATCTCAGAGTCAATTTCTGTGATGGAATAAATCAGACCAGCCATTCAAGGATACAAAAGTCATATTTCAGCTTTATTCCACGAAATTAGTTTTGGAAATCGTAACAAAATCTTGGCTCAATAACTCTGCATATATCAATTACTGACCCAAACAGGGAAAACAGTTTGCTATGCCGTAGGATATCCTGCTACGTGTATATATGAGCTTGTTTACACTCTTGGAACTACTTTTTTGTGAAATGAGAATGAAACATTGGTGAAAAGTGTATTAAAATTAAAATACTACCTCATATGTATAAATATTAACTATTTGTAGAACTGTATATAGAATTGTCTTGTCTCAGGTTGTAAAAATATGTATTGACCTGTATATAGAACTGAACTGTTTGTAGAACTGAATATAGAATTGTCTTCTCTCAGGTTGTAAAATATGTATTGACCTGTATATCAAACTGAACTGTATATAGAACTGTCTGTAGAACTGTATATAGAACTTTCTGAAGAACTGTTTATAGAACTGTATATAGACCTGTCTTCTCTCAGGTTGTAAAAGAATGTATTGGTCTGTATATAGAACTGAACTGAACTGTTTGTAGAACTGTATATAGAACTGTCTTCTTTCAGGTTGTAAAAGTTTGTATTGAACTGTATATAAAACTGAACAATATGTAGAACTGTCTGTAGAACTGTTTGTAGAATTGTATATAGAACTGTCTTGTCTCAGGTTGTTTAAATATGTATTGACATGTCTATAGAACTGCGTATAGAACTTTATGTAGAACTGCCTATAGAACTGTATATAGAACTGGGTTATCTCAGGTTGTATAAATATATATGTATTGACATGTAAACAGAACTGTCTATATAACTGTCTGTAGAACCGCTGATAGAACTGTATAATTATAGAACTGTATCTTGTACTGTTTTATAGAACTGTATACAGAATTGTCTATACAATTGTATATATGTAGTAGAAGTACAATACGGCACTTTTACTTCCTTGCAATTGAGCTAGCTTTTATGGTGACGTGGTAGAGTGTTCACTTCGGGTACTGGAGGACCCAAGTTCGAATGTATTCCATAATGACAAGCTTTTATAATTCAGCATCAAACATTTTGAATTTGTCGGTGAAAAGATAGATAAAGAAAATGACAATGGTTGAGCCTTTAGACATATTGAATACCTGTTTCTTACATTACTTCATTGATATATTAACAATATTTGAGCCTATTGGAAAGACTACCTGTTTTTTTAACATTACTCCATTGATATATCAATTGACACTATTTGAACATTTGAAAACTTTGACTACCCATTTCGTACATTAGACAATGTTTGAGCCTTTGGAAACATTGACTACCTGCTTCTTTAACATTACTCCTTTGATGTATTTGACAATATTTGAGCCTTTTGGAAACATTGACTACCTGCTTCTTTAACATTACTCCTTTGATGTATTTGACAATATTTGAGCCTTTTGGAAACATTGACTACCTGCTTCTTTAACATTACTCCTTTGATGTATTTGACAATGTTTGAGCCTTTTGGAAACATTGACTACCTGCTTCTTTAACATTACTCCTTTGATGTATTTGACAATGTTTGAGTCTTTGGAAACATTGACTACCTGCTTCTTTAACATTACTCCACTGATGTATTTGACAATGTTTGAGCCTTTTGGAAACATTGACTACCTGCTTCTTTAACATTACTCCAATGATGTATTTGACAATGTTTGAGTCTTTTGGAAACATTGACTACCTGCTTCTTTAACATTACTCCACTGATGTATTTGACAATGTTTGAGTCTTTTGGAAACATTGACTACCTGCTTCTTTAACATTACTCCACTGATGTATTTGACAATGTTTGAGTCTTTTGGAAACATTGACTACCTGCTTCTTTAACATTACTCCTTTGATATATTTGACAATATTCGAGCCTTTTGGAAACATTGACTACCTGCTTCTTTAACATTACTCCACTGATGTATTTGACAATATTTGAGCTTTTGGAAACATTGACTACCTGCTTCTTTAACATTACTCCTTTGATGTATTTGACAATGTTTGAGTCTTTGGAAACATTGACTACCTGCTTCTTTAACATTACTCCACTGATGTATTTGACAATGTTTGAGCCTTTTGGAAACATTGACTTCCTGCTTCTTTAACATTACTCCTTTGATGTATTTGACAATGTTTGAGCCTTTTGGAAACATTGACTACCTGCTTCTTTAACATTACTCCTTTGATGTATTTGACAATGTTTGAGCCTTTTGGAAACATTGACTACTTGTTTCTTACATTACTGCATTGATATGTTGTGTATTTTCTCTTTTTTGTACATATGAACTGTTGCATGAAATATATGTACATAATTTACTATGCAGACCATTTCATATAAGATATTTCTGATTGCGTGTAAATTATGTAGTACCAGTCTGATATAGGATATTTTCTTTGTCATGAAGTTTGAAAGGGGCTTTATTTGTTTTACTAATTTTAACAATTAATATGTTGATAAAATGGATGAAAGAGGAACGAATTGTCAAATGTGAAAATGCCTTTACTATTAACATGCATATTGTATATACATTGTATCTTTTTTTGGTGCTATCAAATATATATCATGATGTGTATAATGTTTTGCATTTAGAAATAAAATGTGTGTGATTCAGTTGCATATTAATTCATCAAGTATGAAAATGTTTTGACCATCTGTCATAAAAGGGCTTATTATGGACATTGTAGGAGCTGTGACATATCTTATAAGTTTTGATAGAAAATTGTTGGTTTAAAAGTTTGCCCTTTTTTATTGATTTCTGTTAACTTCAGTCAGATGTATGTTTTCTACACAGAAACTCGGCCATGTTTGGTGATAAACTAAGACATTACTACAAGTCAATACATAAAACATGTAGTAGTTTGGGTCTTTTGTGAAAGCAGTATCGTGCCTTAATGTTTATAATATCATAGTACATGTGTTAACTATATATATTTAAACCGTTGTAGTGCATATTTTTTTTGATTATAGATAAATGATTATGCCAGACTATTTCTGATCGTCTGATGTCTGTCGCTTGTCTGTCCTTCGACACTGCAAAGGCCTTTGTACTAACGTTTCAGCAAAAGTATTCAGAATGTTTAAGGTCAATTCAGAGAAAACCATTGTGTGCACTCTAGATGCATCGTTTTGTTTCCAATCTTCATCAGAATCATTCAGCATATTTCCGTTGATAAACTCAGAGTCAGGTTTGTAACTAAAGTGGTAATGTTCGAAAGCTAAATCATGATGTGACAGTTCAGATAAAAACGTTGTCTACACTATAGATTCAACATTTTGTACGCAGTCTAAACTTAAAGTGTAAAGTTTGAAGCTGCACAGTGCCAAGTGCTGTGAAATTAAGGTCACCAGGGTAAATAATAGAAAGCTGAAACACTTTCGAGGTCAAATGTGTTATACCTAATGATCAAAAGATGATCAGAATTTATTATCTGATAATTAAGTTTGAAATTAATTCCATATGGGTCTAGGTAACCTAGAAATGCTTTTACATACACTGGGTACCAAATTTAAATTAGGAAGTGGTATCAAGCTGATAACGAATTGTTTTATTACACACGGTTTATTATACAGTTATCATATGTTTGTTGCTTCAGGTGAATGTTATAGTGCAGTGTGTTGATCCTCTTGTCATCATAAAATGATGCATGTCGACCACTCAGTGGTATAAATGATATTTTCATATGTTTTAGGAATATTCATTTTGATTTTATATTCACTATTATAAAATATATTACATTGATAAAATAATAAATGTAGTATTTGCATTTTGACTTCATTATTTTTAGCTCACCTGAGAATAAAGTGCTCAATGTGAGCTATTATGATCGCCTGGTGTCCGCCCATCTGTCTGTCTGTTTGTCGTGATGCCGCCAAATTGTGTATGTCAAGGTCATATTTGACAGAGTTATGCCCCTTTTTGTACTTAGTTTTTGTCACTTAAAACTTAATGTTGGCTTTAACTTTGCCATTTCTTAAGATTTCATCAAACTTTCAATTTGCATTGCTTATGACATAAGGGTCGTGACGCGGCCAAATTTTGTAGGTCAAGGTAATTTTTAACAGAGTTATGCCCCTTTTTGTACTTAGATTTTGTCACAAAACTATTGGTTTTTCTGACAAAGTGTAAGAGGGCGACACAAGTGTTCTACTGAACACCCATCTAGTTTCATTGGTCTTCATGAAACTAGGTCAGAGTGATTGTCTTGACGAAATCTTGAAAAACTAGGTCACACGGTCAAATTAAAGAAATACTTGTTTACACTCTAGAGGCCATATTTTTAACCCAGTTGTCATGTTAATTGGCCTGAATGTTTGTCTTGTCAAGGTCAAACATAGTATTTGTAACAAGAAATTGCTTCCCTAATTAAATGATCTTTTTATGTTGTCCTCGATATATGAGCATTTGCCGCATGCTCATTTGAAACACAGCATATAGTTCAGGTGTTACAGAGTGGACAAAATATTGTTTTCACATTGACTTACTTTTTAGCTCACCTGGCACAAAGTGCCAGAGTGAGCTATTAGGATCGCATTCCGTCCGTCGTCCGTCCGCCTGTCCGCACGCATGATGGGTACCTTAGGTGGTAGGAAGTGTGGTCTAAGACAATAGAAATCTATTGTCTTCATTCCGTCTTTTGTCCCTTAAGTGGTCATTCTTTTGTCACTTAAGTTGTCACTCTATTGTTTGAGAACAATGGAAATACCACCTAATAACACTTACGCAGGGGCGTCCGTCTGTCCGTCCGTCCACCATTTCCTTCAAACGACATCTCCTCTGAAACCACTGGGCCAATGTTGATGAAACTTTGCAGGGATGTTCCTTGCATGAACCTCTATCAAAGTTGTTCAAATAATTCCATTCCATGCAGAACTCTTGTTGCTATGGCAACAAATAGGAAAAACTTTAAAAATCTCCTCTGAAACCACAAAGGCCTAAAGCTTAGATATTTAGCGTGTAGCATTGTCTAGTAGACCTCTACCAAGATTGTTCAAATTATGACCCCCGGGTCAAAATTGACCCCGCGCGGGTGGTCACTTAGTTTTGCATAGGCTTATATAGGAAAAACTTTAAAAATCTTCTTCTCTGAAACCAAAAGGCCTAGAGCTGAGATATTTGGCATGTAGCATTGGCTAGTGGACCTCTACCAAGATTGTTCAAGTTATGACCCTTGGATAAAAATTGACCCCGCAAGGGTGGTCACTTAGTTTTACATAGGCTAATATAGGAAAAACTTTTTAAAAAAATCTTCTCAAGAACCACAAGGCCTCGAGCTTATATATTTGGCATGTAGCATTGTCTAGTGGACCTCTACCAAGATTGTTCAAATTATGCCCCTTGGATCAAAATTGACCTTGCCCGGGGGGTCACTTAGTTTTACATAGGCTAATATAGGAAAAACTTTTTAAAAAAATCTTCTCAAGAACCACAAGGCCTCGAGCTTATATATTTGGCAGGTAGCATTGTCTAGTGGACCTCTACCAAGATTGTTCAAATTATGCCCCTTGGATCAAAATTGACCTTGCCCGGGGGTCACTTAGTTTTACATAGGCTTATATAGGAAAAACTTTAAAAATCTTCTTCTCTAAAACCGCAAGGCCGAGAGCTTAGATATTTAGCATGTAGCATTGTCTAGTGGACCTCTACCAAGATTGTTCAAATTATGACCCCCGGGTCAAAATTGACCCCGCCCGGGGGGTCACTTGGTTTTACATAGGCTTATATAGGAAAAACTTTAAAAGTCACAAAAAACCACAAGACCTAGAGATTAGATATTTGGCATGTAGAAATGCCTAGTGGACCTCTACCAAGATTGTTCAAATTATGACCCTCGGGTCAAAATTGACCCCTCCAGGGGGTTACTTGATTTTACCTAAGCTTATACAGGAAAACTTTAAAATTCTTCTTCTCTGAAACCACAGGGCCTAGAGCTTAGATATTTGGCATGTAGCATTGCCTAGTAGAGGTCTTTAAAGTTTGTTCAAATCATGACTCCTGGGGTCAATATTGGCCCCGCCAAGGAGGTCACTTGTTTTACAAAGATGTATATAGGAAAACCTATTTGGTATGTAACATCGTCTTGTGGACTTCCACCTACTTTGTTCAAATCATGCCTCTTGGGTCAAAATTGACCACACCCATTAGGCAAGTGGACTGGTTTTCAGGTGAGCGATATAGGGCCATCATGGCTTTCTTGTTTGTAGATGGTCCCAATCGTTAGTTTGTCTTTGATAACGCTTTACAGGTTACAGTTTTCAATTAACTTTCATCAAACTTGCTCAGAAGGTTTCCTGCAACATGTAGATGATCCCTATTGTTTTTGGGGTCGGTAGGTCACACGTGAAGGGCATAGTGACCTCCGTTAAATTTGATAACATTCTACGGGTCACAGTTTGCATTCAACTTTCATAGTTCCATGTAACATGTAGATGATTTCTATTAATTTATGGGACAGTGGGTCAAAGGTCAAGGTCACAGTGACACGAACATTAAAAATATTTTCCGCTAAATATCTTGAGATCTTTTTGACCCACAGTCTTCAAACTTCATAGGATGATTGGTCGCACTTAGTAGATGATCCTTTTTTTTGGGGTCAAAGGTCAAGGTAACAGTGACCCGAACTTGAAAATCTTTTCCACTTGAAATCTTCATCACCCACAGTTTTCAAACGTCATAGGATGGTTGGTAATACTGAGTAGATGATCCTACTGTTTTGGGGTCAGTGGGTCAAGGTCACAGTAAACTCTGCAAGCTTTTCCTTGATAACATTGCAAAAGATTTTCACAAAACTTACTCAAAACAGTCGAGTCAGACCAGTAGAGCGATACTTTTGGGCCTCTTGTTCTGAAAATTGGATACAAAAGTTTAGTGAATTCTGGAGTTAAGTTTCCTTCTTAATACTCTACAGGTCACAATTTCCATTTGACTTTCATGAAACTGGCTCAGAATGTTACGTGCAACCTGTAGATGAACTCTATTGTTTAAGTGATCAGTGAATCAAAGGTTAAGGTTACAGTGATCCGAACTTTGATAAAAAATTGATCAATATATATCACCCACAGACGATGATTGGTCTTACTGATTGGTTGAAATCTGCTGTTTTTGAGGCCAGTGGGTTAATGGTACGATCACAGTGACCCCCGTTCATTTTTCCTTGATAACACGCACAGGTCACAATTTTCGTTTGACTTCTGCAACTTGTAGATGATTCTTATTGTTTTTGGAGTCGGGGTCAGTTGGTCACCGTGACCCAAACTTTGAATGTCGTTTCTGCTCAATATCTCGAGATCTATATCACCTGATTAGATGGTCCCTACTGTTTTTGGGTCATTTGGTCAAAATTTACCTCAGTTAGCTTTTCCTTGATAACATTCCAGAAGATTTCCACAAAACATACTCAGAACAATCTAGTAGAGCGATCAGGCCCTTATAGGCTTCTTGTTTTGTACGTCGATAATATTCCAGAAGAACTGAATATGTGTTACAACAAGGGACCTGAATCACACGAATGTAATATTAAAGCTATAAAATATGAACTGTTTATACCATGAACGATGAAACCCTAATCACTGATATAATTACGTACTTATCAAAAACATTAACGACCCTCCATATTTAAGTAAGTGAGTAGGTAAAATATGTGGGAATAAACATATCAGTCACCTATATAAATTATATATTGTTTGCATAAGATAAGTGTAAAACTTGGTCGTATTCTCAACATCGCCAGGGTAACGAATACATACAACGGACTTATGTACATATGTAGGCAGACCTACATTAGTAATATATGTGACTGCGTCCGTGGTCTAGCGGTAAAGGTCGCTTATCTGTAATCACAAAACCTCTCACTGATTGAGGGTCATTGGTTCGAGCCCCGCTACCAATCACGACTCTATGTGAGAAAATTGACAGTTTCTCCTTCCCAATGGTTAGTTAAACTGCCCTTCTGCGTATGACTGAAAATGTACTCTTGAAAAACGGGCGTGTAACTCAAACCAAACCTTTCTAAATGTATATGAAAGGGCGTAACTTTAATGTGCAAATATTACCGATCCATAGTTTTACTCTAAAATACCCAATACAAACACTTCACCGTCACATGATGTTATGTTTTCATACACCTTAGTTCTTTTCACATTCCATAGTGTAAAGATCTGGATATAGAATTCATATATTCCGTCCGTCAGTCACTCCATCCAACACAATAATAAAGTAACGGGTTGGTTTTGCCAATTTTTACTAGGTCAAGATTCATGACTCTTCCCTAACTAGGTAAATGCGCAAATAAAACCTCAGGTGCAAATTTTCATCTACTGATGGACATTCCTGTAAGTTTGCATGGCTCTAGGTCAATGACTTTTGGAGATATGCGCGCTACACGTTGAAAATTGCCAATTTGCACAAAGTCAATGACAATAACATGCCATTACTGGTGAATGCTCATACAATACCACAGGTGTATATCTTTATCCCTTTATGAACATTTCCGTAAGATTTCATGACTCTATGTCAGAGTTTTTTGGAGATACGCATGACACAAACAAGTATTGCAAATTTTCACTAAGTCAAAGCCAATAACTCCACCATTACTGGGTGAACCCAAGATGCGCAATAATATAGGCTGATAAACTTCGTGACTCTAGCTTAAATGTTTTGGAGAAATGCCGAGTTTTTCAGACGGACCTCTAAATATGTGGTATCACATGGTATTTCAATTATTCTCAAACAATTAAGTGACCCCTTAAGGAAATCAAAATGTCCACTTAAGGTACCAAGCGCTCGTCCGGACATAAGGACATGGAAAGCGGAAATTCTATATCACTCCCCACCCCAAAAGTTGAGGGGCATAAAAAGCGTGCGCATGATGCCATGCCCGTAAAGTTGGCAGTCTGTCTGTCGGTCGGTCCGTCCGTCCGTTTGTCCGCACGCATGTTGGGTATCTTAGGTGGTAGGAGGTGTGGCCTAAGACAATAGAAATTTATTGTCTTCATTCCGTCTTTTGTCTCTTAAGTTGTCATTCTTTTGTTACTTAAGTGGTCACTCTATTGTTCGAGAACAATGGAAATACCACCTAATACCACTTACGCAGGGGCGTCCGTCCGTCTGTCTGTAGACGCAATTATATGGTCTTTAGTTCAAAAATAAATGCCACATGTGCTCGAACTAGTAAAATCTTGTGCGCTCTTAATCTCCACAACCCTGGTCAGAATTTATTGATATTTCATAAAAATTACAAGTACCATTCCCAGTTGTGCATGGGACATGTTTTGGTCACTGGGTCATGGTCTCATGGGTTCAAGTTAGTAAAATATCATGCCTTCTTAATCTCCAAAATCCCTGATCACTATTTTATGATACTTCAGAGACGTGATAAGAACCATACCAGGTCACCACATCAAAGGTCAAGGTCATAGGGGCCCGGGACAATAATATCTTGTGCGCCCTTAAGCCCTGGTCACAACTTAATGAAACTTCAAAGAATATATAAGTAGCTTGCCTAGTTATCATACTGGTTTATTACTGTAAACAGCGGGAAGCGCTGTCTTTGTTAAGATCTTTTTCCACCTCTAAAAGCATCAAATGTTACAAAAATCTTATATGCGTCAGGGCGATGTTCACGTCAATGGGGTATACGGCACTTTCAGTGATAGTACTAGTTTTGTATCAGTTATTAGTCGACGCAACTTTTGGTCTGCTTTATCTGTTTTCTCCGCCCTATCACTTTTCCCTTCCCCTCTCTGCAACTTCCGCCCACCCTTGTCATCGGCTATCCGTTCTCACATACACTTCGCCGAATATTGCTGTATATTCTTTTTCTACTGTGATTTTCACTTTTTACCTGCTTTTTACCTGCACTTCAATTATTACTTTCTCGTTTTTCCCTTTGTGCGCGCTTATTGTCATCGGATAGATTTTCCCCATGGTACTCTACGGTACTCTTTCACAATTTACTTAGCTATTACTAGGCTATTACTCAGCTACTGTGTCACTGTATACTCCGGACACCCAAGTTTATGTCCTTCAAATTTCTGATTACTAGCGTTCCTACTTTCGGACTTTGTCACAAGTTAGCAGAGACGTACTCGGTACTAATGAAAAAAATTGAAATTTGACAAGGCAGTTTTTGTCGAAAGATGATTAGAAATGACCAATGATAGATGAGATTGAAATGAAATGGAGAGTCCAGCTTCCGGCGGGCTTCGGCGTCAAGTGCACTAACCTCTGAGCTATAGAGGACTCACTCTATCAAGAGACGCAACTTTTATGTTAAACCCGCCGGCGGTGGATGTATATCAGTTTGATGTTCGTGTGTGCTTGCTTCTGAGACGTTTGTCTGGGCTTTAACTTATAAACGCATCGAATTATTTTAATGCCACTGAACAAACGTGTCACGCGAATGGCCCAGGTTTGCCCGTGGCAGATCAGCCTTGTCCGGGCAGCCAGTTCCACTAGCAGTGAAGGCTTTTAATTGCTTTGGCACAGTTGTTTACCACGATGTGTCGTCAAATCGAGCGCCTAGGTTCGTAGTTCACACTTATAGAATAAAAGTAAAAACGAGCACACGAAACTCTCTCCGGGATGTAACTTCCTCATGCATCGAACAGATTTGAATTGAATCGCGACTGTCACAGTAGACCGTCTTTCATTCAATCCACTTCACTTGAAGCCACATGTTGAGTGCTTATCCACCGCGTGAGGTGAATATCAGCTGATATACTTGTTCATGTGACAAACGCTTGTCCAGTATAGAAGTCATACAATATACATTTTATCGCTTCTCTTTGTAATGTATAAGTATCTCTCTATTTAAGTATGTGTAAGTGTGCAAGTCCTTTTATGGTCAAGCCCTGTATAAGATATTTGGAAAACATTTGTTCCGTGTATGTACATTTTAAATGATATATGTTATTTGGTTTTTGAAGTGGTTTATGGGGATAAATTACCCGCCTAGAATTCTTTCAAGGCGGGTAATATATCACCATATATCACGTCAAGAAACGAATAACAAGTTTATTACCCTTCCCTTTCTTTAATATTGAAAGATTCCGTTTATGTTTTATCTATTTAACGACTGAACGTAAACAGACCTTCAAATCCCCTAATGCAACTTTCATGTCACTGCGTGACGTAACAAATCAGCACAGACTGGCGTACTGTACGCGGTGAACAAGCTCACGTTTAGCATGGTGTACAGTAACGGGGTTATGTCAAGTGTATATTAAATATCTATACATTGTGTATTTATTTACGGATCGTTGACCAATCAGAAGACCGCAAATTTCATAGAAGGGTAATAATACTTTATATATGTATCTAGTTAGGTCAAATGTCATCAAAAAAGACAATAACAGTGCAACCTCTCGAGAGCGAATATCTTTGGAAACACGGAAATGTGTTTGTTGTTGAGAGGTGTTGTTCTGACGAGGTCAATTCATTGAATAATTAAAGCAACGGGAAAGAAAAAGAAAATTTTAGGGAGGTCGGAGAAAAGGTCCAACAGAAGAATTGATCGAATATGCTACAATGTCAGCTATTTTAAAGAGTTTTTGGCGATACATTGACTTGCATGTTGGTATTTTAAAACAGTGGTATAAGAAAACGGATTATCGCTAGGTCCTTGCAATACCAAACCGATCTCAGTTGATTTGTGAAAGTATTATAAGCTGTTTTTAATTAAAGATTTTCTTAATTCCCTTACCTATATGAGTCTTTAATTAAACATAAACTCCTGAGTTTCCAAACTGTTTTCCAAAGGTTTCTATGGGATCAGGAATGCTTTTCTCCAATGTTTACTTATTACTATTATGATCGGGTAGAATATACTGAGAATATTAATAGAATATTGGAATGAATAACAACCAAGATAGTCAAGGCTGTTGAGCCTCAAAATAGGCTGAACCCGGACAAAATTCATACAGAAATGAAACTTATATTTTCTGAATTTTTTATGTCTGTAGTATCCATAAACACAAAGTTCCCAAAAGTTCCCACTTGGGAAACTCTACAATCCAAAATGGCCGCCAAGATGGCCGCCATACTTTTAAAAAGTACCCTGTCACATACAAGTGCTAACAAGTATTGCATATTTGATTTTTAAATGCATTTAAATGTTACTATCTATCATTACTATATCAAAGAGAATATTTATAGTTTCTTTCATGAGAACGAGGTTCAGATCGAAATATCCGTCACCGAGGGTAACTGTTTTGGCGGGAACGAGACTCTGCCGAGTTCCCGCAAAACAGTTACCCGAGGTGGCGGAGATTTCCATCTAAACCAAGTGTCTCATGATAGAAACTTTTTCTTGCATATCGTCTCGCACTTTAAACAGATTTCTAAATGTAAACTTATCGAAATGATACATAATGGTATGAAAACAATCGATATTCAGATGCTTTGTTTGGGGAAGTGACGTCACAATGTTTATAACGTTACGTCACAAGTAACTCACGCGAGTCATTTTACACGGGGGTATGTAATATAAGATTTTCCAGCACTGGTAAAAACTGCGGATACCTCGATCCGGTATGCAAGAATGAAAATTATGTATCTTAAACTCTTTATTCAGTTGCTGGCGACACAGTTATAGTCGGCGATAATGGGAACGCTTTTCAAAATCTGATAACATTTTAGAATTAGATAGTTTGTAATTTCAATATGGCGTGTCAAACGTTGCAATAATTTATATCAACTGTTACATTACCACGTATATTGTATAAGTTAATGCAAAAAAAAAAATGTTTCGGTCTAAAATGCAATATATTTATTCAATGAAATATTTATTTTATGAAACATATTTTGGTGTATGAATATAAAACTGATCGACTTAAAAATTAACAGATCATCACTATTAAACCCATATTTTTACAAAATGTTTAAATGTAAAAGATGTTACGTACATTAAAGCCGACAATTTTACTTTCACTTTCCATGGGTTAACCAAACCAATTGATGCATTTTCTGTAATTTTCTACTTTCAGTTTTCACAGGTTTAAACAGACTGTATTTGAAACTAGGTGGGTGTTCAGCAGAACACTTATGTCACCCTCTTACACTTTGTCAGAATAACCAATCATTTATTGACAAAATATATGTACAAAAAGGAGCATAAATATGTTAAACATGACCTTGACATACAAAATTTGGCTGCATCATGACCCTTTTGTCAAAAGCAATGTAATTTGTAAGTTGAACGAAGAAATCTTAAGAAATGGCAAAGTTAAAGCCAACGTTAAGTGTTCGTGACAAAATCTAAATACAATCAAAGCACTGAAAGTGCTGACAACAAGGTGTCCTCTGCAAAATTTGGCACAAGGGGACTTTTTGACTTTTAAACAAAGATTAATCGATTGTTATCATCAACAGTGGCGAGCCGACGTAAGAAATAGCAGTGTATTAACCCATCTTTATTGTCATATTAAAGATGATTTTTCTATGGAAAAGTATCTTAACATAATCCAGTGTACAACTTTTAGATATAGCCTGACAAGGCTTAGAATATCAGCACACAGGCTGCGTATTGAGTCTGGAAGGTATGGTAGAAATCGTCTCCAACGTCATGAGAGAATTTGTCAATTTTGTGATCTAAACGATCTCGAAGACGAGTACCATTTCATTTTAAAGTGCAAAGCATACGAACATTTACGTAGTCAATTTGTTAAACGGTATTTTTATATCCACCCTAGTATGTTTAAATTCATGCAACTGTTACAGTCGAAAAACAAACCGATTTTGGTTAATTTATGTAAATACATTTTAAAAGCTAATAATAGACGAACTGAACTAGCTCTAAATTTGTAAGAATATATAAGTTTGATATTTAGTCTTGAGATAAATACTAAATTCATTTAATACCTAGTATTAATATTAATCAAACTAGCATAGTACAATACATCGCTTGTTTTTTTTATTTCAGCTCATTCTCCAGCTTGCACTATATTTTCAAATTTATTGAAAAAACTGCCACCACATCTCATTTTTCAACTTATTATTTATTTCACCTGTTCAAATTGATTGAAATGTTTCATAAGTTCAGTCTATTGACATATTTACATGTGATCTCATTGTGGCCTTTATCGCTTGTAATTATGTTCGTGACCTGTTAATATGAATTGTGAAACTTTTGTAATTTGACAATGTACCTGTATGTGTACTCGTTAAATAAACTTTCTGTTCTGTTCTGTTCTGATGAAGTAAAATACAGTGCTTTTAAATTGTATATAACCAGCTTTGTTTATGAGACATCCTTTAGGAATACGTGACATCACCTACTCGTCTATCATTTCGCGAACTTTTCATGAAACCTAAAATTTAAGTGGTGGTGCATTATGTTTCCGTAAGGGACATATGCAAACATTATAAAACATATAATGCAGGTCATTATTTTCATAATGATGTCCGACCAGATCCGCCTCCGTGGTCTAGTGATTAACCAGCACTTTAAGCTCCTCGCTCCCAGATTTTTGTAAGAAAAATAATGTTCTTCAAACTGTATACAATAACATATTTTAGAGCATTATATTATAGTCATACATGTATAAAAAGGTTCCAGTATACATTCAAGTCAATTATATCTGTAGATTTGAAATAATACGCTACCAAATGATAAAGCGTTGCAAACGCATTTGAAATTCCAGTAAAACATATTGTGAAGCGACTGACCTATATACACAAGGAATGGCAACTCTCGTATTTTCCTATACAAGTCCAACCTGTTTGTCGCAGACTGCGAAAATTCATTCGAGATTTTAGCATCGATGGACAAGATCCGTTAAACATACCAAATACATGTAATTTTTAAGTGGATGTTTAACTCCTACAGCAACAATATCCTATCAGATTTCATAAAAGAAAGCGTACATATATCATAACTTAACCTTAAAGTTTCAGCGGATTTTTGAAAATATTTCATTAAAAAATCTAGAAGAAAATTTACAGAATTCAAACTCAAATTTTGGTTAATTTTTCACAACCGCACCACAGCGGCAGTCCGCGCCATACAGTTTGAATTCATCCCATTTTGTGCTGGTAAGGGGAGATAGTAACCCTTGTAAGTATTCTATTTGCCTTACACTTTAATTTACTTTAAGAAATCCTTTGAAAAGCTAAATGTTAAACCTAGGCTTAATCTTGGAGCCTATAATACTTTGAACTTAAGAATGATCTAGGCTACACAAAATATTAAGTGTTCTCTTACCATTTTTCATCGGTTTGTACCATTAAAATTTTACGAATGGAAGCGTTGTGAATGAAATAAGATCATTTTGGTCACGTGAACGCCGATCTTAAGATAAACTGCATATTGATAGCTTGTTTATGTTGTAGCAGTTCTGGTTCATGATCCCTTATATAGGAGAATAGCTCCGTCCCAAGTGGACCCCGTAGGTATAAAATCTATAACCCTCGAGTTCGGCTCGGAATAATGCAAGTGCAGCCAAAGCTGCACTGGGAGTTACATGGGTATTTACTCAAATTCTTGGGACAAGGTCACGGGGTGTTACTCTGGGTGTGTCTGGGTGTGGGATAAATAAATACCCAGCTGAATCACTGTTTTCTGATATTTATTGCTGATAACTTATGTTTATTTAATATGACACAATATCACAACTACAACCCAGGATTTATCAGTGAACACTCCTATCTAATTGCAGGATTCCAATATGAGAACCTCACCTGTGTATTCCCAGAATAATGCTACAAACTGTTGAAATAGACAAGGACGGCCTGTGTGAGGATTTTCAAATCCTAACATTTATTGTACCCAGTTTCTGAGAAGAGCAGTTTCTACTTTTAAAAGCGAATTACCCCTCAATTCTAAATAATCCTTCACATTGACAACATTTCATATTTATAGAAAGTAACATAGGTAATCAACAGTTTTGGTGTTGATATGATTGCAAAGATTTATATTGTTTCAAAGATAAAAAAAATATTCCACAATTTATCATGAAAAAGAATTTAATCATTTTTTCTAAGTTAATGTGCATAGGTTCTAAGTACTTCTTAAACGTTCGACAGATACAGCATTATGGCACTTAAGTGGTCTGTTTGTTACTACGCAGTTTAGACATGCACTTCTTTAACAAGCAGCCGATCAAAACGCGCTGAAAGTGACAGACCCCATATACAATCTATACTGGCGATACTTTACCTACATTGCATTTATAAACGCCATTTCATCGATTATTTAATGAAAATGTAGGTTCTGGTAACAGACGGAATGTGTTCTGGTTAACTACGCGGTTACGATATGTTTCACTCTTAAATCGAAAGTAGCGAGGTCACGAAGATACTACGCAGTTGGGACTTTAAAGATGATTGTTATTTAACTATACAATTTATGTAAAAAGAGCCAGTTTATAAGTTGCTGTCGCTATTATTGATAATTGTGAAATATACCCTTTACAGACGATCGCGGCAGTTTAATTCTTGGCTATATATAAAATACTTTTATATTTTAATGTTTTTAAGTAAATGTCACAAACAATTACTTTTCAATGAAAAACAAACAAAAGGATTATTTTGAGCAATAATATCACTATAACATATTTAAAACATATAACTATAGCAAAAAAATCAGTATATCAAGAAAATGTATTACCTCCCTTTAAAAGCACCCTAAAAGTCAGTGTTTAGCAAAGGTTGATTTTTAAACTGTGTTAAATGCTTTCAAAAGGATACATTTTTGTTACATATTATTTGTAAGTGTTTTACTATGCACAATTTGTCCACTTTCATTTAGCTATCTTTATTACGTCAGTGGAAATAAACACATGGCCTCCCCTCCAACACCAGTCTCCCACCCGAGACCAAAGGCTCATTTTTCTCAATAAAAAGGCTGGTGACCTATCATTGTTAAATTAGTTTTCAATAAAATGATGTTTGAACAATTATTCTGCGAAAAATTAAGAAATTCTCATTGCTTGAACATTTAGAAAAAAAACTTTAACAAATAACTAACTACAAATTTTACATTGTTTTTTTTTTTACAGAAGCTAGTTTCTCTTTATGGTTTTTTTTTCAGTTTGAATACATTTTGAAAACTCAATTCATGTAGTTTCGTGAAATAGGATCAATTGCTTAACACTTTAAAAAACAACAATGGTGAGTCGCAAAATTTAGAGTTTTATTATTTATAAACATGAGACATAGGGGTCATTTTCACTGTTTTCGGGGGTTTACTTCAAAAAGTGTCCATTACTTCTAAATAAGGCTGGTGACCTACCTTTTTTATTTTATATTCTGACTAAGCAGGTATTACCCTAACAACAAACGAAATTTCATAAAATTCTCATTGCTTGAAAAAAAATGATGAAACTGTAGCGATCGTCTTTAACTGCCATATTCAGAGAAGCACCGTGGTGTGCATTTGTTAATATAGTTGAACATGCGAAAAAGACTGTTAAAATGCACCGAAGATTTTGTTAGTAAGCTAGTAGCAAAATAGTTTCGTCTTCAACCACCTTTTCAACAGTGTTTGAATAGGCCGGTTTCCTAAATATCGTTGAATGAAATTATTGATTGATTACTATGATTATTTACAATAATATTCTGTGATTCATTCATTTTGAAGTATTATACCATGTATGCAATCGATCATTAATTTTCATGTCGATATTAAAGAAATGTGTTGTACATTGTACTGAGCACTTCAGCACTTACAACGTCATTTTTTCATGATGTTGTAAGTCATGCTCAAGTGCTCAGTGCAATGTATACTATGTATTAAATATTCCGACTTTCTTCTTTATTCATAACTTAGTCTAGAAAAAAGATCTACGTCAAAGGAAATATATTTCAGTTACATGTACGTTTATTTACATGCGGACATTTAATCCTATGATAATTCCTGGTAAGGACCAGTACTAAAACTATTTTCTTCTTAAAAATTGCAAACTTTCTCACATAAAGAGACGTGATCAGTAGCGGGGCTCGATCCCAAGACTCTCAAATAATTTAGAAGTTTCAGCTTCTCTAACCACTTGACCAAGGAGGAATCTCACCGTCCGTAACATTGCTCAGTATGCTGTTACATCAAGTGGTCAGATGTTCCAATTAAAACTATCAGACATATTGCAAAACATGTGTTCAACATTCCACTCCTAAGTACCAATCCTTACGATAATCTATGTTTCAGACCGAACATTTTCAATGCCTTCAGCGCTTTGATTTTGTTTGTATTTGTGCTTCATCTTTAAGGGCTATAATCGGAACGACCCGTTGCTCACCGCGACCGGACACAATTGGAATTTATATATAATTATTTGTATTACCAAACAAATATTTAAAAAAAAAAACACACAAATGAATCAACTCTTGTTCACATTGTTATTTAACATAATAGTCTATTATTGCATAAATACGACAAAGAAATTATCTTTGAACAATGAATTGATTAAAGTGACATTATGCGCATTTTTTTCAAGTAAAAATCCAGCTGAATATGGTGTGTGTACAAAAGCGTAGAGGAAATAATAGCTTTTAACCAAATACACCAAACTCTTCACGCTACCAGTATGAAATAATAACTTTCCAAATATTGATTTTCTTATTTGACTGGGAGAGTCAATTTAAGAAAAGAACAACTGCATGCAGGAGTTGCTTCCCTTCCACTGCCGAAATCTCCACCAAGACACAATCAACTATCATTTTATCAGTCCGATTTTTTATATCTAAAGCACCAACTTCAAATACTAATGCGGCATAATCATTAATTTAACACATTTAAATGAACAGCAACCAAAAATTGCTTTTATAAAACTGTCACCAAAAATACACTATGTGCAGTAAGATGCGCATAATGTCACTTTAAAATAAAAATCTACACAAGAGTTTCACAATAAAGGGAAATAATAGAATCTAATTTGTGAACATGTAACAGTATAAAAGTATCTGCGCTTCAATGTATACTATATTTTTGAAAAATATACTTCTTGTTATTTCTGACTGATATTTAGGTGAGGGAGACACTTTATAAAGTTCGCATTGCTAGTTGATGTATTGCAGAATGTGTTTACACAGTCGATGATATGTAAACGCTAACTGTATATATGCAGTGTCGAATCAGTGTACATGGCAGTAATTCAATTATTCTGAATTTTGCCTACATTAGTGTTACAATGATTTAAAGCATTAACAAGTATATTTCGCAACGGAAACGGTTTTTAATTTATTTTTAAGCCGAGACCACAAACACAATCCACACACGTTTCAGCTAAAGTCGATATACTTTGCAGGCGAAAGCAGAAACCTGTCAGGGTTTGGGGAGGGGGGGGCGGCTATACGTTTGACGCATGCCGGCGTACGCCGGTCTATTCGATTCTAAAAGCCAGAATAAATTCGGCGCCTTTTAAGCAATGAGGTTTGTATATACCGGCGTACCCTGGCTTACTCCGCATAAGTTCCGTCCAGCGTCAAACGTATAAACCCCTTCGCTGAGTTGTTTTCAAAATTGCCTATACTAAAACAAGGGTCACGTGACCTTGACACCTCGTTAAAAAGCGGCATAACTCTATCAAATATGGCCTTGACCTACACAATTTTGCAGCATCACGACCCTTTTGTCATAAGCAATGCACTTTGAAGGTTTGATGAAAAAATCTAAAGAAATGGCAAAGTTATAGCCAACATTAAGTTTTCGTGACAAAAACTTTTACAAAAAGTGGCATTACTCTGCCAAAAATGACCTTGTCCTACAAAAATTTGAAAAAGATGTTACGTACATTTAAGCCGACATTTGAACTTTCACTTTCCATGGGTTAACCAAACCAATTGATGCATTTTCTGTAATTTTCTACTTTCAGTTTTCACAGGTTTAAACATACTGTAGGCCTATTTGAAACTAGATGGGTGATCTGCAAAACACGTATGTCGCCCTATTACACTTAACCAATAATTTCAAAAGGGGCATAACTCTGTCAAATATGACTTTAACCTACCAAACTTCATCACTTTTGATTTCAAACTTTCGACTGCTTTACCTGTTTAAAACTGTTCTTCAGTGTTGTGAGTACATCGCTGTTGAAAGGAACTTTTAAGGTTGATGGATTATTTTTTCTTTTTGTTTCATTCAGGAAGCAAGGAAGTTCGAAGTGAAAGTGAGGTTGTCTAACATTTGTCTGATACAGACAAAAAGAGATTTGAGCGTGGTAGATCATAGACAGTATATAACCCAGGATGACCGGAAAACTGTTCATTTTCACAAAAACTGAAATATATTACCGTTTTCACAAGTTCCAAATATCGTTTTATTTATATGCTATAGGCTGGCGGCCATGAAAATGAAGTCAGAAATCTGACAATTCGGGTGAAAAAATGTGATGATCTGGATAAAATCTGCTGTTGCATCAGAGTAAACTTGTAACACGAAATAAAGCTCAAAGTGAAAATGGTGCTTTTTATATAATTTAGTACAAGTAATTCCATAATTGTACAGAATAGAGGCGAAAACGTCCATGGTATGCTAGGACAGTCTTTAATCTGTTTTCTCGCCTCTGGCAATAACACCACCATGTCAATTAACAAGGATAATTTTGACACGATTGATTGTAAAACTGTTGTATCTCAACATAAACAAAGCGGATACAGTTCTTCAATTCTAAACTTTCGAAGTGTATCTCATTTACGTTTCATTTGGTCGTTACTTGATAAATTTATATCATACCCTCGGGAAAAACTCAAAAGTATCAAAAGTTTTTTTTTCTTTTGAGGCCCCAGCAGGGTAACTCCTTTTATTGTGTAAATGGTATATGTTTCTTACAATATCATGTCAACAACGCCAAAGTGGTGAAAAACATAACATTCACAGACATGTTTCAAAGTTTCAAGTTTCAAAGTTGTACACATATAAGCGATATATATATAGATATAATTTCTAGTACGTTCAATGTGATAATAATTAAGTAAAAGAAATTCCTTTTCTAAACTACTTTTCTGCCAATAATGTTAAATATGTACAGCTTGCAGATTTCATAATACTGTGCCGTTTCAGTGTTTGCTTTACACACAGGTAGTAAGGCCACACCAATTTGATTAATAGTTCTTCGGATTTTTTCTCTAAAAAAATGGGGCGGGCGAGCGAAATTTTTATTTTTATTTTATTTTTTACTTCTCAAATTTTCACAGGCGGCGAGTACTTTTTTTATTTTTTTTATTTACTTTTCGAAATTTCACCAGCGGCGGGCACTTTTTAAAATATTCTTTATTTACTTTTTGAAATTTCACATGCGGCGGGCACTTTTTTAATTTGATGTTTTGACCTTTTTTACTTCTCAAAATTAGAAGGTCCCATGTCTGAAATAAATCACATAATTATATCCTATCTTTGTATGTAATTATAACAAGAGGTGTCAGTAATGCTTTCCATTAAAACAAAATGTTCGCAGTACAAAAATCTAAAGGATCTGTATAAACAAGGGTCACAAGTAGCACGATAGTAAGCCAAGAGTTTTCAAACTTAATTGTTTACTACATTTTTAAATTAATTAAGTAGTTGCACACAAGACGTCAACTAGGAATTTTAAGTACAAATCAAGATACATGTTGACAGAGTTATCTTCCCTTGCTTACAGCTAAGTGTCATAAGTATTCCAACTTTCAAAATAATCTCTCAAACGGTCAAGTCAACAAGTGGACAAGAATGAAAATTTTAACTGAGTTTTTAAGTCGAAAAGGGCCATAATTCAAATGAAACCCTATGCATAGTAACCTTCTCCTGCCTATATATGTTTGGAGATCATGATGGTAAATAAGTATTCCAACTTTCTAAGTAATATCTCAAACAGCTAAGTTAAAAGTTGACTGGTAAAAAAAAACTTAAACAAGGTTCTAAGACGATAAAGGGCCTTAATTAAAAAACGTCTGACAGAGTTACCTTCTCTTGTCTATAGATTGGGGTATTGATTTAAAACAAGTATTCCAAGATTCGCAGCAATACTTTAAAGGATTAAGTTAACAAGTGGATTTTACCTATATTCAATGTATTTCCCAAGTCAAAAAAGGGGCATAATTCTGACAAAAACCTTCACAGAGTTATGTACTCTTGTCTGTGGATGGAGGTAGAGTACACGTGTTTTTTTTCCAATTGTCACCCATCACCGCGACGTCCAGCCATCGTGTCCACGCAAAGTTGGTCATCCAAATGCCCCCCAGAATCACCCATCAACCTAATTAGAGTGTCCGATCACGGTGACCATTTGTCTGGACAGTGTTTCGCGTAGTCCACATTCGGGTCGTGACTTGAAATTTAATGTTTTTTACTGATTAACTTTTATTTATCAATAAAAAATAGAAATATGTTTGTATTTTGATGTTTTTCGAAAACTTCCAGACGCCTAAAACGTTTTAATTACGATGCCGCTATCAACAACCGAGCTACCGGAAATCGGTTGTTACGCGAATGCTTGAATTTGAGACACTTGTAACAAAAAGAGTTTGAAATGAACCGAAAGTACCTGAAAATAGCGACAATTTTTAGCGCTGCGCAAAAAATAAAATTTGATTTCTGACGGACATGCGGCGGGGTCTTTTTTTTTTTATTTTCCACTTTAGGATTTTGAAGTAGCGGAAAATCCGACGAACTATTAATCAAATTGGTGTGGCCTAAATGACGTCGATGTCACATTCTGTAGTTAGCTCCGCCCAAATCGATACCTTTATCTATCGTACACACTGACTACTATACTGACAGTACAACTACACATCTTCGAGCTACAATTGTGACATTATTTGTTTTTTTATGAACCTAGTGCTTAGTGCTTATGTATTCTTATAGGATAAAAAAAAATTTAAACCTCGAAAGTTTATTTCATAAAACAACTGTACTGAAACTAAATTACCTGTACAGTATAGGCCTGCAAACAGATCTATTCAATTTTTACAAACGAAACCGAACTGTACTGCGTGTTCTATAATCAAAACGAAACAAAGATTTCATACTTTTATGTAATATAGTCCATATAATAAAATTTTGATGGAGAAAAATGTGTCCTCGGCTATGTCTCTGAAACGTTTGCTGTTCTAAAAAGACACGGTTGTATAGAATCTGATTAATACGACGGACGTTTTACAAACATGATTCCAAGAACATTTCTTGCAGGATGTTTAGAATGAACTGTTTTAAGACATTTTGTGTTCGTGAATCACTGTTGAACCTGCAGAGAATATGGCACCCCTAATAATCTTTCCTGTATATTTTTTTCAAACGGAAAATCCTTTCTAAAGCGAGATTAAAAATGTATAATATATATAGTTGTTGTTTTGTTGCATCATCGTCGATTAAACCGAAATTCACCTTCATAAAATTCATAAAAATGTTCTAGATCAGTGAGTGACCACACTTTAAACTTACGGTAAATTATATACATTGTACATGCGCTCTGCATACAGGTATAGCAAACGTCCGTGTACCATCTGAGATTCAGGTAAATGTATCGCTGTACAAGCTTACGAAAAGTCAAATCGTATGTCGAAAAAATAAACACAAATTGAAAACATCAAAACTAGGCTCGAATGTACATGTAATCGTCACCAATGAAGTGAACGAAACTACTTATAAAACAAAGTAAATTTCTTTGGTACTGGCAATATGACAACTTGTACTTGTCTACCGGTATAGGCTTTGTCTTAGAAATAAGACCTCGCATTTATTATTTATATTCAGTTTTCACTTTATATTTTACTTTTTATATTAATTGAGGAAAGTCATGCTAACAAAGATGTAAAAAAATAAACACTAGAAATTATATAAAAAATAGAAATAAGAAACAAGCATTATGTCTAAATAGTTGGACTACCGGTACTGTAAACGCTCTACTTTTGTTTTTGAAAGCTGCTTTTACTAGTACTGGTTTCTCCAGTTTTACGCAACGACTCTGATGACATTTGCACTAGATATCTTAAGCAGGGATTGTAGAAATAATCTAATAGTCAAAAGTGTACATGATAGATATAAATCCTGTCTTTAGATAAACAAACAAAATTTAACGGTCTTTGTTACATTTCTTTCTACACATATTATCATTTTACAGATTTCAGAGCATCGACAGAAACATTTTAGCACTACAGCACGTGCAAAGCATGCGCGGTTGTAACAAGATATCAGTATAGTGCATAATGCGAGTATTGCAATCGGATCATTTATAGACAAATTATTATGGAAGTATATTTACAATATTTTTTATTGACTACTTCTTTGACAGATATATACACTAAATTTATGTAAGTTAAATGACACTTGTACTGGATTTACACGTACATGTTGTATGCGTATATCCTTTTCTTTGATGGGACTCTAGCACACAAGCTACATGTACGTAAACCCCGACTAAACACTATTGAATGCCGTAAATAATATGACCGATTTACATTTTTTTCTCAGTTGTGTCATGGACCTATGTCCATGCAATATTCTAAACACAGACACACAGGTCATCTGATTGCTCTCCGTACTGTGTAAAATGTAGCTCCGCCCACTGACGCTCATTCATTCATTACCTGTATTTAGGTATGAGACGCCTAAATACATTTCCATAGACTTACATTATAAGGGTTTCTTCCGGTGCGACTACCCAAAATCTCACCGACTGCTGAAATGAGCTTTATTTTGTAGAATCAACCTAGTCCCACATAAAAATAACAAAATTTATACATGTGATCCAATACTTTATGCCAGTAATTTGGAGCTCAATGACACCACCCCCATTTTTGTGGCAGTTTTAGTGGTCACCGACCAAATATGTCAGTATTTTCAAATACCAAATATTTTGATTGTAATTTATATCCAGATTTTCCATTTCATATTTCATTTGTGATCTATCGTGCAGCGATTATTTCAAAATAATTTTTCTTGTATGCATCCACTTAGTTTCAGCCAATCAGCAATCAAACACATAGTGTAGGTCTGCATGTTCCCTAGACAAAATCACCTGCTTCCGGTTTTCACCGATTTAGGCGTCTCATACCTAAATTCAATCGATTCGCAACAAACACTGAAACGGCACGCTATTATGAAATCTGCAGTATATCGTTCTTTATATCTTCCTACACTTATTGATGAGTTATATATATATTGTTTGAATTTGACCTTTTCAGCATTGCCCGCGAAACAAAAATGTAGGAAACAAAAGTCTCTGTGATTTAGTTGTATGTTTATATGCATGGCATTATGTCTAGAATTTCTTTCATACTTTTAATAGCATAGTGACTTGAAACTATATAAACCAATATTGATCAAAGAGAGCAAACCTGTAAAAATTGTTTGTGGTGAAACTGATGTGATATATACATATATTTGCCCTGATGAGCATGAAAGCGAAACCGGTTGGCAAATAATAATTTAATTATCTCATGGACTGTGTATTTATCTTTTAATATATTTAACTTTTTTTCCGGCACATGTTTTTGAATTTTTCACGTATATACTCCCTCAAGAATATTTTCTATATACATTACCATGGTTATCCGTCTTAGTTTAAAACCTCTCCATAATTTATATGCGAACAAAAAAACGTGAAAAAAGAAAAACTAAAAAGATACAAAGCCAGTAAGAGACAGCAGTCAGTAACATACATTATAGCAGACTGCTAAATATCTTTAGTTACTATATAGTACAGTAAACTTAAAAGAGCCAGAAAGAAAAAAAAGAAAAGAAAATGAAAACAACAAAGACAGCAGTGCAGTATTTGTGACACCAGACCCATCCCCACACTTCACACATCGTTCCCAACCAACGCTATTAACTCATGCCACTTTTTGTAAAAAGAAATGATAATTTGAAGTTTCTTTGCGTTAAACATTTCTGCCCTTATATGAAATTTAATTGGTTAATAAAAGTTTGTAATCTAGGAACTGATTTTTTTCATTTTACATAGATATATATGGTATTTAACAGCTAAAATTACAGACACCGTAGCTGGCTTTAGGTTTTGATTACCTAATAAAATGCCTATCCTTGACCAGTTTGTATCTACATTTGGACATTTATTATTTATCCATCTCTTGACTTCTCCCCAAAAAATACTTGATATTTGCCAGTCAACAAATAAATGCTGAGTTGTTTCTGCTTCTGTATGACAAAATGTAATCTACTATCAACCCTCATCCCCATCTTTTGCAACAAATAATTTGTGCCTAGGATTCTGTGATTTATTTTGAACTGGAACCATTGTAATTTAGAATCATTCGTCACAGTAAATGGAGTTTTGTATGTGTATTTCCAGTTGAAATTAGTGTTTAAATTTAGTATTGTGTTCAATTTCCTAGTTGAAGATGGTGAAGGGTTTGAGTTTTGCGTAATATAGTCATAAATACACCTACAACCTTTTCTCCTGCTGCTTATAGAGTTTTGTAACTTACACGGACGTGGACTTCAGACTGCTGACTAGTGAATATTCTCAGGGGTTTTCTCAAGCGTGTGTGTCATCTTAATTAAAACCGTATTGCAGTTAAAGGGTCATTTAATGAACATTGACAAAAATATATAAATCTTGCCATTATATTACTTGTACTTATATGTTCGTGTCTACAATTCAACAACTCTTCATGGAAAGCTTTACTAGCAAGAGCGGAAATTACCAGCGCATATTACCAGCACACATTACCAGCGCACATAACCAGCATGTTCTGGTTCAATGATTTTCATTGGATTAAGGCATTTTAAAATGACCACCTTCCACACCACAACCTTACCTCGGTGGGTCGATTAGCCAAGTCAATATGGCTCTTGTTTAACTGTTTTGATAATTAGGAAACTTAACCATTGTTTCGAAATGAAAATCCGCTATTGTATTAAAAATACGCTGCTATAGAAATGAATATTTTTTTTGGTCCCGGGCGCTCTGTACTGCATCTGGCGTAAGTACGAAAGTATTAAATTGCCACCTTGCAGAGTTTTTATAAGTCCAGTTGATATATATGCTAGTATCATGCAAAAGATATAGTTTCTATTGTTAACCAATTGAAGAGCTGTTAATTTTCACTGTTTTTCATTTCAAGTCAAAGTGTTAAGGATGTTGACAGTAAGATAACAACATTTTAAGTTTTAGATATTTTATTTATTTATTTATAATAAGTAATATGTTACAACAACGGTTCTAATAGATTATACACATTCATTTTTCATACTGTGTTTGAAAATGTGTATCTTTCCACTTAAGAATCCATATAGTTAAGACGTGTCCATAACCTAGACACATTTCAAATGCACTTCATTAAAGCTCTTTCCACAGTTTTAGCATTCCCTATCCTCATACTCAAAATCTGAAGAACGGATTCTATTAAAATGCCATGTTTTTTTTAGTTTACTGTTAACTTTTGCACTATGGTCAATAATCACGAACATCTACTAGAAATGTGTTTTTTTCCTTTTGACAGATTGGCAATTCTTACAATAAGTTTGCTAACATCTTAAATCTAAAGATAAGTCACTACATTTACAGTAATGTTAATGATGACACAGACTAATGCCCTTGTGGTATTGTAAAAGAGTATTTGAGGAATTCTGACCCTAAGTGTGCCAAGTAATTGGGGAATCATGACCCCAAGTGAATTTTTTATCTTGTAACACATGCTGATCATAAAGTATTTTAGCATAAGTAATCAAACCTTGCTAATCAGGATATGCAATTGTATACTGCACAGAAAATGATGAGGCATCTGTGTCCTATGGACATATACTGATATTGTTCACATGCTGCGACATTGAAGCTTTTTCTGTGTCTGGACTGACAGTGATACGACAAGTTTGTAACTTAGCCTCTAATCCTTCAAAATGGCCGTATTGAATCATGGTCGAGAAAGTTAAAACACAATTAATTGTTTTAAAATATACAAGAAGTATGTCAAACCGAGTCATTTCACTTATTGAAAGATTGAAATAAAAATATACCCCACCAGCAAGAGTGTCAAACTGTCACAAAATACGCCCGGCATAACTCAGTATCTGGAACTATAAAGCTGAGAAGGCTAATTTCATCATTTTTCGATAAATCAAGGACCATAATCCAAAAGTGCCTTGGGCGATTTGGCTGGTTATCGAACTTGGCCTAGACATTGTGCCCACAAATATTTTCACCACGTTTGGTGAAGATCGGATGAAAACTGCTTAACTTAGAGAGCGGACAAGGCTTATTTGGCCAATTTTGTATTATTCAATGGCCATTATCCAGGCGATTTTGCTGGTTATCAAATTTGGCAGAAACATTATGCCGACAAACATGTTCAGTAAATTTGTTGAAGATCAGATGAAAACTGTTCAACTTAGAGAGCGGACGTGTGTGGACAGTGGACGCCAGCCGCCCATCGCCTTCCGCAGGTATTCCCATAATACATCCCTTCGGGTGTATAAAAAGGGAATGACTGTGGAGCCGCTTTGGTCCAGTTGTAGCGCGTCTGCCTCGGGATCAGAGGGTCCCGTATTCGATCAACATTAGTGCCCAAGTAGTGGTAAGACAGAGAACTTGTTTCTTAATCGAGATTAAATGAAATAGTATAAATGAAAGGGAGGAATTATTACTATATAGGATAGTAAAATTAGATTTTACAGAGTTTCACTATTTTCATTAGGAGTAACATATAATAATTATAGAATATTCATTTTATTCTCCCCGAAGGAGAGTATGTATTTGCCCCTTTGACAATACTTAGCATTATCTAAAGAATTCAAAGGATTGACTCGAATCTTAACCATTGAATGAGGTGCAGCGACAAAGAGTCACACAAATTTTTCTTTGGTCATTTTGGAATTATCCCACTTTAATTCGGAAAAGGAAATAAACTCACATTCTACGGCTTGGCTTTCTACAATCATACATGACCTGACTTTGTATGACCCGAGTTTCTATAACCTGACTGCCTACGACTTTAATTTTTACGACATGGCTTTCAATGACTTGACTTTGTATGACCTGAATGTAGATGACCCGACTTTCTATGGCATGACTTTCCAAGGAAACTTGTATCCCTCGTTCATGGAAGGAACAAAAGAGTTTTCATCTCAACCGTGAATCTGTTTTTCTCTAAAACTTCGATTTTTTCCTATGTAGGTATGTACCGTTTCCATGCATTTCTAGTTTATATATTTATCCTGCGACAACAAAATATTTCTATGATGTACCTACGAAATTTTCTATTCAGCCATGTATACACTATTGGATTAGTCATGTTGTTGATAAGGTATGTCATCCGTCCAAACAGCATGAATGCCACTGCTATATCGCCTCGTTCACTACCAAGGATCGCAGACAAGATAAAACTTGCCCAAGGAGGGATCCAAGTCACAACAAATACCGTACACACAAGAAATGCAATCTTTGTTGTCCTCAAGCTGACCGTTTGGTTTTTCCTTGAACCTCGTTTTTCGGCTATAGCAACATCAAGTTTATTTGCCTTATTTATAGACAAAGGTTGTGAAGTTTCTGCCACTTCGTCGTTTGACACTTGCATAAAGCGTGTAACTTTATATGATGTCGAAGGGGTTACATCCCTGCTTGACGTGTATGAACTGGACATGTTCTGCATAGGAGTCAAAACGAAAATATTATTTACCTCCTTTGTCACCGCATCGTCGGAGAGTTGACCGTCGGCTCTTTCGGTATTGTTGTGTTTTACTGTTATGTTGGACGTTAATTGACTTGTCGAACAGGGCATTACTTTGTTAAACTTTCTAAAATTTCGCTCTTTACCTCTTGCCGATCTTTTCAAAATGTTATGGCTAGCTACTTTCTTTTCGCTGTTTCTGATTGTCCTAGTCACGTGCGTATAGGAAAACACTACAACCCCAGTTGAAAACAAGAATATAAGGAACACGAACAGATAATACACAAATAAGCGGATACCCATGACAACAGGGTTACAATGTCCCTGCCTGTTTTCAAACATGGCAAAGCATGGTATCGATAGTAGTGTAGTGAGAATGCTTATCAAAACACAAACGTTTCTCGCCCTTACATTCGAAAACGATGTCATTGGTCTGCAAACTTTAATATATCTATCTATCGCCAGAGCACATATAAGAAATGTCGACGAAAGCACCAGGGACTGACTTATAAACATATGAACCTTGCAAAGTGTGTCGCTTCCAAAATATTTCCATAGTCCGTTCGTAAAAGAAGCATAGATTGGAACATTTATAAATGACGCAATGAAATCGCATATGGTAATGAAAAGTATAAACCAGTCTGTAGTGGTGTTTGGGGGGTGTTTGATGAACACAGTAAGAACAAGAGCATTACCACAAACACCCAGAATGATCATTAGATATAAATATGTGTTGTAACTTTGAAGAACAGTTGAATTCAATTCAAGCGACACAGTCATGTTCAGGTGAGGCAGATATTCCACCGACGTGTTTAAAGAAAATTCCATATCTCATTAATTGCCTGAAACAAAATAAAAGAAATGTGATTTCAAGCAATATTCTTTACAATTTCCACACACAATTGTCCTGCTTGTTAGGGCAGTTATATCTTGAACGGTATAATGCAGCACAAAGGATAGAGCAATAACATATATAGCAAACTCTGTATATATCGACTCCGGGATAAGACATAACTCCGGATATATCGACTCCGGGATAAGACATAACTCCGTATATATCGACTCCGGGATAAGACGTAACTCCGTATATATCGACTCCGGGATAAGACGTAACTCCGTATATATCGACTCCGGGATAAGACGTAACTCCGTATATATCGACTCCGGGATAAGACGTAACTCCGTATATATCGACTCCGGGATAAGACGTAACTCCGGATATATCGACTCCGGGATAAGACGTAACTCCGTATATATCGACTCCGGGATAAGACGTAACTCCGTATATATCGACTCCGGGATAAGACGTAACTCCGTATATATCGACTCCGGGATAAGACGTAACTCCGTATATATCGACTCCGGGATAAGACGTAACTCCAGATATAACGAACATTTTTTGGCCTGATTTTTTCCCTTCTTTGTTTAAGGTAAAAATATATGGTTATAACGTATATTGGTTATAACTAATCTTCAGATATAAGGAACAACATGTTCTGGCCCAACAATGAAAAATGTACAGTAAAGTAATCGTAAATATCGAACTACAAATATGTTCCAATGAGGTAAAACAAACATTGATCTTGCATTTTTCGGTTGCCGTTTGCATTGCATTTTTCATAGAACACTTATTAGTAGTCTATTATTCATAAATGAAAACATTGTACATGTATAACTTCCCGAGCACGACATCTCTCTGCAAGACCTCAGGTCTGTCGACCTTGATTTGCGAGTCAGAGAAGATCGGACGGACGAAGACATCACTGCATCAATGTCTCGCGATGAAACGGGGGAAGTATGACAACGACGATGTTATCGTATATGGTAACGACACAAGCATCTCATGCCATAGCAAGCATTTCGACCCGAGAGCATTTTTTGAATCAGCAACGGGTACTGATGAGCCTGTTTTCAGAAGCCTACTAGACTTAGAGTAAAATGTACTGCCGTCAGATCAGACGCAAAGTTCTATTCTTGATTTCTTTAGCTGTAAACATGTACTGTACATTTATGACTCACTATTACGAACTTGTTTATTTGCTGAATTTGTAATTTACATGTACAATTAATGCAACAATATACTTAAGTATATAACTGAGAAAGGATAGAGTAATAACCTATACAGTGGAATACAGCTGACAGAGAACAGTTATATCTTGTACAGTATAATGCAGCACAAAGGATAAAGTAATAACCTATACAGTGGAATACAGCTGGCAGAGTACAATTATATCTGTTACAGTATAATGCAGCACAAAGGATAGAGTAATAACCTATACAGTGGAATACAGCTGGCAGAGTACAGTTATATCTTGTGCAGTATAATGCAGCACAAAGGATAGAGTAATAACCTAAACAGTGGAATACAGCTGACAGAGTACAATTATATCTGTTACAGTATAATGCAGCACAAAGGATAGAGTAATAACCTCTACAGTGGAATACAACTGACAGAGTACCGTTATATCTTGTACAGTATAATGCAGCACAAAGGATAGAGTAATAACCTATACAGTGGAATACAGCTGAGAGAGTACAGTTATATCTTGTACATTATAATGCAGCACAAAGGATAGAGTAACAACCTATACAGTGGAATACAGCTGAGAGAGTACAGTTATATCTTGTACAGTATAATGCAGCACAAAGGATAGAGTAATAACCTATACAGTGGAATACAGCTGAGAGAGTACAGTTATATCTTGTACATTATAATGCAGCACAAAGGATAGAGTAATAACCTATACAGTGGAATACAGCTGAGAGAGTACAGTTATATCTTGTACAGTATAATGCAGCACAAAGGATAGAGTAATAACCTATACAGTGGAATACAGCTGAGAGAGTACAGTTATATCTTGTACAGTATAATGCAGCACAAAGGATAGAGTAATAACCTATACAGTGGAATACAGCTGACAGAGTACAGTTATATCTTGTACATTATAATGCAGCACAAAGGATAGAGTAATAACCTATACAGTGGAATACAGCTGACAGAGTACAGTTATAACTTGTACAGTATAATGCAGCACAAAGGATAAAGTAATAACCTATACAGTGGAATACAGCTGACAGAATAAAGTTATATCTTGTACAGTATAATGCAGCACAAAGGATAGAGTAATAACCTATACAGTGGAATACAGCTAACAGAGTACAGTTATATCTTGTACAGTATAATGCAGCACAAAGGATAGAGTAATAACCTATACAGTGGAATACAGCTGGCAGAGTACAGTTATATCTTGTACAGTATAATGCAGCACAAGGGATAGAGTAATTACCTATACAGTGGAATACAGCTGGCAGAGAACAGTTATATCTTGTACAGTATAATGCAGCACAAAGGAAAAAGTAATAACCTATACAGTGGAATACAGCTGGCAGAGTACAGTTATAACTTGTACAGTATAATGCAGCACAAGGGATAGAGTAATAACCTATACAGTGAAATACAGCTGACAGAGTACAGTAATATCTTGTACAGTATAATGCAGCACAAAGGATTGAGTAATAACCTATACAGTGGAATACAGCTGACAGAGAACAGTTATAACTTGTACAGTATAATGCAGCACAAAGGATAGAGTAATAACCTATGCAGTGGAATACAGCTGACAGAGAACAGTTATAACTTGTACAGTATAATGCAGCACAAAGGATAGTGTAATAGCCTATACAGTGGAATACAGCTGCCAGAGTACAGTTATAACTTGTACAGTATAATGCAGCACAAAGGATAAAGTAATAACCTATACGGTGGAATACAGCTGACAGAGAACAGTAATACCTTGTACAGTATATTGCAGCACAAAGGATAGTGTAATAACCTATACAGTGGAATACAGCTGCCAGAGTACAGTTATATCTTGTACAGTATAATGCAGCACAAAGGATAGATACTCGCGTGTTGGCTTAACTTGTCGCTCTGGCGTATTGGCGTATTGGGGCCCCCGCCATTACGGCAATTGCCTCATTTTTCGTATCGGCGCACTCTTTTGTCGTTCTGGCATGCTGGCGTGTTTATGGGGCGCCAGTGCGCTAGTAAGCCAGAACAACAACAAAAGAGCGCCAATACGACATATTTTGATATCCACCAGGACGACGAGACGACCCTAAAATGTGTCGTTCTGGTGCCCCATAATGGACACGTGTTAGCGCCTCAAAGTTGTCGCAAACACAGAAACACACCAGAACGACAAACGCACTTGTTGCCAATACAACACATACGATTGTTGTCGTACTGGCGGTGGCGCCAAAAAGATAAGAGTGAATTTAGCGTGTTGGCGTGTCGGCGGGGCGCCAACACGCCCGAACGATATATTCTTGAATTCTCGTGATGGCGACCTCGCTAAAACTTACAATGTAATATGTCATTTGTCGTATTGGCACGCTTTATTTGTCGTTCTGGCGTGTTTGCGTGTTGGCGCCTTCAGATGCGCCAACACGCCAGAACGAAATGCTGAAATCAGCCACCATAATAAAATATACAACGATACATACTAGAGAACATTGTATAGACGTCGAGAACAAGAGCAAATTGATAGAAAAAAATCGTTGTCAGACATAGAGTTTCAACTTATAGAATAAATGACCTCATTAGTAGTAACTACATTTGGTCAGTTTTAAGCAGTGGTTTAAATTATATTTTGAATAAATTGACATTTGGTAATAGTGTTTAGTCAATGGGTATAGGATTCCAAATGTCCATACTAGTCGTTGAGATTGTAAGTCCAGTCCAACCTCTCTAGACAACACCTCGGAAGAGCAAAATCCTCTCTACAAAAACAGATGTTTTATTTCCCAAGCAGTTATATCTGAACAAATTAACCTCCCCAGAGCAACAACCTCTCCACACAAAACAAAACTTGATATTTCCTTTGGTGTTGTTGTGGAGAGGTTGCACTGCATTCGACTTTTAATGAGTACTATTTTACTTGGAATTTGATCGTTATTCATAGTCTGAATTATTTTAAAACATAATGAGATCTTTGATATATGTAGGTGTCAAGAAATCAAGGGATTTTAAAAGTATTTTGGATGCATGGAGTCCGTTCACTGTTATTCTTTCTTAAATACATAGATTCCGTTTTATTTTTCGCTGTGTTATTGAAAAGTCTTTTTACACTTGTTAATGACTGAAATATATTTGTTTCCCCACACCTTATATTATACTGATTTCAATCTTTACATGATTTATACTTGTGTCCTTAATTCGTCTTTGTTTTACTTCCCACTGTACCAAACATAAATTACTCGTTTTGATTTAATTGGAGCATGAGCTGTTAGTGTAGAATTTAAAATTTAAAATTTATTTTATGTTTGTCGGTAGTTTATCGAAATATAACGGTGGATTATAGCTCTATAAACTCACTGCCCACGCAGTGAAAATTATCAAAATCTGTTACCCGGATTAACGTCAAAAAGTATACCGAGCGTAATGAATGCCGGAAACCATATGACGATGACCTTTTCCGCGATTTTCGACATTTTATTGAAATAAACTCAACAAAAGTAGAGTTTGTGATATCAAATAAACAGAAAAATTGTTGGTATCGGTGTCACATCACTATAATTTCACTCGTGAACACCAAAATTAGTTATTTTCACTCGTGGCTGCGCCACTCGTGAAAATATCACTTTTGGTGCTCACTCGGTGAAATTATAACGGGATCTTACACCGAAACCAAAATGCTAATGTGATTTAAAAACTTATTACTGACACATTTTTAAATTACGTAACTTTTAAAAGGAGTATGTAATAATTTTAAGTCAAGAAAAATATATAGCAAAATATACTATACTTACCGTTGCATCAGATCGTGAAATTCCGCCGTCTATAAACATTTTAGATATTTTGGATTTTTTCTGACCCTCTCAGTTTTAGTCTAGAGAGAACTGTTTCCATGACAATCTTACATTCTGTAGAGAGTTTCTTGTCGTCAATTTAATTCCAATATTGATGTCTAGACTTTAACAGTATCTGGTAGTCATTTATTTCATTTAGATTTATTGTTTTAATAAAGCCACACTTGGCCAAAAGAAAAGAACAAAACTGCTGCCAGACGAACAACAATGCGTAAATACCGTTATGAAACGCAGATAAAAAAGACGTCAAAAAGCTACTTAATCTTTTTCATTTATATTTTCAAAACAAACATTTCTGTCAAAGAGCTGGCGATACTCTGGTCAAAGTTAAGATGAACCTTTACAAATTCATTTTTGCACGATTATTATATAAGTAAAAGCAGGAGATAAAAGTTTAAATAATTACACCGAAACCAACAAGTATTCTCTTTGTATCTGACGTAATAGTGAAGTGGAGAAGTACTTACTTCGTACCTGACATAATTAGTGTTGAAACTTTTATGAGGTATCGAGCGCGGAACCGTGGTTTATAATACCACATTTTGTATGATATATCAAAATGATATTAGGGGCCGCAGTTCCTGAAAATGCTGGCAGCAGTTGTCAAATCTGTGGCACAACATGATTATTTTTGTGTAATTTACATTACCCCTAAAGTCTAAAACAATTTAAAGGAGAGAATTTACACTTAATTGTTACCCTTAATAACACAATAATTGTTGCCCTTAGTAACACAATAATTGTTACCCTTAGTAACACAATAATTATTACCCTTAGTAACACAATAATTGTTACCTTAATTGCCAATCTCCCGTGAGGAGGAAATAAAGATTTTGTTCTATTCTGCATCATATGTGATAATACCAATCTACGTGCATAAATGCTCATAAAATCAAATTTTGTGTTTGACCGTAGTTATACATAAGAGTACTGTGTAGTTTACATGACCCTACGATACAAAATAGTTTAATGTAGATTTTCTCATTTATAATCATTTGATTAACTATATACTGGTACTGAACACAAGTCACACACTTCCTTTCCATTGAACACGAATTAATATTCATATAACATGTAGCTAACGCTACAACCATGTGACAATAGTCACAATACATTATTTCGAATAACACAATATTCAGGAAAATGACAACATTGACTACCTTTGTTGAACCTTTATAAAAAAGGTTGATTGCAAAATTTAATTGATACTAATTTATTTATTCTCGATTACGAAACAAAGTGTTAAAACTTAGATTAAACGCTCTCGAGACCCATTCCAAATGGAATCAACTTCAGAGAGAGAAAGGCAATGTGGAATTATTTGTGTCTTGCCTAATGACACTACCGACATGGCTACACTGTTAACAGGTATTTATCTGTTTCAAAATGAAGGTCCGCTTTTTGTTTGCGGAGACTTTAATAGTCGAATAGGGCAAAATGATGATTTCATCACTGGAGTTGATGAATTGCACAAACGTAATGTTGTAGATTTTACTAGTAATATGTATGGTGATAAACTATTAGATTTTTTAACTGATAGCAATATGTGTGTTTTAAATGGTCGGAATTTTATTAGGAATGATTTTACTTCAGTGTCGTCAAAAGGGTGCTCAGTTGTTGATTATTGTATCTGACATCATGATAATTTAAATCTATTTAAAGATTTTAATGTGACAAGAAGTACTGAGCTAATTTCACGTGTTCATACGAGGACCGGTCTTACACCATCTTCTATCCCAGATCACTCAATTTTATCTTGGACATTTATTGTATCAGACTCTTGTAGTGAAGAAGATGGACTTGATACAACTCCATATACCGGTACCTCCTATTATGATAAATTTGACTTGAAGTCTATACCAGAGCAGTTTCTTAAAGTGACATTATGCGCATCTTACTGCACGTAGTGTATTTTTGGTGAACGTTTTATAAAAGCAATTTTTGGTTGCTGTTCATTTAAATGTGTTAAATTAATGATTATGCCGCATTAGTATTTGAAGTTGGTGCTTTAGATATAAAACATCGGACTGATAAAATGATAGTTGATTGTGTCTTGGTAGAGATTTCGGCAGTGGAAGGGAAGCAACTCCTGCATGCAGTTGTTCTTTTCTTAAATTGACTCTCCCAGTCAAATAAGAAAATCAATATTTGGAAAGTTATTATTTCATACTGGTAGCGTGAAGAGTTTGGTGTATTGGGTTAAAAGCTATTATTTCCTCTACGCTTTTGTACACACACCATATTCAGCTGGATTTTTACTTGAAAAAAATGCGCATAATGTCACTTTAATACTGACCATGTTGTCGGCAATATTCATGAAATTATTTTTAAACTGGAACAAAGTTTACGCTGTCAAAATGATCTTGACAGTGCTTATGCAGATTTATGTACCAATATAAAAAATGATATGTATGATAAGATGAATCATAAAAGTATTTCTGTTGGTGTCTGCAATAACAGGGTCCGTATATACGGACCCTGGCAATAACAAGAGAAGAAAAATTGGAAAGCCTTGGTGGAATGATAACCTATCATACCTATGGAATTTACTCTGTGAAGCAGAGAAAATTTGGTTGAAATGCAAAAATGTTAGTCAAAAGAGAAACTTAAAAATGGCTTTTATTTCTGCTAAGAAACAGTTTGATAGAGTGGTTCAGCAAAGCAAGAGATCTTATTGGGTGTCAGTTCAAAATGATTTACAATCGGTATGTAATAACAATCAACAGGAGTTTTTGAAATCCATAGGTAAGATAGGTATTGCGTACAATAAAAAGAAGTCTATACCTCTAGAGGTTATATGTGAAAACGGTATTGTTTCTAGAGATATTGATGTAGTTTTAAAGAAGTGGAAGGACGATTTTAGTAACCTTTTTATTAATAATAGAAGTAATAATATTGCTATTGTTATGGGTAATAATGTAGACCCAAATATTAATGTATACCCAACTGAGGAGCTCAATGGTAGTATTTCAGTTTTTGATGTGAAACAAGCTTTACATAAGGTAAAACTTTGGAAGGCATGCGGTATAGATAATGTTCCTGTAGACGTCTTAAAAAATGATTGTGCAGTATCCTTTCACACATGTTGTACAATATTTGTTTTGAAAAAGGAATTATTCCATCTGAGTGGGGTAAGATAATTATAAGCCCAATTCCTAAAGTTTGCACCCTAGACCCTAGAGATCCCATGTCATACAGAGGTATTGCTTTATAGTTTGCAATGTACAAGATATACTGCTCAATTTTAAATGACAGGCTGTCAAAATGGGTAGAAAGAAACAACATACTTGTTGATGGGCAAAATGGTTTCAGAAAAGGTAGAAGTACAGTTGACCATATTTCCTCTTTAGATTTAATTGATACTAGAAAGTAAAGACGTCCACATTTTGTGTTTTTATTGATTTTAAAAAGGCGTACGATTTTATTGATCGTAGTATTTTATGGAAGAAACTATCTTGTTCACAAATAGGTGTAGATGGAAGGATGTTAGATGCCTTAAAATCTTTGTATTGCAATGTTTCTTCTAGTGTAAGAATCAATGGGTTATATACGGACTGGTTTAATATACATTGTGGTTTAACACAGGGCTGCTCCTTATCCCCTTTACTTTTCAATTTATTTTTAAATGACCTAGCTGTTGAAATCAAAGAGGCAGGCAAAGGTATTTGTATTGCCAATGAGAAAGTTTCTATCTTTCTGTATGCAGACGATATTGTTCTTGTTGCTGAAAATGAAGAAGATTTACAATATATGCTTGAAATCTTACATAATTATGGCAAATAGTATGATTATTAACCCAATGAAAAGTAATATTGTACACTTTCGGCCGCCGCCGGTAAATAGGTCGTCATTTGACTTTTCATGTGGTGGTAACAATTTGAAGATGGCAACTCAATATAAATATCTTGGGTTAGTTTTAATTGAGTTCTTAGATTTTAATGTAACTGTCAAGGCTGTTGCCCAGAGTGCTCGTAGAGCCTTGGGTTTACTTGTTGCCAAATGTAAGGCTATTGGGGTGTTCCCTATAATGTTTTCCGTAAACTGTATGAAAGTACAGTTTGGCCAGTAATTGAATATGGAGCATCTGTCTGGGGGACTAAATCTTACTCCTGTATAAATGCATTACAAAACAGAGCTATGCGGTTCTTTCTTGGCACTGGAAAATATACTCCAAATAATGCTTTGTATGGTGAATTTGCATGGCATCCACCACATGTTAAGCAGTGGGGGTCTGTTTCCCGGCAGTGGTATAGATTACTGTCAATGGATGCCACCAGAATTAATTACAAGATATTTCATTTCTGTTTGCAAAAGGGTAATACTAAAACTGGCAATTTCAATATAAGAAATGCATGGTAGATATAGATATGTTACAGTCTGTAAATGCATGCTTAAGTATGACTTCAAAACAATTTTGTGATAAAGTTATTCAAGCTTCTTTGAATCAGTTTGTTAATGTATGGAAAACTAACATACAGAGGGAAATAGGGTCGGGTGGCAGAGGAGGAAATAAACTTAGAACATATAAATTGTTTAAACAAGATTTTGAAACTGAAGACTATATTGCGCATCCTTTCTCTGTTAAATATAGATCTGCATTTGCTAAATTCAGATGTGGAGTTGCTCCACTACGATTAGAAACTGGGAGGTATCAAAATATTCCGGTTGATCAAAGAATATGTCCAGTTTGTGAATTTTATGTAGAAAATGAAACACACGTCCTGTTACACTGTCCTGCATACCAGTTTATCAGAGATGTTTTAGTTGCTGAAGCAATGCTGATAGATGAATCTTTCTGTAACTGGTCGGATGCTGCTAAATTGAAGTTTATTTTCTCCAACAAAGAAATGGTAAATGTCAGTGCCAAAACCTGTTTTAAAATTCTTAAAACTAGAAATAATCTTTTATATAACTAATGTTCTTATTACTTACAGATGTCGTCATCTTTTATCTCAGTTTAGGTAATCATTGCTAATCAGTTCATCTTTGATCTGATCAGGGCTGATATCTGATTTCTTAAGACATTTTTCATTATGCCCGTTAGGGCCTCTTTTTCCTTTTTCAGTGTCTTACATTTCTTATTTTTTATGGCAGTTCTTTGTCATGGATTAGCAATGGTAATCTAACTTTTACTCTGTGTAATTAGTCCTAATATAATTCTGTGATATTTTTATAATATTGAACAGTCTCTTTTTATTCTTGAGTAGAAAGACCAATTACATGTGTTTTATATTTTAAGTATATATGTTTAGTAATATGCACATGTATTGGATGAGACTGAATAAACTATTTAACTATAGCTTGTGATAAGGCTATGTAAATTTCAGTATAGTCTGTGATAATGCTATGGTAATATATTTTTAAAATGTACATATGACTGTGATAATAAGTAATAGTCTCCTATAACTCAATATTGAGTGGCAGCATAACATTGGTTCTATGTTTTAATTCATGTTTATGTAATGTAAATGTATATTATGCTGATGAGACACAAATAAACTAATAAACTGGCTATGGAGGGGATCGAACCCGGGACTCTTCGATCCTGAGGCGAACACGCTAACACTGCACCATGACGGCTCAAAATGATTGACATGTATCACTCGTCATTTTGATAAACTGCTATTGAACAGAACCTGTAGATATATATAAAATATTTTTGTTGAAAAGAGATTGGCACTGGGTATGGAAAATTTGATTTGAAATATAGTGTAAAGAAATGTACATGTAAGGGCAGTGCTATAGAGTGTAAAGATATGTACATGTAAGGGCAGTGCTTTTAACCAATTGCTTGCAGTCCTCCATTACCGATTTCCTTCATTCAACCATACAGAAAAAAAATGTCACGTGACTTCTCTGATAAAAAGATACGTAAATTGGAGAGTATATACGTAATCGTTCGTAAATTAAAAAGGTTTTCAGTGAAATAACATCATCAATTTGAAAAGCAGCATAAATATAAAAACAAACTTCAAACGCTTACACGTTCCGTAAATATACTTACTTTTCCGTGATATACATATGATAATTTTCTGTATGTAATCAGTTAAGTTGACATTTACGCAGTAATTTCTAAAAACATAGTCCGTGAAAAAACTGTGTACTGGATCCCGAAAGCTATGAACTATTCTGCAATCGTTTGAAGCTGTATGTAGTGTTTGTATTGCAGAAAGCTTCATTTTAAGAATGTTATTTACGCTGCTCTGTGTAAATTGATCAAAATAGAAACAGTTCGGATAATATAAATCAACGATTGTATACTGTGTGTTGATTTGGCATTACTTTCTTTTATTTTACTGGAATTCAGATATTCATATTTTAACTTAGTCATCAAAAAATTTACATGACTAGTACAAACATTACAAATGAGAAAATATGCATTTTGCACGTCAATATTAAAAATTATAACACCGTAGATGAATTTGCTAGATTTCTCAAGAGCCCCTGTATATGAGCCCGTATACACTGTGAGCAATCCCGTATATACCGGCACCCATTTGGAGCCTCATCGTTTTTGCCCTTTCTGATTGGCTAGAGAAGCTTTGTAAACTTTGTTTACATTCAAAACAAAATGGCCGTCATACCACCGATTCAATTTTTTCAGCGACGTTTGTAAGCACTGCACACGTCGTTTGGAAAAAATAATTCAAATTCAAAGACATTAAAATTTACATTGATGCTATCTTTAGCTTCGTTTCTCCCCAGACAAAACGGGTTACGGGCATAAGATATCATTTCATTCGATCAAGTTCCTTTTCCATGAACCCCAGTGAGTGGCAGTGGAATGTTGTTTTTTGAAAAAGAAAACACTGTCATTGGCACTAATAAGTACTCTTCAAATTAATGGTATTCCTTTCTGCAACTAACATTCATGTACAAATTCGGGCTCTGGAATGGCGAAATAAAATACGGCCAGATAAGAGGAATGTCCTTTTCAATCCTGTTTATGTTCTAGTCCTATTTCAATTGTCTTTACTAAAATAAAGTGAAGTCCTGCTCCAATAAAACGCTGTTTCCTGTTTTCTCGTATTCTTAAAAAGAAATCTCTATGTTTATCCAGTCCACACGCTACAAAAAAATAGCTACCAACACAAATTATTTATAATGTGACTGCAAATCACACTCTACTTTGCTTTCGTGTTGAAAACACCGTAAGCCACAGGATTATTTTTCTTTCAATTGCAATAGTGAGAAAAAACAAAAAATCGGATGATTACGAGCGCATTACGGAATCATACGAAGGTAAAATGTTTGTGGGCTCCCATAGGTAATGTATTTCTGTCATTTATAAGTATAACAGCAATAAATCAACAACAAATCAGGAAGTTTTCTTGTCTTCCAAACAAATCTGCGGTATTATAAATTCGTTATATAGATCCTTGACTGGGTATACGTATACTCTGTCAAGAATCTATATAACTAATAGTATACAAATGCCATACATCAAAACTTGTTTATATGTTAGGCAATTGTTGTCAATTTGGTCACTTTTCTGAATAGTGTTATCCGAAGTAACGTATTGCAACATGGTTATTACATATAACTATACATGTAATATGGTTCCCAATACGTGTTCATTTTCCTGCTTGAGATCTTAACTTTTTCTAATTCGATATTTCCTGTGTCGGTTGTCTACCTTTCTATATTTTCGGTAAATATGTTGAACTAGCCAATGGATTTATGGTATATTTCAGGTGCGCACATATTTTTTATTTTATGGCGCTAATATGCAGCCCGGAATAACATTATTTGTAAAACTAATCGCTCTCGAGAGTTATTTTAATCAGATAGTAACATTTACGTTGTATTGCAATCACTTTGCTTGTTTAATATACTTGTATGATATTCTGAGCCTCTGATACATTGATTATGCTTTCCTCATTTTTTCATTTGTTTATGGAATGAGTGAATGAATGGATTTAACTTGGCTTGACTTGACTTGCACTGAAGGCTAAAACTCAGCTGGCAGATACTGGAAGCGTTGATAATGAAATAAAGAAGGAACATGGCAGGTGGTGCGTTAGAAGTTTCGTTTAGTATATATAACAATTTGATCACATAATGAACATAACATTTTATTTGACACATGTATAAGAAAATAAATACTGACCGATTTATACGGAAACGTATATTGACCCCCTATATATATTTTCTACATTTGCTCAAGTTATCAAGATATGTGTATATTATATATAAGTCATCAAATACTTCTGACTAAATAATTTGGTGAAGTATAACATAAGGGAAACTACGAGATATTTGTGCTGGTTATTATTTTTTTGTAGATGAATGTTACAAAGATCATGTATTGCAGTTGGTGATATTTTTCGTCAACAAATATAAATTGTGGGAATAAGTATATGACAAATATTTGACATGTTGAACTAAACCAATGAGTTGAATATTTCCTGCCAAAATAAAAGTGACAGAAAAAGCAAAGTTATATATCTTCGTCACTTTTAACTTTCTCTACTTTTTAATTTACATACATTCCAGGACAAATAAATTATAACTTTTTAATATATAGATCTACTACAATAAAATTGGTAAAAAGGGTATTAATTGCTGATTAAAACTTTATTAATTTAAATACATATTAATTACTGTAAGTCAGAACTTTGTATCTTCGTTCTTAGATAGATCGGTAAATAATGTGAAGTTTATATATAGGCACAAAATAGAAAAATAAAGTTTTTATTAACTTAATTAATATATATAAAGGGGGTCAATATACGTTTCCGTAGATTTAATATCAAATGTCTGAGATAAAAAAATCTCACATTTATGCTTAGAATATCACAGATATATGAATTAATGACATAAGTTAGCTCAGGATCGTCCGATAAAGTCCGAAGACTTATTTCGATCGGCTAATTTAACAGAAAGGAAATGTTCAAGTAAATGAAAACAGTCTGTTCTTTTATCTTTTAAAATGAAGTGTATTATCACGGACCTATATAGGTCCGTGGTATTATTATATCAAACTTAACAGATAACTCGAAAGAGAAGTTCATAGAATACTCAAGATATTCATATTATTTAATCCAAATTTCTACCTGAGTTATTATATAACTTATATTATGGTTCAGTGCCTATGTGTTATAAAATCAGTATTAACATTTAACCTAATTATCTATAATAACATATTCCAAGCAAAGTATGTGTTCAAACTATGTCTGTGATAAGAATGAAACTTTGCAAAAGCATTTGATAAGGTCCCACATCGTAAACTTATAATAAGCTCAGCTACTACAATGACTTACAAACAAATGGATACATTCATTTCTTTCAGGCCGTACCCAAAATGTTGTCCTGGATGGTGTGGCTTCAGACTCCGCCGATGTGGTCTCTGGGGTGCCCCAAGGTTCTGTCCTGGGCCCGGTCTTATTCCTTCTATATATCAATGATTTACCGGACGGCATTCACTCTTCTGTTCGCCTTTTTGCTGATGCCTGTGTATTGTACCGTAATATACATGACAATGCAGACTGTCAAGCTCTCCAAGCATACCGAACTTTCTGTATCATCGATAATTTGATAAGCGATAAAATTAACCATATGAAATAAAGAAGGAAAAACTATATAAATTGTAATATATTAAAAACTAATTAAGATATCGTTTTACTTCCAACGGCATAATTAACTTTAATTCTTTAGCTATCGTGTGAACAGTTTCTTTTAATAATAAAATAATTTTATTTTGGTCCTTTTTTGAGTTAAACACAGTCACCTTCTGTCAACATAGACATATAGGAAAACTTGCAGGTTTTTCATCATATCTTAACTTCGATTTGTGATTACTGATTCGATATACAAAATATCAAATTACTTCCAACGGCTTTAGCTGGATAGTTTATTCAGCTTTACAAATATATATTTTATGTTAAAATCATACTCGAGCATTTTGGTCCTTTTTAAAGATTTTTATACATACTGTATATTTTTTGCGATCAATTTTAAGATTGTTAATATTTGCGAGCGTGTGTGATAAATGGGGCCATAAAACCAGTCACGTGTAACTGCGTCTGCCACACGGGATGAATCAATATATTGGTTTTTTAAATATCATAAGGGAGATGTGAAAGTTGACTTGATTCTAACTTAGGTTAAAGGGGAAATTGCGTTTTTCCTTTGACCATTATATACCGAACGATAAAAGACATTATTTAACACCTTAATTTGAATAAAATAATATTAACAAAATTGTTTTAAATGCAGAGCACAACATCATTAAAACATTTTTATATCATTTAGTGAATATTGAATGTAAAATGAGGTGCGTAGAATATACGAATCCAGTGATTGTAATAATAATTGTTCACAATACTTTTTCATAAAAAGACAGGTACACTGTCTTATCAAATAGAATCCCCGGGGGTCACAGAATAGTGAAAAGCACTATTTAAAGTTAGACATATATAAAATTAATCTCTGTCCGAGTGAGTGAAAAGGAGAAAAAACATAAATAGTAATTATTTTTTACATTTCATAAACTAACTTTAAAATTTGCTTAATGATAACATTATTATTACAGTGACATTGATGCACTTGCAAAATGGGAAAAGATATGTCTTATGCAATTTAATGCTTCAAAATGCCATACACTCAGAGTCAGTAATGGCCACCTTAACTCCCGCATCACCTACAACTATAGTCTACACGAACAGACACTGGAAAGTGTAACCTCTGCGAAATATTTAGGCCTAACTTTTACTGATAACCTGTCTTGGAGCACTCACATAAAAATGTTACTAGTAAGGCCAATAGGACACGTGGTTTTATGAGACGTAATCTCTCATTTGCGCCTAAAAATACCAGAGATATGGCCTATAAAATCATGAAAAGGCCCCAACTTATATTTGCAGCAAGTATCTGGAGTCCATACACAGCTTCAGATGCTGACAAAGTAGAAAAAGGTGCAGAGAACAGCTGCTAGGTGGTTCTGTCGTAGGTGGAGGAACAAAAGTCAGGTTGGAGATATGTTAGAGAAACTTTCCTGGCCAACCTTAGCCCAACGTAGGGACCACTCAAGCCTCGTGTTCTTCTATAAGATCCATAATGACTTGGTTCAGATTGATAAGTTCAATTACGACCACTTGCTTCAGCATCCCAGGTCCACCCGGACTACGGAAAATCATCCATACCAATATGCTAGACCATTGGCGTAATCGGATACATATAAATTCTCCTTTTTTTCAAGAATCATACCACTTTGGAACTGCCTACAATAGTTTTTTAGATGGCAAAGTCTATCTTTGGCTTTTTTTTACTTGTATCATACATCCGTTATTATTTAGGATGTATCGTTTCTTATAATATGTACTTGATCAAAGCAATTTGCCACCTATTCACCAACTGGAGCGAGTACATTAACTATAGATAGATAAATATAAACGATTGTACATTACATGTGTTGGAATTTTGTAATATATTATGACATTGCACGAACCTACCTACCTACACATTCAATGTTGTTGTAATTTAAAATATTCTTTTGGTTTGCAAACACTTAATATAATTATGTAGGCCTTTTTGAGAATATTTCAAGGAAATGCTGTTTACAAATATTATCAGAACATGCGGCCTAACCTTGTTGCTTTCAAGGGGAGCGGTGGTGTAGAGGTTAAGGTGTCGGCCGCTCATCCCGGAGGTTGCGGGTTCGAGCCCCACTAGGTTCACGACCGTACTTCCTCATATGACACCAGTACTGGTTATTCC
>JAFMSR010000015.1:165815-388315 GCA_022818135.1 Saxidomus purpurata
CTCCTGTACTCAAGTTTGTTTGTGTATGTGTGGTGAGAAAGCAAAATATATTGCAATACAGATTGAGTACAATGTATAAATCATGTCTAATGAAACCCATGTTTTGAATGGTGTCACATTACTTTCTATGTGTGAACCACATCTGTCATTAATGGTTGAGTTCCATTACACAACAAGTATAACATTAACAGCAGTATGTCTGCACAAGAGAAAATAAATGATCAGAAAATAAAATATGAAGATATTGTGAAGAATATTTTGTGTCATTTTAAGTCAACAAAATCTCGCATTTTCACTAAATAAGTGTTGGTCTATAATCATTTGTAGTCTGATACTTTTGCCTTTATTCAGGCTTTATTGCCAGTGTAGACCATGAAGGGAACACAATCTTGTCTGATCATAGTCTGCACCATCAACTAGTCATCGGGATTATATTGAAGACTTTGTAGATGTTCAGCATCTATGTGACTTGCCGTCAGGTCAAGATAATACTGACCAGTCCAGTTTTAACGTAAAATTTAGGATGACTTTGTTGTGTATGTCTGGTTTATTCTTTATACTGTGATAGTTGTTTGATAAGTTACTGAGAGCACTTCTTGAATTTTTAATACAAATTTTTATATGTCTGTCGAGGAAGGCAAGGTCTAAGTCTGTCGGGGAAGGCAAGGTCTCGGTGTTTTAGTATTTATTTGTCTCTTTTCTGCTGGAAATCATTCCCAGAGATGTGCTTGTAAATTTCGTAGGATACCGGTAATAATATTATAATGTTGCCTGTTTCTCAAGCAATGGACATTATATACAAGGAGTAAAAAAAAGAATTTTACCAAAGCTTTAACTGTTTGAATCTGTTTTTTGAATCTGTCTCATTTAGAACTGTAATGTTAAGGCTGTATGTACATGTAGATAGATAAGGACTGCGATAGATGAAGAATATATTGTGATTTTGCATGTCTGTTGATGATGCAAATTTTGTTGATACTATAAAAATATACATTTTATGGAAATAATCTCTATTTTACTGCTATCATATTTTATTGAAACTAGTTCAGAATAAAAAATCTAAATCTTGATTAGTGTTAGTTGATGTTATTTTACTGCAATTCTATTTGTGTATTCTATGTGTGTATTCTATTTGTGTAATCGTATTGTGTGCATATTCTCAGGATGAGCTAATGTGTCCACTCATCAGTTTTCAGTCACGGTGCTAAAGTTTTAATTAAAGTGACATTATGCGCATCTTACTGCACATAGTGTATTTTTGGTGACAGTTTTATAAAAGCAATTTTTGGTTGCTGTTCGTTTAAATGTGTTAAATTAATGATTATGCCGCATTAGTATTTGTGAAGTTGGTGCTTTAGATATAAAAAATCGGACTGATAAAATGATAGTTGATTGTGTCTTGGTAGAGATTTCGGCAGTGAAAGGGAAGCAACTCCTGCATGCAGATGTTCTTTTCTTAAATTGACTCTCCCAGTCAAATAAGAAAATCAATATTTGGAAAGTTATTATTTCATACTGGTAGCGTGAAGAGTTTGGTGTACAGTAGAATTCCGCTATCACGACCACCTTCCGTACTTTTGATAAATGGTCTTAATAGCGGAATGGTCTCAATAGCGAGTTGACTTAATAAGACCCATCTGTCATTCATCACAATACTCTAGTTTCAGCCTAATCATACTTTTCTTTTGCTTTCTGTACAGTAAATATGTATGATAAACAAAATGAGAGAAAATAAATAAAAAAGATTTGCACATGCACGTAAATTGATCGATCAGAAACGACTTCAAATGAGCGTGTTAAATTAATGATTTTTTTTTTATTTTTCATTCTTGTGCAGCAGAAGATATACATGTATTGAAATACCCGCGAAGTAATTGCCTGGGTGCTGAACATAATAATAACTGACTCAAATGTGTACAAAACATAATGTACATGTCGTGCAAATTATTCTGCAGTTTTGTCCGTAATTTCTCAAGTTAACAATCGGGATTGCTCTCTCAATTTATTAATCCTCAACTGTCATTTACATCCTTTTGTTATCCAATTAAGGTTTCATACGATAGATCAAAAATATTTCACACCCTACGTCTTGTAATTGACATAATCAACAAAGGGACACACGTGTGTAGATAACTTCTGGAGGTGCGCGGCGGGATAAAATGCAGTGGTAATGTCCGGAGGCGCTAAACAGGGATAAATGCTTTGGTCTGTTTAGCGGATAATAGAACAGTGTAAATCGCTTATTAGTGACAGGATACGATGGTCGCTTTAGTGGAATAGTGGGGTGGTCGCTTTACTGGTACAATCGAACAATAGAATATATAATAAAAATAGTTGGTTCTTTAAAATAATGGTCGTAATAGCGGTGTGGTCGCATTTTAGGCATGGTCGTAATGCGGAATTCTACTTATTGGGTTAAAAGCTATTATTTCCTCTACGCTTTTGTACACACACCATATTCAGCTGGATTTTTACTTGAAAAAAATGCGCATAATGTCACTTTAAATTTAATCAAGATTTATTTAACTTCATTATGTAAAACCCTTGATTCTTTAGACAAGAGGCAAATTGATTCCATCAGCGTTAACTGTGATATAAACCTGATAGTAGCCAACACAAAACTTGAATGAAGCTGTTACTCCAGTGTAAGGGTAGAGATTTCTGTTTTGTAGTACACACATAAAGTAGCACATTTGCCTCTAGATTGGAGGTTCCCGGGTTTGATCCTCATACGACACTGGTGAGGGCACTACATTACAGTACTAGCGTTAATCATTCTACATTTCCTCTCTCTTTGAGGTTGATTCCATCTGGGTATGGAAAGAACTTAACACAATTTGTAAGAACTTGTGTCACAACCAAGAAAAAATGAATAAGCCTAAATAAAAAGGGTGGCTGCAGCAGTTTCTCTACTCTATGTTTAGTCAACCTCAAAAGATGCTCTTGGTAATAAATGGCTAGATTTCTCTAATGATTCAACATGTCAGTAAAATGAAATATGACATTCCTGTGATGTTAAATCTGCAGTAGAAACAATGTTGGCAATAAAAGATCATTGAGGCTCACAAGCTGAGTTTTGCAGTTCTGTCAAACAGGAACTGACTTGAAGAATGTATGATACGGACACCAATGGCCCTCTGGGTATTCTTTATGTATGACATCATCAAGACTCTTTTAGTGTTAATGACATATTCTGAAATCAGCAGTGCTGTTCAGTTGGGGATTTCAAGTGTATAAGTGACTATATCCACCTGGTATTTCAGTGTTCATAGAAAACACTTCTGTTAAGGTAACTTCATTTTCTAGTCTTGGAATTTAAATAATGTTTGTAAATACAATGCAAGTGAGAAAAGAATTTGACAGTTTTTGTTAGATAATCAGTATGGCTTTGACAGTAAGAATCTTAAATGAAATATTCACCATTCTTAATCACTTGAACAAAGCCATTCCAAACAAGGGAATAGATTTAGCTTACTGTTATGAAAAAGTATTTAAGATTAATTGCACAAACCACAAATTTCTAAATCTCAGCAGAAAATGCACCAGAATTCTGTAAAGTGTAACTCAACACTATGGGTATCATCACATTACATTTCTGAATCAAGCAGAATTTGACAAACAAAATTTTTGTGCTTTCTCAAGACAAAAGAAAGAGGGGGGTTGAGGGGGAGGGGGGTGAAAGGTGGGAGTTGCTGTTACCATGAAATTCTACATGAAAAGCGTGTATCTAAAATACGATAGAACAATAAATGAAGAAAGTAACTAATACCTGACAAAAGGACTGACTGGGAAACTGTAAAGACGCTGGCCAACTGTCAGAACTAATTTCCTTCTTAGAAATACATACATAAAGTGAGACTGAAATAAACTAAATACACTACATTTGTAATTACAAATAAGCTAAAAAAATGTCTGCTGGGAAAAGAAATTAACTATACATGACCTTTACAGTAAGAATTTAACAATGAGAAATAATTGCCATCAGATTTAAGCACATGTTAAGATAATTTCAGTAGAAATTTCATTAATGTTACAAAGGTTATAGATTAAAGGACTGAATAGACATTCTGCAGTATTATCTTAATCTAGGTCCCTGAAAATTGAAACTTGGCTAAATAAAGCAAAGAAAACGCTAATGTAAGATATCTTTGTTCTATTAATATCAGTGACAATGACCATTATAGATAACATTCTCCTTGCTTTTTTTCCATTCAATGGATTTTATATTCAGGTTTTGAGAAGAGATGTTAACATGGGTTATGCTATAAACTGGTTTAAAGTCCAAGCTACCAACACTTTGGACAACTATACCCAGTCTGTGTCTTTGTTTTATCTTTACTTGATGCACTTGGAGAAAGCATCGTTGTCATGAATTTTAAATACAAGACCCAAGACCTCTATCAGAACAAGAGCATCTGTAACACTAATGGACGCTCACAGAAACCTGCATTTTCGGATGAACATAAAACAATTTCTTGCAAATGAAAACTTAACAAGTTTTAATTCTAGAAGATATTAATGATAATGGATGTATGAAGTATCTATGACTGAATCTATGTCAAATAATGATCAGTGTATGGTAATGTCAGAACACCAGCAGGGTTTTGTACATCATCAAGGCGGAACATACATGTACCCTGTGACATGTGAATCTCCTCTTGATAGTAAAGCTTCTCGTAAAAGTTTGCTGAATTCCAGCCAGTGATTGCTGAGAAAATGCGCAGGCAATAATATTATACAGAAATAATCAAAGGGCCATAACTCTGTTGAAAATCATCAAGGGGAAGATGCCCTGCAACATGTGTATATCCTCATGATAGTAAAGCTTCCCGTAAAGTTTTGTTGAATTCCAGCCAGGGTTTGCCGAGAAATAGCACGGAGAAGAATACGGGACGGAGGGAACAAAGAGGACCATTACTACATCCCCTTGCCTGTTAGCAGGGGATAATAAAGGGACATAATTCAATAATAGGCATTGTTGAATCTTGATCATTGCACTTCATTTCAGTCTCTTCTTACACTATGTCTGGCATAACGTGAATCTGTTTCATGGTTTTGGAATTATGTTTCACACAACCATAATTTCATATGATGGGAGATACTTCAAAAATAGGTTCAGCTAGAGTTACCCTCAATGTCCCCTATCACTGAGTGAAATATCATCAATGTCTTGCATGGCTGTCTCTGGACAAGCATATTACATAGACAATTAAACAGTCAGGTCAACTAGAGTTATGTTTCTTTGTCAAAATAACCTCTATCAATGTGTCAAGTATTAAGTCTATCCCTTACATATTTTTCGAGTTACTTTCTGGACAAGGTTTTTACATAAAGGGGGATAAACAAAAATGGCATAAGCTAGAGTTATGGTTCTTTGTCACTGCACTTCCTCTCAAATGTCCTCTATCATTGTGTGAAGTATCAACTCAATCTCTTCAATACTTTTCATGTTATGTTCTGGACGAGTAATATCTGGACGGGCAAAGCGGCGACTATGCTCCCCCTTTTGGAAGCATGATAAAACCAACAGTTGTTGCAGAGCTACCCGAGGCTACAGTAGCCGTTACTTCAAATAACTACACAACACACATTCTTCCTTTACATGACATATTTGCCAAGAATTCGCTCAGTGGTTTTCATAAAAAAATTATAAAACAAGTGACAGGAAATTGTCACAAAACCAGGTTTTCATTTTCCAGTCTGCTGGCCGAGCGCAAATGTATTCTTCTATATATAACATATGTGGAAAAAAAGCAAAGGGCCATAATTCAGGCAAAAATTATTTAAAAAAAAAAGAAAGAAAAAAAAAAGAAAAAAAAAAAAAAAACTTGCTCTGTGTGGGGTTTGAACCGCTGGTCTCATGAGAAATTTTGTCATCTTACTGTAACAGAATACTCCAAAGTATACAGGACTGGTAATCTATTCTAAAAATAGACAGTAATAACAGAGTATTCTCCCTTTTATAATAACAGAGTATTCTCCCTTTTATATATACTTAAATAAGGAGACACAAAATTGCTAACGGACGGACAGACGGACGACCAGGGGCAGAACATTATACATTCAATATTCTTTAGTTAACAATTATAGTTCTGTGAAAGTTTGGTTGAAATCCCTTGAGAAATGTAGGAGTTGCACACAAGAGTATTTCTCTATATATATTACATTATGTGGAAAAAAACAAAGGCCCATAATTCTGTCAAAAATGATCAAATCACAAAACCCCGACAATATGCGCCAGGGCACTTGGTGACAATAATTCTGTGAAAGTTTGGTTGAAATCCCTTGAGAAGTGTAGAAGGAGTTGCGCACAGAAGAATTACATATGTGAAAAAAAACAAAGGGCCATAATTCTGTCAAAAATGACCAAATCACAAAACCCGGAATATATGCGCCAGGGCACTTGATGACAATACTTCTGTGAAAGTTTGGTTGAAATCCGTTGAGAAATGTAGGAGGAGTTGCGCACAGAAGAATTACATGTGAAAAAAAACAAAGGGCCATAATTCTGTCAAAAATGGCCGAATCACAAAACCCCGACAATATGCGCCAGAGCACTTCATGACAATACTTCTGTGAAAGTTTGGTTGAAATCCGTTGAGAAATGTAGGAGGAGTTGCGCACAGAAGAAATTGTTTACGCCCGCCTGCCCGCCCGCCCGCCCACCAACGTACCCCAATCTAATAACCAGGATTTTTCCTTCGGAAAACCTGGTTAAAAATTGATCAGTTACTGCAAACAAACAGCAGGGATACAGAACACAACAAATATTTAGTCAACATTTCTATACAAATTTCTCTCTTTAATATCATTTTGTTAAATACAATAAATGCATAATATAAATAAATTACCCTGTATGTCATAATGATGAAATAAACTACATTTTTTCTCTAAATGTTACTGGTTTTGTTTCAATTTATGACACATACAAGCAGACCATGAGGCAGATTGTCAAACGCTTGTATAATACTGCATTCAGCTCACACACTAGGATATGATGCTAACTGTAAAAACTGTTCCTATATATAAAGTGTAAATGACTTAATTCTTTATATTTCAGTGGCACACATGTCTTTGGCCCACCTTTTTGTTTCTAATCAAATTTACGCCAATATTGTAATACTTTTTCTGAATTTGGAAAAAAAAAGTACATAGCCCAAATAAATTGAGCATTTTGGATTGTACCCCTTACATATGCTAACACCATTTGTAACATAAACTTGTAATGGATTGTGCCCCTTACATATGCTAACACCATTAGTAACAATTGCAGTTCCTTCTCAGTCAGAAGAAAAATGAATATAAAACTAGAATTGTGTCCAAAGGACACGGATGCCCCCACTGTGCAGATGTGCTCATAAACAAGAGCAAGCATATCTGTATGTAAGATTTTTATGTGGAACTTTTTCATTCCACTGTTTCATTTCTGTACATATACCTAAAATGATCTACAGGTAACCTTATGTACATGTTAAATTAAATTACAAATGTAAAATTTATATGTTCAATTATTTATATGGTATATAGTGAAAAAATCAACAAAGGGCCATAATTCTGTTAAATTTGGTCGCAACAAATTTATATGGTATATAGTGAAAAAATCAACAAAGGGCCATAATTCTGTTAAATTTGGTCGCAACAAAAATTTCTTCCTTTACTACCATCTACACATTAAAGCTGTTCATCCCTGGAAGTTTAAGCAAAATCTGCCATCCGGTTTAAGAGGAGTTGCGTTCACAATATTTCTATATGGTATATAGTGAAAAACTTAACAAAGGGCCATAATTCTGTTAAATTTGGTCGCAACAAAAATTCCTTCCTTTACTACCATCTACACATTAAGGTTGTTCATCCCTGGAAGTTTAAGCAAAATCTGCCAACCAGTTTAAGAGGAGTTGCGTTCACAAAATTTCTATATGGTATATAGTGAAAAAATCAACAAAGGGCCATAATTCTGTTAAATTTGGCCGCAGCAAAAATTCCTTCCTTTACTGCCATCTACACATTAAGGTTGTTCATCCCTGGAAGTTTAAGCAAAATCTGCCATCCGGTTTAAGAGGAGTTGCGTTCACAAAATTTCTACATAGTATATAGTGAAAAAATCAACAAAGGGCCATAATTCTGTTAAATTTGGTCGCAGCAAAAATTCCTTTCTTTACTACCATCTACACATTAAGGTTGTTCATCCCTGGAAGTTTAAGCAAAATCTGCCATCCGGTTTAAGAGGAGTTGCGTTCACAAGATATATAGTGAAAAAATCAACAAAGGGCCATAATTCTGTTAAATTTGGTCGCCGCGAAAATTCCTTCCTTTACTACCATCTACACATTAAGGTTGTTCATCCCTGGAAGTTTAAGCAAAATCTGCCATCCGGTTTAAGAGGAGTTGCGTTCACAAGATTTCGGGGCGTACGGACGGACGGACTGACGGACCATTTGACTGACGAACTGGGGGTCGTTGTCAGACGGACGGAACAAAGTGCAACGCTATAAAACCCCACTTTGTGGGGGGCATAAATATTGTTTAACTGGTGTATCAGTAAGAAAAGTTTCCAATCAAAAATGATAGGAGGTTAAACTATAAGTTATTACTAATCCTGGCAAGACGTGCATCCTGAGTAAAGTATCAGAACTTTAGTGTACAATGTAACAACGTACTAGCATTTTACAGCAAAAGAAATTGCTTAATTTTGATTTTTACAAATGAAAGTATAGAAGAAATATTGTACGTAAATAACTAATATCACTCGTCATTTTGATAAACTGCAATTGCACAAAACCTGTAGATATATATTAAATATTTTTGTTGAAAAGAAACCCACACTGGTTATGGAAAATTTGACGTGAAAGTCAATCTATGCAAAAGTCCAAAGCTTGAAATAAAAAGTGTTTAACCATGTTATTAGCAAAAAGCACAAACAATTTTTTTTTGCAACTTGTGTGAAATTTCATGCTAGCAAATTTAACTGATATCTCTTAATATCTCATAATATAGTACTTTCTATAGAGAGAAATAAACTATCAGCAATGTGTAACTTGAAAGAAGAGGGCCCTACTTCACTCACCTGACACATTTTCATGATGACTGAATCTGTCATGTTCACAAGCTTTTTCTTTCATTTGCAATGGTGACCTAGTTATTGACCCCAGGTCACCGAAATTCAAAACACAAAGACAAAACTAAAATTCTGACCAATATTCATGTAAGTCAGTATCACATGAAGCCTCTCCAGTGTTTACAATGTTTTCCTTTGTTTTGACCCTGTTTAGGATCCCATGAGACCCAGTTAAGAACCTGGCCTAGAAATCATCGAGGCAATCATTCTGACCAATTTTCATAATGATTTGGGATCAAATGTGGCCCCTACAGTGTTAAGAATGTTTACCTTGGATTTGCTATGGTGACCTAGTTTTTGACCAAAGATGACCCATTTTCAAACTCGACCTATATATCATCATGACACTCATTCTGACCAAGTTGCATGAATATCCAGTGAAAAATGTAGCATCTTTGCATACATAAGGTTAAGTGTGTATGGAAGGCAGAAAGATGATGAACATCAAGAGATCACAATAACTCACATTGAGCACTTCATGCTTAGGTGAGCTAAAAATAGAACTTCTGGATACATGTTTCCTCCTGCTTGATAGAATACATGGTTACTTTAATAGCACATTACCTGCTGAAGGTAGCAGCAGAATGCTTTAACAAAACAAAGGACATTTAATAAATAGAAGATATCAGTTTGTTATTCAGCATATTCCTCAAAACGTATGAAGTTCTACATGAATCTACAAAACAAATGTGAAAGATCTCACAATACCTGAATTCTATATAAACAAGAAATCTATGATACACTATGAACCTTTATCCTGCTGGCAACAAGTGAATTCTGATGATAGTTGCCAATGCAATATAGATCATGATCAGTGATCAGTCTGTATGCCTGTGCACTGTTTGCTATTCAGTAATAAGTCATGGTACTGTCTAATGATGGGCGAGTCCATTCTAGACATTCCACAGGATAAAGGTATTTATAACTGTAAGATATAACAATAACTATTTGAGAGACGCTGAACAATCAGATGATGTTGTACATCTACAGACTCATCTAGGCGTTAGTGCATCAATACAAGACAATGACATTTACATACAGGCTTTGTAACATGAAAACACAAGTGATGTCATTAATTTCCTCATTATTGATTTTAAATAAAACAAGATCCATCAACGGCAAAATTGTTCAAAATGTCAATTCTTCACACATATGTAACACGTTCTCCACTTTAAAGCTTGAGGTAATGTGTATGATAGATACATCATGAGAAATATAGAAACATAATAAAGCAGTCATAAATAAAAACTTTTGTCTTATAAATATACAATATAGTTATCACAGAAAATGTCCTCTATCACTACACAGCACAATAAGTACTGGCTAGCGTTTATGTTTTTTGATGGCAGTCTCAGAGTTTGATTTCAGGGATTCTATATGGCTATCAATTATATTCTCTAACTGACGGGTCCTCGCCTGCTCCTCAACAAAGAATTTCTCTGATGCTGTTTCACCTACGGCAGGCATCTAAAATATAAAACAAACTCGAAATATATTGTGAGTATAAAAAGGTTGAACTGTTTCACACAGCTACATACATTCATATCAAGCAGCAAGCTAAACACCTGCAGTATCAAATTTGAGGCTGTCATGTTCATAGAATGACTGATGTGTCCAACACACACCCATTTCATGGACTAAAGTGACTGAAGTGTTAATGCAACACTTACAACACACACCCATTGCATGTACTGAAGTGTTTTCAATATCTTATGTAGAAGACAAATCCACTTAATATTGTTGGAATTAAAGGAAAAGAAGCAGACATACCAAACACACACACATTGATTGAGAAGAACTTGACTAATATTGCAATATCTTGCCTGACTAATATTGCAATATCTTGCAATATCTTGCCTGACTAATATTGCAATATCTTGCCTGAGTAACAATGCAATATCTTGCCTGACTAATACTGCAATATCTTGCCTGACTAATATTGCAATATCTTACCTGACTAATACTGCAATATCTTGCCTGACTAATATTGCAATATCTTACCTGATTAATATACTGTAATGTCTTTCCTCATTAATATACTGCACTGTCTTACCCCACTACTATATTGCACTGTCTTACCTCACAAATATACTGCACTGTCTTATCTCACTAATATACTGCCCTGTCTTACCTCACTAATATACTGCACTGTCTAACCTCACTAATATACTGTACTGTGTTACCTCACTAATATACTGCACTGTGTTACCTCACTGATATACTGTACTGTGTTACCTAACTTATATACTGCACTGTCTTACCTAACTTATATACTGCACTGTCTTACCTCACTGATATACTGCACTGTCTTACCTCACTAATATACTGCACTGTCTTACCTCACTTATATACTGCACTGTCTTACCTCACTAATATACGGCACTGTCTTACCTCACTTATATACTGCACTATCTTACCTCACTAATATACTGCACTGTCTTACCTCACTTATATACTTCACTGTCTTACCTTACTATTATACTGCACTGTCTTACCTCACTAATAAACGGCACTGTCTTACCTCACTAATATACAGCACTGTCTTACCTCACTAATATACTGCACTGTCTTACCTCACTAATATACTGCAATATCTTACCTCATAAATTAGTTCATTAGCACTGTCTGACTCTGCCAAGGACATATCTTCATTTATATACATCACCCCCTCATCTTCTTCTATAACAATGTCATCATGGCGGAACGAAGCTGTAATATGTAAACATGCTTCACATTAGAATATCTGAATTTCATCAAGAAATTCAACAGTTTCTATGTGTGGTCAAAATTTAGAGAACTTGGAAGCTTTGCAGTAATTTTCTAACTATGACCTACAAAAGTTCTGCAAATCCACAATTCAGCAACATGTATACAATAAGACTTTTGTTGCAAACCAACCACAACATTCTCACAAAATACAACAAGAGCGCCAAACAATCACAAAAAACACCCATCAGCTGACAACTCTAAATTATTCCAATTTTGGCAAGCAAAGGGAAATAACTACAGACTGACTGGGGTAATTGGCTGGTTATGGAATTTGGACGAGATACTAAGCCAAAACTCATAGCAAGTTTATTGAAGATGTGTTAGGAATTGTTCAAGTAACAGACTGTACAAGTCTTAATTTGTCCAACTTTGACAATTAAAGAGTAATAACTCCACAGTGACTAGTGCAATTTGTCTGTTTATCCAACCTGGCTGAGATGTTAAGCCAATTAACATTCACAGTAAGTTAAGGGAAGATTGGTTAGGAACTGCTCAAGTTGGAGACCAGATAACTCTAAATTTGTATATTTTGGTAATCAAAGGGCAATAACTCTTGAGTGACTGGGGTGATTTGGTTGATCAGCGATTTTGGACAAGATATTATGCCTATAAATATTCACAGCTGGTTTCACTAAGTTATGATGAGAGCTGTGGAGGTAAGAGAGCAGAAAACTTTGTGGATGCTGCCTGTCCTCTGTGAGTCACCACATAATACGCCTGTTACAATGAGCATATTAATAATGTACTCGTTAAATTTTTATTTGTTAACAAACATTTTACAGTGGGAACCAAATTTCTTCCAAATTTCAGTAAACATACAGCCAGCTCTTCTTTCCCTGTCTAGATCATCTTCTAGACGTGTCTTCTGTCGCCGTAGCAACTGTAACTGTTCCTCATAGCGATTTATTGTAGAGTCAAGTCGGTCCTGTAACATGCTGACCCTTCTGTCAGAATCTTCCTCTATCTCCTGCATTCTCCTGGAAATGTTGGAAATAGTTGAGTGTAGCTTGACAACCAACATCTGCATTGTCAATCAATCTACTGCCAAAAGCATGCATTTATGCCTTCTATAATATTCCATAACATTCATTCTATTTTCTCTCTACCACTGCAAGCAGGCAATTTTTTACTTTCATGGAAGCTCACGAGCAACCTCCTAGACAACATGAGCAACCTCATGTCTGATTCTAACACGACTCATGATTGTGTTTCTTTATACAAAGAGTAGAACAATTGTTTTATTATGCCATAAACAACACGGGAAACGATGTTCAGTCAAAATGACGTCATATTGTGCCGCACAACGTTAAATATCCACATAGAAAATAACGCTTTGCATCTATTCAATTTTTTTAATAACTGATCATGTTAGAATCAAAACTAGAGCTATCACTAAATGTGATTAATACCCCCAAAAGACTGCTTTATAAACTGAGGAAGTTCGTAGTAACAGAATACCTTGCAAACAAACTAAAGAGAGATATTGTTCTTGGCAATAACTCTGTAATTTGTCAAGATAAAGTCATGGTTCTTGTACACTGCACTTTCTGTCAATGTACTTGACCATTGTATGAAGTTGTATTAAATTCCAACTAGTAGTTTTCGAATTATGCTCCGGACAAGTAAAAGTAACAAAGGGCAATAACTCTGTAATGAGTAAAGATAGAGTTACTGTTCTTTTGCACGCACTTCCTCTCTTTGTGCTTGACTATTGTATGAAGTTGTATTGAATTCCAACCAGTAGTTTTCAATAATGCTCCGGACAAGGAAAAGGAACAAAGGGCAATAACTCTGTAATTAGTCAAGATGGAGTTATGGTTCTTGTGCATTGCACTTCCTCTGATTGTGCTTGACCATTGTATGAAGTTGTATTGAATTCCAACCAGTAGTTTACGAATTATGCTCTAGACAAGGAAAAGTAACAAAGGGCAATAACTCTGTAATGAGTCAAGATAAGTCATGGTTCTTGTACAATGCACTTCCTCTGAGTGTGCTTGATCATTGTATGAAGTTGTATTGAATTCCAACTAGTAGTTTTCAAGTTATGCTCCGGACAAGGAAAAGTAACAAAGGGCAATAACTCTGTAATTAGTGAAGATGGAGTTATAGTTCTTGTGCACTGCACTTCCTCTCAATGTGCTTGACCATTGTATGAAGTTGTATTGAATTCCAACCAGTAGTTTTCAAGTTATGCTCCGGACAAGGAAAAGTAACAAAGGGCAATAACTCTGTAATTAGTGAAGATGGAGTTATAGTTCTTGTGCACTGCACTTCCTCTCAATGTGCTTGACCATTGTATGAAGTTATATTGAATTCCAACCAGTAGTTTTCAAGTTATGCTGCGGACAAGGAAAAGTAACAAAGGGCAATAACTCTGTAATTAGTCAAGATGGAGTTATAGTTCTTGTGCACTGCACTTCCTCTCAATGTGCTTGACCATTGTATGAAGTTGTATTGAATTCCAACCAGTAGTTTTCAAGTTATGCTCCGGACAAGGAAAAGTAACAAAGGGCAATAACTCTGTAATTAGTCAAGATGGAGTTATAGTTCTTGTGCACTGCACTTCCTCTCAATGTGCTTGACCATTGTATGAAGTTGTATTGAATTCCAACCAGTAGTTTTCAAGTTATGCTCCGGACAAGGAAAAGTAACAAAGGGCAATAGCTCTGTAATTAGTGAAGATGGAGTTATAGTTCTTGTGCACTGCACTTCCTCTCAATGTGCTTGACCATTGTATGAAGTTGTATTGAATTCCAACCAGTAGTTTTCAAGTTATGCTGCGGACAAGGAAAAGTAACAAAGGGCAATAACTCTGTAATTAGTCAAGATGGAGTTATAGTTCTTGTGCACTGCACTTCCTCTCAATGTGCTTGACCATTGTATGAAGTTGTATTGAATTCCAACTAGTAGTTTTCAAGTTATGCTCCGGACAAGGAAAATGCAACAGACCGCCCGACCGACCGACCGACCGACCGACCACCGGGTGACTCCTATATACCCCCCTAAACTTCGTTTTGGGGGTATAATTACATCCATTTCAGTGTTGTTATCTATTCTAACATGACTCACGATTTTGTCTCTATATACAAAGAGTAGAAAAATTATGTTATATTAACCCATAAACAACATGGGAACTAATATGCTGTAAACATGACGTCATATTGTGCCGCATGACGTTAAATGAGCGTTCGCGTAGAAAATAAAGCTTTGCATTTATTCACTTTTTGTAATATCTGGTCATGTTAGAATCAAAATAACATCCTTTTCAGCGTTGTTATCGTCTAATAAACAATAATTTGTCGTACTGATGTGCAGTTATAAACCACTGAGGCCTTCGGCCTTCGTGGCTAATTACTGCATATCAGTACTCCAAATCACTGTTTATTAAACGACTAACACCGCTGGAACGGATGTTATTTCTTAAATAAACAACTCTTTGTTGTTCTGACGCACAGTTATAAACTGTTAATTACTGAGTATCAGTACTCCAAATCATTGTTTATTAAACGATGAACACCGCTGGAACGGATATTATTTCATAAATAACACTACTGATTTCACCTCCATGGTCAAGTGGTTAGAGTCGCTGACTTGAAATCAAAGTAACCTCTCAATGACTAAGGGTCATGTGTTCAATGACCATGTCTCTTTATATGAGAAAGTTCTTCCTAGTAGTACAACTCTGTGTTAGGGAATTTTTCCTCTTACCTCTGTTCATGAGTCATGTCTTCAGCATGTGACAGTTCCGTCTCGTGGATACTTCTCTGTAACTGCTGGTCATACTGATCCTCCATAGTTGATATTTCACGCTGCAGGACGCTCACTTCATCTTTCAGTGATATATTCTCTTGCTGTAACATCAACAACAATAACTAAAAGTCAAGTCAATAAGTATATACAGTGAAGTCATTTACATAATCTTTAAACTAAATTTCATGGAGTTCAGTTCTATATTAAAGAAGATATTTATAAAAGACTTCCTTATCACCCTGCTATCTCTATCAGAAATTAAGATGTACATGTTGAACCTTCTAACAAGCACAATAATAAATACAAATTCTTAGTTTACTGAAACCTTGAAATCATGAAAAATGTGACTGACAAACATTTATACAAGATAACAGTATTTAGTTGAGAGCTGTATGTAACAGCCAACACCTCAGTACTATTGTGACTTTTCAGCTGAACATCAATACAAAACCGTCCACACTTTAGGAGGCAGATGCTGAACCTGTAGGGATATATACCAACTCCCTGCTTCTACTGCGCTTGTCATAGACATGTACTCATCCCCTGCATTGTTACGTAACAGTAAAAGTTTAAAGTTTCATGTTCACCGACTGCTATTACCTGTAAACCTTTTACTTTCCCTTGGTATTGTTCCTGTATTTCCCTGAGTTGTGTCTCTGTCTCTGTGTGGTCAAGGTTGACCTGTGTCTGCTGTATGATCGTCTGCCTCAGATGTCTGTTCTCCAACCTCAGGGCATCTATCTGAGCATTTGCTACCTGTACAGAAAAATACATATCCATCACTGCTTAACGTCTGAGCTCGATTTATTAATATTTTTATTATGATTCTACTGTTTACATTTTATGGAGCAGTTAACATGGCAACCAAAGCTGATTAAGGTCATGCCCAAAGACAAAAACAAACCACATAAAACATTCTGTTCACCTCAATGCTCACATACTTTGTTAGGTAAGTAAAAGGTAACTTATATGACAGTATTCCATCATGGACAAAATTTTGACAAAAACATTGAATACAGCATACAGTGGTACCACTACCCCCCCACACACACACATTACACATTCCTGAAGGGAATTGAATATAGTGGTACTCCCTTACCATTCTTGGCTTCTGCTTGAAAAACTAAACTTTACAATATTGTATACTAGAAATACAAAACAGATATGGAAATCACACTATTTCTGCCATTCAATAAGAATATATAAAACTTCTGCAGTGTCTTTCAGTCTCCAAGTAAAGACAAGCAAACAGTTACGGCAACAATCAGACTGTCCTAACTCCCATGCCCACCCAACTAGCGTATGTTTATAGAATACAAACCTTCAACTCAGCATCTCTTTTTTTCACCTCTTCTGTCTCAGTTTGAAGTTTCCTCTCCAAATCTCCAGATTTCTCCTTCAGTACCACAACATTACCACTGTTACTGTGTAATTCTTCTGTCACCTACACAAGTAAGCAATACTTAGTAAAGGGCTTCAAAGTGATCTCCCTTTGTCATATTTTAATAAACACATCTACAGTAATCTTCTTTGATATTTCAGTAACGTAAACACTGCCTAACTTTGAAGTCCGCCTTCCTATTTGAGTAGTTAGAGTGACTGACTTGAAACCATTGTAACCTCTCATAGATTGAGAGTCATGTGTTCGAGCCCTGATACCAACCACTCTACCTAGAAATGAGTCCACTGCCTTGATTGAGTAGTTCGAATCTCTGACTTGAAACCACTGTAACATCTCATTAAGGGTCAGGGGTTCGAGCCTGCTACCGACCATGTCTCTTTATGTGAGAAAGTTGGCAGTTTCTAACTGAGGGTACTACTAGTACTGGTTCTCCCAAGGAACAATAGTTAAGTAAACTGCCTGTCGGTAGAATTGACCGAAATATAGTTTAAATGGGTGCTAAACAACAACAACAACAATATGCCTACCTTTGATAACTGATCTTTCATTCCATGGAGTTCTGAGTCATGACTTGCACTTAATGAACTTAATCTTGTCTGAGCTTGGGACAACTGGGCTTTGACTTGGGATAGTTCTTCCTCTAATCTCAGTACATCTGATTTCTGAAACAATGAATATAATGTAGTTGAGGGCGGAAATAATGTTCAGGTTAATGTTCTAAAACAGTTCTATTCTCACTATATTTTTGTTCTTTTCTATTTACAAGTTGTTTTCAGCACAGAAAGTGTTCCTGTAAATCATACCTCAACAAACATTTTGTTCAGATTTATAGAGCATTAAAGTTCTATTTTAAAACCTTGTGACAAAAATGGTGAACATGGTATAACTTTAATTAAGCAAATACAACATTTATATAAAAAATATCAGTGTTATCACTGAAATGATAAGACAACAGATTCATGCATTTTATTTATATCTTTGTTAGTATATATTTACCTAAGAATTTTAACTTTACCAGTACTAAATGTCTTTCATAAAATCATGCTGGTCCCTTTATTGGACTTTAACAATAAGATATTAAAATAATAAATCACCAGTGACATTTAAATATCTATTACAGAAGAAAGACATTAAATTTTTATGAAGTAATTCAGTATAAAAAAAATGTGTATTCACAGAATAACTGGTTGCTAATAAAACAAAACTTATAGTATAATAGCAAAACAAAATTCTGCTAACTATTAAATATAAACTAGGAAAGTTGAATCATAAAAAAGTCTGAACACTATTGCAAGGTTTGATATAACTACCATAATGGTTACTGAGATATGTGCATGATAGTACCTAGCATGCAAAACTTTAACCAAATTTTCAAAGTCAAACAAGGGCAATATTCACACTAAATTTAAACAAGAGTTATCTGTCTTGACTGTGTGACACCCTTAAGACATTAAAAAGTTTCAAGTCAATATCATAAGTGGTTACTGAGATATGTGCATGATAGTACCTAGCAGACAAAACTTTACCAAATTTTCAAAGTCAAACAAGGGCCATAATTTGTACTAAATTTTCAAGAGTTATCGCCTTGATTGTATGACACCCCTAAAGACATGAACAAAGTTTCAAGTCACTATCATAAGTGTTACTGAGATATATGCATGATAGTACTTATGCAGGCAAAACTTAACCAAATTTTCAAAGTCAAACAAGGGCCATAATTTGTACTTGCTTTTTCAGGTTTTGCCTGATTGTATGACACCCCTAAAACTTAACAAAGTTTCATGTCAATGTCATTTATGGTTACTGAGATATGTGCATGATAGTACCTTGCAGGCAAAATGCGTTTTGTATCAAATTTTAAATCAAACAAGGCATAACTTTTACCAAATTTTTTCAAGAGTTATCCCTTGATTGTTCAACACCCCTAAAGACATGAACAAAGTTTAAGTCAATATCATAAGTGGTTACTGAGATATGTGCATGATAGTACTTAGCAGGCAAAACTTTGACCAAAGAAGCAACGCCCTTGGCCTAAAGCCCTCGGGCCAAGTACTGTAATAGCGCTCCATATTCCCGAATAGTCGAGCTAAAAATGTGTATTCACAGAATAACTTGATGAATACATACAGGATAGTTGTTGGTTGCGGTGTAATATCACATTATAATTTCACGGAGTGGGCACCAAAAGTGATAGCCACAAGTGAAAGTAACTATTTTTGGTGTACAGGAGTGAAATTAACATGATATTACACCGATATCCACAATGTTTCTGTTTATCTTATGTTTAAAACTCTACTTTTGTTGAATTAGTTTCAATGAAATGTCGAAAACCACCAGAAACATCATCAGAAAGCATAGAGCACATGACGTCATTTTAACGATATCATCGTCGTTTGGTTTCAGGCGTTCATTTTGCTCGGTATACTTTTTGACGTCAATTCTGGTTGAAGATTTTTATATTTTCACTGCTTTGAAACCATGTAGCAACAGTTCTCTCAGTTTGATATAACACACTCCAATGATGTAAGTTAACACTAAATTTCTGCAGCACAACTACAAGAATAAGTTTGAATGAATAATTCAAAGAGCCGTGCACAAGTTAAATGAAAATTCTGGGTGACTGCAGTTCATACCTATAAAATCATTCATAACTATGAGATTCAAAACACAGTTTTTATCAAAGCCATTTTACATTAAACATTGTACATGTTAAAAAGCAACTACAATAACCCTTCAATACATTTTAGTTATTCATAAAACCATAACACCTATACCATGAAAAGCAATGAAATTTAAGAGTGGAAACACAGTATGCATGCATATACCTGCCCTGGTAATAATCATGAAAAGCAATTTCAGGAAAGCTTTACCCTTATTCTTGTCTAGGTACAAAGTACATAAGCGTTCCAAATGATTAAAAAAAAAAGAGATAAAACTAATAAACTAAACCAATTCTATATAAAATGCTTTTCATTGTAATACAATATGGGATCCTTTTCAATTTAAAAACAGCAGTCTGAAAGAAATCTATATTCCCGTCACATGAAATTATGCTGACGGGATGACCTTCAGATCCGAGCGTGACAATAACCATGAACCAGCAAGGTTGGACAATAGGTACTGCATGCATGTTGTGTCAAGTAGATGAACATTCAACATTGTGTCATAAATACCCTTGAAAGGGTTAAGGAGATAAGACTCTCATGGCTCCGACCCCTAAATGTGAGCTGATGTATTCATCTTAATGCATCAAAATCCCCATTATGCCATATTAATGTATTTTAATACCCTTTATGTCACCTTAATGCAATAAAATCCCCTTTATGCCACCTTAATGCAATTAAATCACTTTTATGCACTTAATGTATTTAAATCCCTTTATGCCAAAGTAAGCTAAGTTTGGATAACAGAATGGAAATCTAACATTGGCAGGCAGATATATACGATGCAATGAACAAAAGGAATCAACTTTACAATGGCAAACATCAATGAATAAAGTGAATTATTTCCAAACTATAGAAGCTTACTATTTCCAACATACATAATGAACTTTTACAATGGCATCTCATTACTTTCAGCATGCACAGTTTACTAACTGAATGTAAGCTGGCAGACAGTCTCAGTGCATTCAGTATGTACTCTTTGAATTAGTAAGTTGAAAATGCTACAGTCATATTTAAAATACAAATTAAGTACAGTCAACCCTGTCAAAAGCCACCCGACTGCAGAAGTTGGAAGTGTAATCTCCTTAGACAGGTGGTCTATTCACTCAGGATAGACTATTACTGCTTGAAATTCCAAGGGATTGCATAGGTCACGGTATCGCTTAACTCATGTGGTCACAAGAACAGGTCAGACTGTACATTAGACAGAGTGATAATTCATGTACAGACTATAAAAATATGAGATTTGTTAATCTCTCTATCTAATCATGTACACAATTTCTTTTTTAGCCATATATCCCATCTCTCTATCTTCTAATCATGTATCCCATCTCTCTACCCTCTAATCACATATTCAATCTCTATCTAATCATGTGTCCTATCTCTCTACCCTCTAATCACATATCCAATCTCTATCTAATCATATATCCCGTTTCTCCATCTAATCATGTATCCTACCTGTCTACCCTCTAATCATGTATCCCAGCTCTATATCTAATCATGTATCCCATCTCTATATCTAATCATGTATCCCAGCTCTATATCTAATCATGACCCAGCTCTATATCTAATCAGTACCCAGCTCTATATCTAATCATGTATCCCAGCCATACAACTGACCCAGCTCATACTAATCAGTCCCAGCTCTTCTAATCATGTATCCCAGCTCTATATCTAATCATGTATCCCATCTCTATATCTAATCATGTATCCCATCTCTATATCTAATCATGTATCCCATCTCTATTTCTAATCATGTACTCAATTTCTCTATTTAGCCTTGTACCCCATCTGTCTATTCAATAATATACTACAACAGCTATCTAATCATGTATCCTATCTCTCTATTTTACCATGTAACCGATATTTCTATTTAATCATGCACTGCATCTCTCTACCAAATAATGTATCCCATCTCTCTTTCTTATCATGTTCTCATCTCTCTATTTAGTAAAACATCTTTAATAAATGTGACATATTTATTTCATGCATGAGACTATTAAATCAGTTGTAACATATACAGTATTTTTTCTTTTGAATAAAGAAACCTGTCTTATTAAGACAAAAATGTTTACAACCAGAGACTTTTTAAAAAGATGTTGACCTTAATTTCAAATGTGACAAATACATTTTTTTCACTGCACTATTTTCTCTTTTTGTGTTATCTGAAGCATCAGATCTGTTCTCTGTCCCATTGAGCAGTGAGTGCCCTATACATGCTGTTTATTTAACCCTTACCCAGGTTTATTATTTTATACATGTACTTTGGATAATATCATTCATTGTTCACAGGGATACACAGTAAATATTTACAGGCACCAGGATAAACCCGATCTGTTACAGTAAATATTTACAGGGACCAGGATAACCCCAATCAGACACAGTAAATATTTACAGGGACCAGGATAACCCCAATCAGACACAGTGAATATTTACAGGGACCAGGATAACCCCAATCAGACACAGTAAATATTTACAGGGACCAGGATAACCCCAATCAGACACAGTGAATATTTACAGGGACCAGGATAACCCCATCGACAAAGTAAAATTTACAGGGACCAGGATAACCCCAATCAGACACAGTAAAATTACAGGGACCAGGATAACCCCAATCAGACACAGTGAATATTTACAGGGACCAGGATAACCCCAATCAGACACAGTGAATATTTACAGGGACCAGGAAACCCCAATCAGACACAGTAAAATTTACAGGGACCAGGATAACCCCAATCAGACACAGTGAATATTTACAGGGACCAGGATAACCCCTCGACACAGTGAAATTACGGATAACCCTATCAGATTGAGTGAATATTTATAGGGACCAGGATAACCCTGATCAGACACAGTAAATATTTACAGGGACTAGGATAACCCCTATCTGACTGAGTGAATATTTATCATCCCCCTGTTGAAGACCAAAGCATAAGCATGTAACAGGGTAAGAGTTAATTGTATACAGTTATACCATAGTCACCATGTCCTTGTGTATTTGCTAGAAATCAAAAAGAAAAACATATGACAGGTATATGCATGCTTGGTTACTATGTGTAACAACTTTACATAACCTATTCTGAACATTTACTGATACCTGTTATTGTACATAATTCACCTACATACTAAGAACTGTTTTCATATGGACATTTTTGACCATCTCCAAAACATACAAAGCTAAATATATTGACAAAATATTCTCTAACTCATGGAAAAGTAGTGAAATTACTTATCCACTTGCTATCATCACAATGTAATTACATTATTAGACAACTGACTCTGTGATTTTTCTTGATTTACTAAATGACTGCGTGTTTATTTGTTGGTTTAATGGAAAAAGTAACACAGTTAATGTTCTACAGTGACTATCTATTAAAGATCCCCTGTAGCTATGTAGGTTTCAATTTAGACACAGGAAGAAGTTAGAACCAACAACTTTCAGCACACAAGTATATTAGCCTTTCATATTGCATTTATCATGTAGAAATATTTGAGGGCTTAAAATGTTGGTGACATCTGCAGTGATCAGTACTGTGACCTTTAAGTGAGATGTTGACCTTTGAGCACTGAACGTCAGTGTTTTGCATGATACAACCAGTACCATAATGCTCTATATATTTTGTGAAGTTTATGCAGGTACAAAGTTATGACCGAGACACGATAGATATAAACAAGCAGACAAACATGCCAAACAGCCCAGTTCTTCTTTGAGCCATTTATTCCATGTACCGCTGGTTGCCTAGCACGCAAAACATATTGTTTCTTCTAAAGTTGTAGCCAATTTAATTTCTTTTGAGCCAATGTAACTGTTTTGTATCAAACTTTGGCATTGGCTAATGCCAGAGCTAGCCCTGCCAAATTTTGAGGGGGAGGGTAACAGTAAAAACTGTCGCAACAATTATCATCCAGCTTCCAAATTTATGATGTAAAAATAGAAAGCCTGCTCAACCAATATTTTTTTTTTAAATAATTTTTTTTTGTTTTTCTGGTCTTAGCAAAGAAAGTAAATTCTGAGATTTCCTGACAATATCAACGTCTGATCTGATCACATAATTATAACCATGGCAACAGCTGATCCATATTATTATGATATATCTGTACACGTGATTGTAACCATGGTAAGCACACTGTGAAACACACACTCTCCTACATGTTTGTGACTGACATGTATAATAAGTATTACATGTACCTTCTGGTCGAGTTTTCTGTTGAGGCTATTACAGTCTTCTCTCTTCATGTCCATTTCTTCACTTAACTGCCGATTCTCTTGTGAAAGTAATTCCTCGTTTCGTTTACTCAACCTGTGATATAACAATGAGACATCAGTCAAGTCTGTTTCCATTCCCCATCCACCCCATATCTTATCTGTTTCTCAGTTTGTGTATCAACATATGAAACATTAACAAACAATGGGAGACAATCCTATGCATGTTAACTAACTGCAAATTCTATATTTCACTAAAACAACCAGACCACAGTAGTACAGTAGTACTTACATATAACTTTTATACAGAATGAACGAAACATGAACAATACATAATGAAATTGAAGCATTTCTCCTCAGTAATACGCCTGCATAATAATTCCTCCGTGGAATGATTCAATTTTGATAAATTACTCCAAGCCATAGATTATTTCTTAATTAGATCAAAAACAAAAACAGAATACATGATACACAAACAATGTACATGTACAAACATTTGAAAATTTATACGTAAGCACTGCTGTATAATTTTACTCAAGTGATAAATTACTTTAAAATATAAATGATTGATTGGATATTTCTAAGTCAGCATTTTCTACAATAAATATTCAATCATTGCAATGATTCATCATATCAAAACAAAGGAAATCAAACTGCTAAATGAAAATAAAACCTAAAAGTAAAGGGCATCACTGAAGAGTTATAGGGGTATAATGGTATTTATCTGTTACAAATAAAAAAGTAATATCCTTCAGGTTTGTTTGAACAAACATAAATTTTGTGACATAGAACTGTTTTTCATAATGAAGTTTATTTATTTTTTTTTTTTTTTTTCTTAAAAAAAAAATTTTTTTTTTTTTTTTTTTTTTTTTTTTAATTTTTTTTTTTTTTTTAAAAATTTTTTTTTTAAAAAAAAAAAAAAAAAACCATTTTTTATGTTTTTTAAAAACACCATTAAATTTCTTGGCAAGGTTAAAGGAAACACACTTTTTTTTGGCCTTTCATTTACCTGGCTTGATCCTCAGTGTCAGCGAGACATTTACGTAGTGAAGAAATCTGCTCGTCCTCAGACCTGCTCTTTGTATCACTCAAACTCCTGAAATATGTCAGGAGTTTATACAAAATCTCTCACAGTGGAAGTATTACACTTTATTGAAAGGTAATTCTTAGACCCTAACACTGTACATGAAAGAGTAATTCTTAGACCCTAACACTGTACATGAAAGAGTAATTCCTGGACCCTAACACTGTACATGGAAGAGTAATTCCTGGACCCTAACACTGTACATGAAAGAGTAATTCCTGGACCCTAACACTGTACATGAAAGAGTAATTCCTGGACTCTAACACTGTACATGAAAGAGTAATTCCTGGACCTTAACACTGTACATGAAAGAGTAATTCTTAGACCCTAACACAGTACATGAAAGAGTAATTCCTGGACCCTAACACAGTACATGAAAGAGTAATTCTTGGACCCTAACACTGTACATGAAAGAGTAATTCCTGGACCCTAACACTGTACATGAAAGAGTAATTCCTGGACTCTTAACACTGTCCATGAAAGAGTAATTCTTGGACCCTAACACTGTACATGAAAGAGTCATACTTAGACCCTAACACTGTACATGAAAGTTATTCCTGGACTCTTAACACTGTACATGAAAGAGTAATTCCTGGGCTCTAAAACTGTACATGAAAGAGTAATTCTTAAACCCTAACACTGTACATGAAAGAGTACATGTAATTCCTGTACTCTAATACTGTACATGAAAGAGTAATTCCTGTACTCTAATACTGTACATGAAAGAGTAATTCCTGGGCTCTTAACACTGTTCATGAAAGAGTAATTCCTGGACTCTCACACTGTACATGAAAGAGTAATTCCTGGGCTCTAATACTGTACATTAAAGAGTAATTCTTAAACCCTAACAATGTACATGAAAGAGTACATGTAATTCCTGGACTCTATTACTGTACATGAAAGAGTAATTTCTGGGCTCTAATTCTGTACATGAAAGAGTAATTCTTAAACCCTAACACTGTACATGAAAGAGTACATGTAATTCATGGACTCTAATACTGTACATGAAAGAGTAATTCCTGGGCTCTAATACTGTACATGAAAGAGTAAATGCTGGACTTTAATACTGTACATGAAAGAGTATTTCCTGGACTCCTATACTGTACATGAAAGAGTAATTCCTGGGTTCTAATACTGTACATGTAAGAGTAATTCCTGGGCTCTTATACTGTACATGAAAGAGTAATTCCTGGGCTCTAATACTGTACATGAAACAGTAATTCCTGGACTCTAATAAAGTACATGAAAGAGTAACCCTTGGACCCCCAACACTTTACACAAACAATTATTCCTGAACAATAACACTGAATTGCAAACAATTTTGAGGATATATTAACTTAAAGAGTTCATTCATCAAATATAAAATTGGTGCTGTTATGTGGTTTTTTGTTGGGATCTTAAATTCATGGAATGACCCAAGCACAAAATTACTGACTATTAGTGCCACACAAACTTAATGGTTTTAAAGTTAGCAAAGTGCATAGAGTAAGAAATCCAACATGGTTACAGTGAACTTGCAGGTCCTGTGTAAATTACAATCTCTAGTCAAAGAAAACTTGATAATAACAAAGAACATACTTTATGATATCGTCTTTTTCTGCTATCTGTTTGTTAAGTATGGCAATATCCTTGGCATGCTGCTTACTGTCTTCCTCAGACATTCGTAGAAAATCATCACGAGCTCTAAGCTCCGCCTCAAACTCTCCATTTAAATCTTCAAGTTTCTAAAATGTTAGGAAATTCAACTGGTCTTTCATAAACATTTAGTGCATCACGACAATTTACCACTTTCTACTGCTAGATACACATACCTGTGTCTTGCAATCTGACCATGGTAATTATTTACTTGCTTACATCTATGAGCAACAAAACTGAATGACACAAAGGATCTATTTATAGAGAGAAGGGCCATGATGGCCCTATATCGCTCACCTGGCTACCATTGGCTATAATACAATGTCATTAAAAGCAGAAAAGGTAATAGGAAATGCTACATACCAAATATCTAAGCAGAAGAATAAAAAGATTTTTAAATTTTTTCCTATAGAAGCCTATGTGAAATCAAGTGACCCCTGGGCAGGGTCAATTTTGACCTGGGGTCATGATTTGAACAATCTTGGTAGAGGTCTACTAGGCAATGCTACAAACTAAATATCTAAGCTCTACCCCTAGTGGTTTCAAAGTAGAAGATTTTTAATTAAAAGTTTTTCCTATGTAAGTCTATGTGAAATCAAACATAGCCACCTAAGAGCTTACGGAATGAATGACATCAAAGAGTATTTACTGTTACCTATTGTTCCTATAGCCACCTAAGTATCCAAATGTAAGCACGGACGGACAGACAACTCGACCAAAAAAAATATGTCTCACCCCTATTATATGGGGGGAGACATAACTAGCTAACATCTACAGTGTTTATCGGTTGGTGTATACATACCCTAACTTGATTATTTGCTTTCTTCAATTCCGTCAACAATCTTTCATTATCATCCATTGCTTTCTTGTGTGATGTCATTGCTTCATCTAATGATTGCTTCAACTTCTCTACCTTGGAATTCTAAACAATTTGAAATTTAGAAACAGATTCAGAAGACTTTATAAGATAATTGCTAAAATATGATAAATATCTTACTGAAGATTACTCTTAAATATCAATGGAATTCAACAAATCAAGTGCTGACTCTGAAACTTTGCTTCTAGTTAGCCAGTCAGCCCTCAAAATCTTGAATTTGATATGTGTAACACAGGCAACATACTATTAGTGCTACTTGCTATACACCTTAAGTGCTACTTGTTATAAACCTTTAGTGCTATTTGTTATACACCTTCAGTGCACTGTATAACCTTCAGTGCTACTTGCTATACACCTTCAGTGCACTGCTATACACCTTCAGTGCTACTTGCAACACCTTCAGTGCTACTTGCTATACACCTTCAGTGCTATTTGTTATACACCTCAGGCACTTGCATACACCTTCAGTGCTACTTGCATAACCTTCAGTGCACTGCTATACACCTTCAGTGCTACTTGCTTACACCTTCAGTGCACTGCATACACCTTCAGTGCACGCTATACACCTTCAGTGCACTGCAACACCTTCAGTGCACTGTATACACCTTCAGTGCATTTGCATACACCTTCAGTGCACTGCATACACCTTCAGTGCTACTTGATACACCTTCAGTGCTACTTGCATACACCTTCAGTGCTACTGCTTACACCTTCAGTGCTACTGCATACACCTTCAGTGCTACTTGCATACACCTTCAGTGCTACTTGCTATACACCTTCAGTGCTATTAAGTGCTATTTGCTTAACTATGTTGTATCTAATTTAAAACTATCGTAGCCTTTGCAGTCCAAAATGTAAACCACACCCAGTGCGATACTATAACAAGCTTTTGATTTTGCTTATCACCACAACCTGTGCATTCGTTAATCATGCAGTAAACTCTGTAACATTTGTACCTGTATATCAAAAGGAACAGCTATTGAATTTACCTCATCACCTGTTTATCAAGAGCAGAAAGTTTAAACCCATTACCTGTATATTAAGTGACTCGGCAGTGGAATTTAGTTTTGCATCAAGCTGTGCAATTTGAGAGTTGAGGCTAAATTCTGTGCTATCCAAAATTTCCCGCCTTTTGTCTAACTGTGCCTGATATGTCTGTGCTTGTTGCTATGGTAACAAAACATAGTGATGTTAACTATATTGCTAATTAATCTTAGACATGCAATGTTAAACAATCAACAGAGCATACATTAAGATGCATGGTAAGAAGTCGTATTTCTGTGAAAAGTCTTCATTACACTTCCCATGTACATGTTCAAAGTTAACAGCCTACAGAACAAAGGTACCAGCCAGTAGTACAATGTTACCAGTCTACAAAGGAACCAGTCTTTAGTACAAAGGAACCAGTCTTTACTACCAGTCTATAGTACAAGGTACAAGTCTATTGGATATCTGCACAAAGCTATGAAAATGAAACTTAAATTTCAAACTAAGTGCACTCCTCACTAAACTTTAAAGCTCATACAGTTTAAAATGCAAATCATCAACATTAATTTAATAGTCTAGAATAAGTACAGACAGTTTTCTGGTTTTCTGACTTTACAAGAATTATTGCATCATTTTTGCATTGGAATCTATAATGTAGAAGTTAAAGCAGAAGAAATGTCTATAACAGAGAATGTTAATAAAACTAGAGCTAAGGCAAAGGTGATGAGTATCCCCAGATGTCACCTTGACATAGTTAGTTTACCCTTTTCCTAACTATGTCAACCTGCATAGACACAGTAAAGCAATTACAACACAGTATATAGGTGCTGAACACTGTTGCAGTTACTTTTCACAGAATATGTAGAAAGTTTCAAGAAATTTCAGCCACAAAATTATTCCAGCACAACATGCTTGCAATAAGCTCAACTAAGTTTAGGACTTCTCTGTCATGTGAAATTTCATTGATTTTCAGTCTGTGATTTTAAAACTGTGCATCCTAACTGGTCCAAAAGGTGGTCTTAATACAAAAACTCTACATTTAAACAATTTAATTTACTTACAACTACACAACTACACAATAAAGTATATCTTACAGCTGACAGCAGATAGAATAGTTACAGTTGCTAGGATACAAGGGATCTAAATGACATGAATATACTGTACAACATACAAGAATGAAAACTGTTGTTGTTTAAATCTGTTTGTAATGACGAGTTGTCTTAAAAAATTTTACCTTTGTTATCATCTATGATACTGTTACCTGCTAGGCTTAGATATAATACAGTGCAACTTTTTATCAGGTGAAATATAATAGATCATCTACTTACTTATAGACAGACACAGCATACAGGCTGAATAACAAACAGATGACCTCGTAAGTTACAATATAGTATGCCATCAACTGTGTCCAGAATAACATAGAAAATGTACATGTACTAAAGTACGGTCTTCTGTTATTTAAAACTTACTAAATTGCTATGTTTGTATTGAAAAAGTTGCATATAGGAATTAAAACATTGTACAATGTAAATACATTCAATTCATCATAATCCCATATAAACAGGTTAAAACACAACAGTTTTCATTTCATCTTTTACTACCCAGTTAAGCACCCTTGCACATATGTGTAACCCTAACAATTTCAAATAAATTCAAAAGCTGCAGACAATACATCAAAGCTTGGAACAAAAAAGAAAATTATTTTACAATGCAGTTACATTTTTAAGTATTTATTTTAATTTTTCCAAGAGCATCAAACTGAAATTTTGCAAACACTTTGTCTTTGAATTGTTAATAAAAGAGCATTTGAAAATTGCAGAATGATTGATGCAATATGTCATCTTTATTACTGAATATGTAGGTGTTTGGGGTGTTCTGGGTGCTTAAAGTCGAAATATGGATCTACATAAGTATAACAGTTGTTAATTGAAATAAATATGTACTAAATACTACTGTACTACCAGTATATATATTATATTTACTCTGTGTTAGACTACACTAAACAACGCACCTGTGCTATATCACACTTTTCCAGTAAAGACTCACTGTGTGAACTGAGTTCATGAAACTCTCCCTATATAACACAAACACACAGACTCAGCTAATCTCAAATATTGTAGGATTTCAGTAACTATAGCAACTGTAACATTAGACTTATCTCAAATCCATTGTATCCCTGTCATCTCTATATATCTGTCCATATTTTTTACTATTCTTCAATTAGAAAGGACCAGTTACTGCTGATCATTAAAGACCTCCAGTTATCTGGTAGTAACTGACAAATGTCTCACTTAAATAGCACTGGATTGAAAACAACTATAGAAGAACTGTCTGCATAAACTGACCGTGGATACAAGCAGCTGGATATGCTCATGTTATATTTGTTATCAAAAATGACCAACAGCTACTAAAAACATCCTACTGTAACCATTCAATGAAGTATACCCTAAAGAACACAATACTGTAAACCTAGAAACTTTTGTGGATACCATATTTCGCATTATTTCATACAAAGGAAATTTTCGCAACTACAAATTTTTGTATAACCATAACAATAGAGAATACGGTGAGACACAAGTAGCTTAAACTAAATATATGTCACTTCAAGCAATAAGGTACTTGAATCAAGTATCGCCTAAAACATATAGATTAAATTGTATTATAATAATATTTGTTTTAAGATACAACATCATGGTATTTTTCACAAATCGGAGAATATTCCAATGCCTCCTATTCTAACTGTGTGTCCTGTTAGCAGTAATTATTTCTAAATTCTGAAACACCATATCTACTCATAAATAATTGATCCCCTGCCACCACAGTCACAATGCTAACCTGAATAAACTACAATATAAACTCTATTATAGCCAAGAAAAGACACACTTACAGTAAATGCCATGGTAAAGCCCTTGCATCAATTACAATAATACAGTATTACAGTGTTATTTTTACTACATATGTTTATGGGGCTACCTCACTCAATATCTAAATTACATTATGTATATGCAGTTTCTTCTTGAAAAATTAATTCAAATAAAAATTTTACCATAAATTGTTCAACCTGTATTTTGCAACTGAAGCCATGTAAAGGGAGGTAACACACTTGATGAAGCCATGTAAAGGGAGGTAACACACTTGTTTACAGAAAGTAAATGTATGAGTTCACTGCACACAGTACATTCTAACACATCAAACAATCTGAGCTGAATACACAGATGTTTACACATAAAACATGCATAACACAACTATATTAACAATATTACAATTAAATGAAAAACATTCTGAAATTAGAGTTTCAACTTTAAAGCACTATCATTTTGATGTCAATTTTGCAACAATCTTCCAAAAACAATCACAACAGTTCAAATAGTTAACTAGCAAATATCTTAAAATGCATTTATAAAGTAACAGACCCAAGAAATATACTGTATGGGAAACATGCCTGCAGAAAATAGTGTAACCCAACTTTTATTTGGTAAGAATAACTTTACAGTTTAGTTCTGTGAAATTTATTTCCTACTTCAGGTACTGACAAGAAATTTTCACACCAAAACAATAATACCTTTTCCTAAAACACAAAACAATATGTCAGCAAGTGCATCTTGATTTTGGTATTCACCTACCTTGTAAGTAAACTTCAAGTGAACACACTTACCTGAACAAATTCACATTTATCAGCTATTGCTTTCCTTTGTGCTTCGAGTGTTTCTACCTGTTTCTGTAAAGCTCTTCTATCAATGTCCCAATCTCTCGACCTCTGTCTGTAATCCTGTACCGGTATATATTATATATAAGTTTCAGTTTACAACACTTACATCATCATCTGTATGTATGATAGGGATTGCTGGTTTCTATAACAACCACCTACAATTCATTCTGGAAATGCCTCAAGGATTATTGAAAATCCTAAATATGTATCAAGACATACTAACTGGTAAAAATGACAAAGTTTAAAATGTTTAAAAGTCATATATGCTAGTCTCATTTTAAACACCATACATAACGTGAGTACTGTGTACTAAGTGGATATATTGCGGGTTGAAGAGTTTGCAAATCTGCTGTTCCAGATTTTTCTTGTGCAGAATTATTTGTGAATCGACAAAATTAGAACGCTACTAATAACAAAGTGTTGTAAAAATCCATACTTCTGTTATTTTAATACATTACCAGTAATTATTTGGATAGATAATTAACATCGTACTTTATAAGCACTTTGGGATAAATTAATTTGCCATTAGCATATTGTAGGAAAATATGCCTTACTGAATGTGAAAATTTACACCAGCTGATATTTTGCAAAGTTTTTGAGTTCTTGAAATACGCAAACATTCCCAAGTTGTGAACTTCCCCATTTATACAGTATGCACCTTATTTTACTCACTCTGTGTATGGAAAGGAATAAACTTAGTAAGTATTCCCTCTTAGGTTTGAACTGAATTCATTCAAAACTTGTATGGCCCTTTATTTAAAACATGAAAGAACAGAAATACAACATTATTTTAAGATTACCAAAGGGTAGAAAGTTTGAGTAAATTTGAAAGAAGAATACTTCAAGCTCCACCACAGAGGTGTGATCACTATTCTTCACTTGTTTGCAGAACGTTATACATGCATAGTTTACTGAAAACTTCAATAAATAAGTGATAGACAGAGTATTGTTTGCGAGAACAATTACGTTATTTCCAGTAAGCATAGTCTCAGAGTAATAGAGCAATTGTTCGAGCAAACAGTTCTCTATCTGATTTGTATCAACTGTGATCTACTTCAAATAGAGTACAGTTTTAAGCTCCACCCCCTTGTACTAAGTAAGGCATCATGAACAGATTAGTTTGCTCTTATGTAGATTCACTCCAAAAGCCATGATACATAATGAGGTTAATATTCTTACCTCAACTTTCTTGACAAGTCTCTGTACCTCCTTCATACTATCCTGTACATCCACCATGGATTTCTCTTTCTCTCTCTCCGACTCCTTTTTGTGTTTCACATGTCTCTTGTGAAGACGTTCGTACTCTCGACGAAGATTCTGAACCTAGTAAATACAAACAGACCTTTGTAATATGGAACCAATCTGGCTTTGCTGATTAAAGCTGAGGTTAGTCTATGTCATTTGAAAAACTTGACAAAATTTTCACTTAAAAAAAATCAAAAGCTTATTGTATATTTGTAATTCTAAAGTGCCACTTTAAAAGATCTAACTAAAAAATGTCTTAAATTTGATGGGTTATCAACGCTTTCAAAAAAAGGACCAAAAGTGGTACATTGGTAAAAAGTTTTTTAATACAAGAGGGCCAAGATGGCCCTATATCGCTCACCTTGGTACAAGTCCACTTGCCTGGTGGAAGATCACTAGATAATGTTATATACCAAATAAGTTTTCCTATATACGCCTTTGTAAAACAAATGACCCCCCGGGCAAGGTCAATTTTGACCCCAGGGGCATAATTTGAACAAACTTTGAAGAGGTCTACTAGGCAATGCTACATGCCAAATATCTAAGCTGTAGGCCTTGTGGTTTCAGAGAAAAAGATTTTTAAAGTTTTCCCTATATAAGCCTATGTAAAACTAAGTGACCCCCGGTGCGGGGTCAGTTTTGACCCTGGGGTCATAATTTGAACAATATTGGTAGAGGTCCACTAGCCAATGCTACATGCCAAATATCTAAGCTGTAGGCCTTGTGGTTTCAAAGAAGAAGATTTTTGAAGTTTTTACTATATAAGCCTATGTAAAACTAAGTGACCCCCGGTGCAGGCTCAATTTTGACCCGGGGTCATAATTTGAACAATATTGGTAGAGGTCCACTAGTCAATGCTACACGCCAAATATCTAAGCTCTAGGCCTTGTGGTTTCAAAGAAGAAGATTTTTAAAGTTTTTACTATATAAGCCTATGTAAAACTAAGTGACCCCCCGTGCGGGGTCAATTTTGATCCGAGGGTCATAATTTGAACAATATTGGTAGAGGTCCACTAGCCAATGCTACATGCCAAATATCTTAGCTCTAGGCCTTGTGGTTTCAGAGAAGAAGATTTTTCAAGTTTTTCCTATATATTCTTATGCAAAACTAAGTGACCCCCGGTGCGGGCTCAATTTTGACCCGGGGGTCATAATTTGAACAATATTGGTAGAGGTCCACTAGCCAATGCTACATGCCATATATCTAAGCTGTAGGCCTTGTGGTTTCAGAGAAAAAAGATTTTTAAAGTTTTCCCTATATAAGCCTATGTAAAACTAAGTGACCCCCGGTGCGGGGTCAGTTTTGACCCTGGGGTCATAATTTGAACAATATTGGTAGAGGTCCACTAGCCAATGCTACATGCCAAATATCTAAGCTCTAGGCCTTGTGGTTTCAAAGAAGAAGATTTTTGAAGTTTTTACTATATAAGCCTATGTAAAACTAAGTGACCCACGGTGCAGGCTCAATTTTGACCCGGGGTCATAATTTGAACAATATTGGTAGAGGTCCACTAGTCAATGCTACACGCCAAATATCTAAGCTCTAGGCCTTGTGGTTTCAAAGAAGAAGATTTTTAAAGTTTTTACTATATAAGCCTATGTAAAACTAAGTGACCCCCGTGCGGGGTCAATTTTGATCCGAGGGTCATAATTTGAACAATATTGGTAGAGGTCCACTAGCCAATGCTACATGCCAAATATCTTAGCTCTAGGCCTTGTGGTTTCAGAGAAGAAGATTTTTCAAGTTTTTCCTATATATTCTTATGCAAAACTAAGTGACCCCCGGTGCGGGCTCAATTTTGACCCGGGGGTCATAATTTGAACAATATTGGTAGAGGTCCACTAGACAATGCTACATGCCAAATATCTTAGCTCTAGGCCTTGTGGTTTCAGAGAAGAAGATTTTTAAAGTTTTTCCTATATATTCCTATGCAAAAACTAAGTGCCCACCCGCTGGGTCAATTTTGACCCGGGGGTCATAATTTGAACAATCTTGGTAGAGGTCCGCTAGACAATGCTACATGCCAAATATCTAAGCTCTAGGCCTTGTTGTTTCAGAGAAGAAGATTTTTAAAGTTTATCCTATTTGTTGCCATAGCAACCAGAGTTCTGCATGGAATGGAATTCTTTGAACAATTTTGGTAGAGCTTCATGCAAGGAACATTCCTGCATAGTTTTATCAACATTGGCCTAGAGGTTTCAGAGGAGATGTCATTTGAATCAAAATGTTGATGGACGACGGACAATCATCGATCAGAAAAGCTCACCCTGGCGTAGCTATATTTAACAAACCAAAGGCAATGATGACTTTATGTAACTCACTGTTAGCAAATAGAAAACATCTGTATTATGAATCTTATAAACAAATTTTTAACCCATGTAATCTAGTTTACAATATGACCTATAGATCACCAGTACAAACATTCATATTTCAGAATGCAGCCTGTTAAGACGTTGTAGTCTTTCATTTGACTATGGTGACCTAGTTTTTATCCAATGTGACCAAATCTCAAGCTAGACGTAGGTATAACCAATGCAAACACAGTGACAATAGAGAACTGGTCAAAGAGTATTTGTTATCCTTTCCTATGATGACAAAGTTTTAAGTTTTACTAAGAGATCATCAAAATGATTTCCGCAGTGATTAGGCGTTTCTTTAATTCGAAATATACACTGTATGACCTAACTTCAAATTTGACTAAGAGAACATCATTGGAACATTTCGTCAAGATGATTGGATATAAAATGTTTCCACTAGAGAATTCACAAGGTCACTCATAGATGATCAAGAACACTTCTACAGCACCAATTTCCAAGACGTTTTGAAAAGGGATATGAAATAATAATGACATTTATAGAGTTTTCATAGGTCTTCCCTTTGATTTGACCTCATTTTTTTACCTTGTGTGACCGAGTTCAGAACTGGTCCTTGAGTTCAATCAAGTAATCATTCTTACCAGGGATCAGGAAATTTTGAAATCTCAATCGGTCCGGACAAGCCGAGGGTACATCGTCAACCCCCCCACCTAAAAAAAATCACAAAAACGTAAAAAAAAAAAAAAGATTTTTTTTTTGTGATTTATATATTTTCAACCAGCTTTCCATTGTTGTGCATGATCATGGAACGGTTAAATTATTTCATTCCCTCCTTTTGATTCCAAAATGTTTCCAAAAACGAAAATCTTCTTTCATTATTGATTAGTAAATCTCACGAGTAGATAAAATAAATGCGCCGTTCACGTGGAGCATTCCATTTTCTAAGGGATAAACTTTACATCGTTTTCGCCATAAAAAAATAAGAAACGGAATTTCTAAGTAATAAGAAAAATATCGAGCCAGTTTTCATAAATAAATGTAATAAGTTCCATGTGATTTTATCATTGAAAGTGTGTTCAATTTCGATTAGAACTGATTACGTTCAAAGTCACCCCCACAAAGTTTTGTAATAATCCATGTGTTAGGTATAGGCTATTAAATTTTTGTCGTATGGTTTCGTTTTGAATATTTTTTTATGTTCTCGGGTCTCCAGTCCGATTAACATTGCCCTTCCGACTTTCGGAAACATTGACTACTGGTTGCCAGTCCGGTTATTTGTTTCTTTCGGGTTCCAGTTATTATTCTCCCAATTACCATGAGCCGATTTGCCATTTCGGTCATTTGATTTTTTGAACGTCGCAAATATGTTGCGTTGTGCTATTTCAACAATAAATCGAAAGGCCATTTCAAAGTGTACGTAATGATTAGCGGCCTAAAGACAATCGGTCCGGCATAAAGTCAATCAGAGCTGCTTAACACATTAAAAAAATTCTTTAATCAATAACGTGTTAGTGACGCCCGAGGTATTGTAGAATTGGTGTGTTGGACCAATTAGGTAAAGACCGCCGCGGTTATAAACATGACACGTTTATTGGGGTATTAGATAGGTGCTAATAACACAGATGATATGTCTAATTACACAAGCAACTTCTTTTGTCATATTTGAGCGATTTTATGGTTTTTTTAAAAAAAATCTCGGACCGATTTTTAAGCAACTTTTGGTTACGTGAATCGGTCCAGCAAGTTAAAAATCGGTCCAGACCGGCAAATTTTCGGTTTTCCTGATCCCTGATTCTTACCAATATTTAAGATGATCTGGTACAAAATCAGTGTTAAAAGGGTTTTTCTTTGATTTGATCTAGTGCCGTGGTTTTTATGCTATGTAACCTACTATCAAACTCTACATAGAAATCAGTCTGCCTCCTTGGTCAAGTGGAAAGAATCTGACACCGACTTGAAATCACTGTAACTGTAAAGGTTGGAGCCCTTCTACCAACCATGTCTCTTTATGTGAAAAAGTTACCAGTTTCTTACTGAGAATAGGGATCTAGTACTGGTCCTTCCTAGAAACAATGGTTTGGTAACTAAACTAACCGCCTGTATAAATCATAAAGACAAGACAAGACATTCTAAGCAAGATTCATCATGATTGATAAGGTACAAATGTATCTGGCCTCAAAAAGGTACATGTATGTGTGACAGATGGACGACTGACAAAATACAATATAAGAACAGACTGTATATTTCATAGAAAACTTACTTCTTGTTTTGTGAGTAAACGTAAAGTAATTTTACCTCCGTACGTAACTGAGACAACTGTGTTTCATACTGTCCTACCAGCTCACGCTGTTTGTTCTCAGAGCTGTCTACCTGCTGCCTCAGCTGACCTATCTGTCAACAAACATAATTTCATTATCTACTGAGTGCAGTTTAAGGGCTGGAAAGCCTTATTATCTCATACATTTAAACATTCCTTTTCACTTGTCAATGAAATATTCAGTTCAGGACAAAACTGTCACTATAATAATATAACATACTCCTAGTCCTTATTGTTAAAAATTATGTAGTGGGTTAAAACTTTCAACTCTATTGTATGTTACAATGTCTTAATTAAAATTTGAGACAAAATGGAAAAAAGTGTTTACAAACTAGTCTTAAGTCAATTTTAACCTCTTTGTGTTTCTGTTCAAGGGTAGATTTTGACATCTGACATTCTTTCTCCCGAATGTTGAGTCGTGACTGTAACCCTTCCTTCTCTCTCTCCCATTCTTTCTTCTTTCCTGCAACCAGTTTATCAATCTGTTTCATCAGTTCCTGTAACTCCAGCTCACAGTTAGCAGTCAGGGCTCCCTTAGGAAACCTAAAACAAATTAAATACACTCTAAGGAAACCTAAAAACAATTAAATACACTCTATTTAGCAGGATTTGCTGTTTCAAAATGTTCAATGAGCTATTTGCAAATACAAACATTCCACAATGCAACCATCCAGTTCTTATTTATCATATCATAATCATAAACCATGCTGATCTGATAAGATCTGAAATGGCTGTACAACTCTGATAATATAGCAAATGGATATTTTAGCTTCTACAAGTTACAGTATTACATATTCTAAGTAAGATGAAGCATACTTGTAGTGTAAAGAACCACATCCTGACTCCCAATGCAACAAAACATTGAGACAAAAACTTACAGAGGGACTTTTGAGTATGTTCCACAAGAAAATCTACCTTCTTTGGTTTTATAAAAGATAAAGAAGTACTTTAATTTAAGAGGAAGACTGAGACAGAATGATTCACTTTGTACATAGGTATATATATATATTGTATGCCAGTAATTTTTACCAGATGTTGAAAAGAATCACTATACCTGTTTTCCCTTTGGAGCTCAGACCACAATCCCGTAATTGGGGAGTCCATCATTCTTATCCTTCCATCAACACCCACCTTAGAAAAAACTGGCAAAATTCTCTTGTAAATTTCTCTGCATTCTGAAAGAAGAGGTAAAGTGTCTCAACTCTTGGAACTTTAGCTACTTTTACCCGACTTATGATGCAGAATCCTGGTTCTTGCTTCACCCAAAGGAAATACAAGCAATCTTAGAAGAGTTTCACAAATGACACGTTATGTAGTAAAGATTAGAGCAACACAGCCACATATCACAGGTCTTCTTGCAGTGCAGTGGAAGCCTGTCCACCTCAGGATCCTAGAGTCCCGGCTTTAATTGGATTACCATAATTGTTTGTGTATGATACACACTTTTTTTAACAAAATACAGCTCTAAAAATTCCCTGCAGGTTATACATCATATTACAAAGTAATAATTTCAGGGACTTGCTACCAATAAACGCCATACTTTTTACCATGTGTAAGCTAATTATGTGAAAAACATAAAAGCAAAAACAGAAATAATGAGATTCAAGTTTGCATTAGTAAGGATTTAATTGAATTAATGGTTGGCAAACAATTAAGACAGTAACAAGATTATAGACAAAGATGTGCAATATTCACACCATGGCATGGTGGATGATGTGTGTCATTATTGCTTTTCATTCCCGCACCACTATGCAAAAAAACAAGATGAGGATGTGGGCAAAAATTTTATGGCACGCACTCCTGTCCATAACACTAAAGAGATGTAACAGTATCAAGAGAGAGATTATTCCAACTAATCGTACGCGCGTCGAGATATTGTGTTATTTTTGTAAGGGCAATAACTCTCCTCTGCGAAATTATAGCGAGATTCTGACCAAAAACGAAAATATCTCAGAATTTGCTCAAGATGTCACTTAAATATTTTGACTATCTTCTAGAGAGATCAGATATAGTTTTTGTTCCACTCCGCATGCCAAAATAATGGGAAACTCTTAAATTGCCAGGTAAACAGGTAAAAAGTATTCTGTCCCAGTAAGCCTGTGCAGCTGAACCCTTCATCCATAATCCATATGCCTATTGTTGTAAACAATAAATTAAAGATGACCTACCCGCTGATTCCATCCATTCCATTTTAATATTTAAGATTCATAAATTTAATTAGAAAGCATAGCAGTTAGATGTTCATCTGCTTTGATAAAAGTGAAATCTTGCTACAACTTGTCACTTGAACAATATTTATTTATGTAAATAATTTATCTTTTGTGACATTTGCGTGCACAAACAAGTTTGAAGTTCAATACTATTGGACAAATTAAAGGATGTCATTGAATTCCTGGGTTGGCTAATGGAATGATATTTCTTTAAATTGGAGCAAAAGCTTGTCACAAGTGTTTCGACTGATACAATTTGCGAATTTAGCATAAAATGGCATCAATTTCTTTACCATTTTTGCAAAGTTACCGCTTGCTTCCAATGTTTATGACTGGTTCAAGGAATCAAAGCTTAATGCAATAGTTTAAGAAAACGTTATCGACAAAACTATAACTGTAACCCCGTCAAGTCGTCATGTTGTAAACTTCCGGGGTGTATCGCCAATAAATAAAACAAAGAAACTGTGTATTTTAGGAGACCATATAAAGCGAAAAGTCAAAGATGTTGTTGATGTTTGATGAGAAGCATAAAAAGCATTTGTCTTTTCTGATTGACATTGATATTTCAGGTCGAATTTTTGGGCGCCATTGTCGCCGAGGCGCTAGCTCATTGTTTATATTGGTAGAGGTGGGGTGTCTATACTTTAGACGGTGGTGGGTACTTTGTGGGGAGTTTACATCAGGGTCAATGACACAAAAACTGTAATCTGTAATTTGTAAATATAATTAAGTAAATAAACTATAAATTATGAATATACAATTCATAAAGGTATCACATCTGTGAAGTACTATCGATCGTCTATATTAATAGCCAATCGTATTATAAACTATTGAATGTACGGCAATACATGTATATTTACAAAACTAAACAAATATGGCGGTCAACGGTCAGTGGTTTATCACGGACAATTATTCAACAAAAGTATCAAATTACATCAAAAGGTTACATTTTTGCAATTGGTCATATACATAGAACTCTAACAAAATGTATGAAGATTCATTTGCAATGCATTACCTGTAATTTGTAAATATAATTAAGTAAATAAACTATAAATTATGAATATACAATTCATAAAGGTATCACATCTGTGAAGTACTATCGATCGTCTATATTAATAGCCAATCGTATTACCTCATAGATGTATACATAATTTACATAACAATAGAGGACAGGTAAAAGTGTATGACATGCGGTGTATTAGTAAGATGTTATCATTTAACTACTTCGTTTGATCGACTACAATACGATTACTATAAAACTACTACGATTGCCAATTATGACGTTATGGGCAGTATATGGTATATAGGATGCATATATAGGGAGTGTATGAAAACAAATAACATAGTTACATGTAAAGGCTTTTTATTGTATTGAAAATATAACAACCGCGACATAATCATGATTATTATGTGTTTTCGCGATGACTTTAAAGTTGAATTGATGTAAACAGGCTGGTTGTAGAAGGGGAGCGGTGGTGTACAGGAGAAGATGTCATTCCGGAGGTTGCGGGTTCGAGCCCCACTTGGGGTCACGACCGTACCTCCTCATATGACACCAGTACTGGTTTTTCCAGGAAGTGGACTCGAGAGTGACTCGATAAGCTATTCTCGGCTTCGCACATCCGGGTACTGAAAAATTATTTACATTCTGGAAAGGTGATTCTTCAGCTGTCATCGCTGGTCTCTATGCATCTTTAACTTTGAATAATATAATAACCAAGATTAGAAATGAAAGAAGACGACGATCTTCCATTACCTTGAAACTATCAGATTATTTTTATGCCCCCGAAGGGTGGCATATTAAAATCGCACCGTCTGTCCGTCTGTCCGTCCGTCCGTCCGTCCGTCTGTCCGTCCGTCCGTGCGTCCCCCACTTACAAATTCGTGTCCGGACTGTAACTTTGTCATGCATTGAAGGATTTTAAAATAACTTGGCACACATGTCTAGCACATCAAGACGACGTGTCGCATGCAAGACCCACATCCCTACCTCAAAGGTGAAGGTCACACTTGGAGTATGAAGGTTATAGAATCCTCTATATATGCACACATTCGTGTCCGGACTGTAACTTTGTCATGCATTGAAGGATTTTAAAATAACTAGGCACACATGTCTAGCACATCAAGACGACGTGTCGCGTGCAAGACCCACGTCCCTAGCTCAAAGGTCAAGGTCATACTTAGAGTTTGAAGGTAATGGATTCCTCTATATATGCATATATGCATACATTCGTGTCCGGACTGTAACTTTGTCATGCATTGAAGAATTTTAAAATAACTTGGCACAAATGTCTAGCACATCAAGACGACGTGTCGCGTGCAAGACCCAGGTCCCTAGCTCAAAGGTCAAGGTCACACTTAGAGTTTGAAGGTAATGGATTCCTCTATATATGCATATATGCACACATTCGTGTCCGGACTGTAACTTTGTCATGCCTTGAAGGATTTTAAAATAGTATGGCACAAATGTCTAGCACATCAAGACGACGTGTCGCTGCAAGACCCACATCCCTACCACAAAGGTCAAGGTCACACTTAGAGTTTATAGGTAAGGAATCCTGTATATATGCATACATTTGTGTCCGGACTATAACTTTATTATGCTTTGAAGGATTTTAAAATAACTTGGCACAAATGTCTAGCACATCAAGCGGATGTGTCACGTGCAAGACCCAAGTCCCTACCTCAAAGGTCAAGGTAACACTTAGTGTTTAAAGTAATGGAATACTGTATGCATGATTACTCTGTCATGCATGGAAGGATTTTAAAATTACATAGCACATTTATTGAGCACATGGAGAGGACACAGACTGTGAGGCACCTCTTTCGGGGGCATTCGTCACTTGTGAGGGACAGCTCTTGTTATAATAATTCTGTTGTCAAAAGCTTTTTGTTTCATTTAAAATAAATTTAAAGAAGAAGAAATGAACGCGACCTAATAATCTGATTGGTTAACTGGTCAGTATGACGTCACGGCGAAGCCGAGAATAAGCTTTCTTAAATTCTTTACAATTGAGCTAAAATAAATTAGTATAAACTAAACTAAAACAGGCTGGTTGTATGTATGTATTTTAGAGTATTATCGTTGGTACTGGATAATCCATATGACCAACGCCCCGCCCCCCAGAAGAGTTTAGTTATTTTAGGTTTCGGGGGATAGTACAAGATACAGAACATTTCCCGTTCCAGAGACACCATCAGTTTCTTTAACCTAAATGGCATACAGCACGGATACACAGACCTTGGTTTTTAGGTCTCATTCGAGAGACCATTAGTTATGTTAGTGGAGGAGCGGGGGATCGAACCTGCAATCCCTGGAATTCGAGGTCAGCGCGTTACCGCTGGACCACTGATCCGCTCCTAATGCAGGCTGGTTACATTGCCCAATCAAGCTTTTATTAAATTTATGAAAAAAACTAAAAAATTAAATAAATATTTCAAGAAATTATAAACTAATTTCTTTGAAAGTCCATTTCTTCAGCTGGTGTTCCCTTATTATAAACACCTCCTTTTAATCCACATAAAAGTTACACTTTTTTGCTCAAGAGGCTTGATTTATTTAACCATATTCATTAAATCAAAAAGAAAAGTGACTGAATTAGATCAATGTGATTTATAAAGTATTTTTGTTATTTCAGTGCTGCAAGAGTTCTGTAAAATCAGCTTGGAGTTCATCAAAAAAGGTGCCAATATCAAAGTGTACCAGACTGCGGCTCGTAAGTTTCTCTTGTTAACTCACCCTTGCACAATGTTGTTTTTTAGGGGCTGGGGGGCTCTGCCCTTTCTACATTGATGACATTGAATTTGATGGGTTTCATTCAAACATCACATACATTTGACAAGGTCAACATCAAGGTCATAGAAAAGAAATTATAAGTGTGATTGTTAAGTTTGCAAATCCATGTAATGGCTATCACGTGATGTTTAAATGAATGTTAAGTTGACAGCCAATGGTAGCCAGGTGAGCAATATAGGGTCGTCATATAGCTCTCTTGTTAGTAAATTAAACATGCGCCTTGTTGTGTGAAACAAGCCAAATGTTTGCATTTGTATTATATCATGCAGTATAATACCACAGAAATAGATCATACATTGTTCATGTAAAATTGTACATATAAAAAACTGTGATATAATGTCATTCCAGTTTACCTTAATGGAATAGTGAAAAATATAGTTACAGTTACGACTGCAAGTGTAGAACATGACCAAAAGTCACTGAAAAGTCAGGGAACTTTCTTAAAATTAAGTTTGTAAAAAAATCAGGGTTGAGGCAGTGTCTCTATGAATTTTAAAGTAGATCAGTGAAATTTTACTTTGGAAGTCAAGGAAATGTCACAGAAACATTCAGATATCAAATGAAAAACTCAGTACATAATTCTAGGAGTAGAAACACTACCAAACTCAGGTCAGATCAATAATCTAGTGGTGCAGCACCTGATTCATGTGTTGGAAATTGTGGGTTTGATCCCTGGCACAGTCATATCAGAGATGTGAAAAATAGTACTGACAGCTTCCTTGGGAGTCAGAATTAAAGGGGAATACCCTACAACAAAGAGATTATTTATCAAAATGTTAAAAATGGGGGAAATGTATGTACAATAATAAATAGAAGCATTTTTAAAGAATAACATATAATCCAGAAATGTCTGGTTTCTGCACAAAATGCAAATATAACAACCATTTATGATAAATTTCTCCCCATCCCAAAATTAAAACAAACTATAAAATGAAAGTCTAAAACCTCGTCTTATTGTTCTCATGTTACGGGTTATTACTGCTTATTTTGGCTGAATGTTTTCGCTTTCAATTATCATATTACTTATAGGTTTTTTGTTAGTTATTTCAAATAACGAAAGTTATTTCAAAATACATTCAGTTTAGGGTGTGCCTCTTTTTAGGGGATAGTGTCAGGAAGATAAAGGGAGGATTCAGGCATCTGAGAAAAATGGGATCTTGTTATTAATAACCTGTTTTTGTGACGTAATATATCATTATATATGCAATATTGAATAAGGCTTTTTTTATCTGTACCAAACCCTGTCTAACAAACAATATTAGTATTCATTATCTTAGAAAATACCATGATAATGTTGATGTAACTGTTTTATATTCATTTTGTTTTTCTGATTCTTTCAGAAAAACTTGGTGTATCAGCAGAGAGTGTTCAAAATGGAGTGGAAGGTTTAATGTACTTGTTAACAGAAAGCTCCAAACTTATGGTAAATGCAGCAATACCTTTAGCCAGATATTTCAGTGTTTCTATAACAGTTAGGTAAAGGGTCACTTTCTTCAAACAGAAGACTTTAGTGAGGTCAAGATTTTTACAATAGTTTAATTAAAGTTTCATTATAAAGAAAACCTCAAGATATTTATTTACTCAATCATTTGTTTGCTTGCTTTCTTTGTCATTTGTTTGTGATCTGGTTCTACATAGTCTGACCTGACTCTATGTCTGATCTTGACCAAGCTGTTTCATAAAATCTGAGAAGACAGTTTGGATTTTACTTTTTTTAGATGCCTGGTAAAGTGTTATTTGAATTTCAGATTAGTGAAATAGATTTTCAGGACTCCATTATGACATTGGGTTTCTCAGAGGAGATGAGACAATCCCTGCTACAGCTATATCTGCAACATAGAAAGGAAATCAGATCCATACTCAATGAGATGTCAATGGACTTACCACATTATCTCAATCTGGAGTGGAGATTTGATGTTGAAGTAAGATTTATGATATATAAGTCATTATGTTGACAGTGACATTGTGAAGGATCTTACCAGTTGATAATTGAAGGTTTAGATCTGTTTTCATATCCACCCAGGCAGTCTTCCAGTAGACTGCCAGACGGGCAGGGTAGGTTCTATTTATAGCCAGGACAGTAAACATTTGCTGTCAGTCGCGGTAATATTTTGTCTCAGTCATCTCCTCTCTATCAATGTATAATGACTTTGTTTCTATTTACACTTACCTTGCTAGATTTATAAAATGTTCAGTACTTGTATTAGTTAAAAGGGGTGCTCTTTCCTTTGATTGTTTATAGTCCCGGCCGACCCTACTAAATCTCCCTGGGTGAACTTGCCAAGACTCCTGACATGTGCAGCTTGAAGAGAGACAGATGCAGATACAAGGGAAGCCGGGTACCAGATCCTAGCTCTTTTACAAATAGACACCTTGGTTCTTTTACATGTCCAGTGTATAGCACCGATACACGCGAGACTACCTCTGGATATCTAACCAGTTCATCTCTAGATGGGTGGGGAAACACTGAAAAGCATTTCTGAAATTTCCAGTGCCCTGGCTTGGATTTGAACAGGGGACCTACAGATTGGTAGTTCAGAGTGTTAACCACTTGACCACCGCACAACCCTAAAGGGATGCTCTGAAGGGATTTTATTTTTTAGATGCCTGGTAAAGTGTTATTTGAATTTCAGATTAGTGAAATAGATTTTCAGGACTCCATTATGACATTGGGTTTCTCAGAGGAGATAAAACAAGGCCTGCTACAGCTATATCTGCAACATAGAAAGGAAATCAGATCAGAAATCAGATTCGTGTCTGCTCTGTAACACCTAAACCACTGGAAGAATTTTGATGTATTTTTGGTCAAATGTTCAACTTATCAAGAGGACATGCAGAACCCATGTTCCAACAGGCATGCAAAAGGTCAAGGCCATGCTTAGGCATCATTGGTTTTCCTAGTCAAATCAGTAACTCCTAAACTGCTGGAAGAATTTTCATATAAATGTTGTCAAATTTTTATGTCATCAAGACAACATGTGGAACCCATGATCCAAGCACACCAGCTCAAAGTGAAGGCCACACTCAAGTGTTGTTTGTTTTTCATGTCCACTTTTTAACTTCTATACCTATGGAAGGATTTTCATGAAACTTTGGTTAAAAAATCACTTCATTATGACAATATGCAGAACCATGTCCCAATCAGCCCTGCCCCCTACCTCCCCACAATCCCCCCCCACCGCCACCCCCACCCAAAGGGTCAAGGCTATACTTTGGGTCATTGCTTTTTTGTGACCACTTTATATGTAACTTCTAAACCCATGGAAGGATTTTAGTATAACTTCGGTCAAATGTTCATCGGGCAGAACCTATTTTCAAACTGAGCTGACTTTAGGTGAAGGTCACTCTTAGGGGTCAAAGGTTGTCCTTTCAACATTCCTGCATGCAGTAGTGGATATAGCTGTCTTTCAGACTGGTTAAAAGTTTATTCCAGAACGGTTGGTATAAATGATAACAGCATGCATGTACATAATGTTTTTATATTTCAGCTTGCAAGCAGATCTCTGCGGCATCAGGTAACTCCGACTGTCACCATGAAACTTCACACAAAGGATTGTGGTAAGACTCGCACTCGGGTTCTACAGACAGACCCTGTAAATCTTCTTCATCTCACAAAAGTTTTGGATGACGCTTTGCAGGAAATGAAATCACCGTACTGCAGAAGAATTGTCAGAAATATAAAATGAGGATTTCTTATACATGTTCTCATTGTGAATACTATTATCAAACTGATGATATGTTTATAATATAAGGAAATCGGTTTTAATATAAACATTGAATGCTTTTTTTTGCAATAGAACTAGGTCTTGTCAATCATAATGACTTTGAAGGGTAACAAAATTTGTTTTCATGTTGAATGCAAATGAAAACTTTAAGGTGCTCTTGAGCGAGTCTCTTTTTTTGAAACAAGTGTCAATTCTCAGAAATAAGATTGCAAAGAACTTACAAGTTAGAAACCAGAAACTGTGCTGATTTTTAAAGAGAGGAAATGTTTGGTTGAAGTTCTCAACTACATTTGTATTGTACATGTTAACCATTTCCAGTTTTGGAGATGAGAAAAATGCTTTATGTATGTTTGATTTTTATGTGCAATATGATTTCCATTTATCATGTTAAAATGATATATTTTGATAATAAATAAAAATATTTTAAGATGTATGTATACAACTGTACATGTATTTTCTTCGTTTTGTCTTAGCTCGAATTCATCAGGAAGAGGGGAGCTGTTCGAATCGCGATGGTCGTAACATCTTGAGTTACAGTTGTCCATTAATATTACACCTTTTCACGTTCATTTTAAAAACCCATTAGAGGTATGGCTTTGAAGGCATGCCATACTTGTTTACCATCATAAGTCTCCATCTGCAGACAAGAGTACATAACTGTGTCAAGGGTTTTGTCAGGAAGTTGGCCCTTTCTTGACCTTAAGAAAGTGTATTAGCTTGTTTAGTTTTTGGTACCACCTGAATTTATTTCAAAACCATTGGTGGAATTGCTTTGAAACATAACCAGTACTTGTTTACCATCATGACCTACATCAACAATAAGAGTACATAACTCTGTCAAGATGGTTGTGACAGAAAATTATGCCCCTTTTGACTTACAGAAAATAACATTGAATATTGGTAAAATTCCACTTACAGACTTAAGAACTTGAAACTTTGAATGCTTATGTATCTATCGTTAGCCCCAGTCTGTAGGCCAACAGTAAGTAAGCTCTGTCAAAGGATTTTCAAAAATATGCCTGGCCCTTTATCGACTTAGACTTCTTTGGTTTAGTTTTTCCAGTGAACATTGTCATATTTGGGACTAAATTGTTTGAGATATTACTTTGAAAGTTAGAATACTTGTTTACAATCTTGATTCCCAAACACAGACAGGAGAAGGTAACTCTGTCAAGGCTTTCATTTGAATTATGGCCCTTTTCAACTTTTCATTCAAATTTCAAAATTTTCATTCTTGTCCACTTGTTGACTTTTCCATTTGAGATATTACTTTAAAATTGGAATACTTATTTACCATTATGATACCTGTCTGTAAGCAAGAGAAGATAACCCTGTGAAAATGTTTGACTTTTTACCTAGAAATTCCTAGCTTAGAAGTCTTGTGTGAAGTTTTCAATAACGTGCACGATATATCATTAACCACTTGAAGTATTAATTTTAAAACTTTGCCGTAGTATTCCAGGATATCAAAGAGAATTAAGTTTGATAACTCTTGACTTAATATCTTGCTACTAGTGGCCCTTGTTTATACACATCTTTGGGTTTTTGCTTACGCAAAGTTTTGTTTTATTGGCAAGCACTAAAATATCAAGGCGTATTGACTTACAGCTCTTGTAATGTTCTTAGCTCAATTTCATCAGGATGCAGGCCTTAGTAGTTAGAGTAGAAGAATTGTCAAGTGGACTGTGTATTAAGTAACAGTTGTCCATTAATATTACACCTTTTCAAGTTCATTTTTACATGCTCATCTCTAGAGACAGGATGTATTGTTGGATCACCTGCAGCGGGCGGATGTCATCCACTGATGCTGTCTAATAACTAACTGGAGAATGTTTGGCACATCAACAAACTTAGTCACAATGTTAAAAGGCATAATATCTCAGACAAGTCCCATACCCAGCCTTAATTAACATCCCTGTCAATAGGTCCCAGGGAATCCCATAACCCTAGATGAAATGTTGACATTCTAACCCTACTGTCCACTTTCTAATAGTTTAATGATCAGATCAGTACGACTCATGGTCACAATGGGCATTTTGAAATAAATAATACTGTCCAAGTTCTATAACCTGCATGATGGCCTTCTGGCCTTGTACAGTCAATATTTACTGCCTGTGAATTACAGAAAATAATTCCAAATGAACACTGTCTGTTATATTACTTTCATAAGCTTGTTCTAGTACTTTTTCACAATTATCTTGGTATAGTTCAGTAACCAGTCCGGCTACCCCAATCACTATAAGGTGGTATGGCCTTTGAAATGTCGAAATTTCCTCCAAATAGCTATTCTGTTAAAATTTGTCGACAAAAACCCCCAACAACATCTAGTTCCAATCCCCCCCCCAGATGCATGACATCTAGTTCCAATCGCCCAGATGCATGACATCTAGTTCCAATGAACATTTGTGTATAGTATGGAGACTCGAGATGTCATTTACTTGAGGAGCAAGTTTGGTGAATCATGCCAAAAGATCTTCGGTACATATGGATGAACAGACAAGAGCAGATCTATATCCACCTGGGGCCATAAAAAACAGTATGCCTTATTCAGTGTGAATATGAGTTCACTGCCCATTTCCCTCAACATGTATGAAGGACTGAATCATAATTTCGAGTCTTATTGAAAACATCAAAGTTTTGTCATTATAGCATTTCTGAGTTTTCTGTATCTACTTTTTCTAGTTGGTTTCTCACAAATCAAAAACCTGTAAAGGAAGCACTCAGAAATACTTATCATTTATCATTACCACCCAACAAGGCTGTCTAAATCTGTAGGGGGCTCAAGTGGATACAAGTTTTTCCACTTAAAGGGCAATTTTGACTTCCCATTCAAATGAATCTAAAAATATTTCTTTTCTTGAACCTCCAGCCCCCCCCCAAAAAAACACACATTTTCCATCAACTCGGTGGAAACCATGCATTATCCACAAACATACTTTTCACTTGCATGTGCTTATTTCTGTCCCTTAATTTCACCTGTTTCACCAAAAGATAGATTTGTTCCACATCTTCTTGGACATGGATCACAATCAGGAGTTGAGTTCTTGTTTACAAATCAAGGAACTATGTCAAGTCAATTTACTATTTAATCAAAAAAGATATCTCTCTGATTTCATATATATATATCTCCTACAATAGGGGCAATATCTCTTAAATTCAGAGATATCTCTGTAAATTAGGAGATATCTTTCTTTAAATAGATATCTCCCATGTTTTGAAAGATATCATCCAATACTAAACAGATAACTCTTAATGTAACAGATATTACTATCTCTACCATACAGAGATGTCTCTCTACCTTACAGAGATATCACTCCTACATTAAAAGATATCTCTGAAAAAGATAAATCTTTAAACTATAGTGGTATAAGTTAGAGAGATATCTCTGTAACTTTGAGAGATATCTCTCAGAAATAGAAAGATATTGCTCACATGATGTTAAACAGATATATGAGAACCTGAGATATCTCTTGTAGGTCACAAGATATCTTTATGTGATACAAAAATATCTCTCAGCATTAAAGAGATATCTCTATTAAAAAGAAAGATATCTCTTACTATTTAATGAAAAAAACATCTCTTTTATTTCATAGAGATCTCGTAAAATAGGGGTGTATCTCTTAAATTTAAAGATATCTCTATATATAAGGAGATATCCTTCTTGTAACAGAGATATCTCTCATAATTTGAAAGATATATCCCAATGCTAAAGAGATAACTCTCAATGTAATAGAGATATCTTTCTACAGAGATATATCTCCTACATCAAAAAATATCTCTTAAAAAAGATACATGTTTAATATAGAGAGATATCCCTGTAACTTGTCATGTGTCCATTATAAAAACTTTCGTACTTTCTCTGTCATTCTTCAGATTGTCTTAGAGTCTCGAGTTTAGCATTGAAGTACATTTTGTGATTCCAGGTCTACATTACTGCTCTCTCTGAAAATATTCTCTCAAGTCCTTGAAACAATATACTATAATAATAATGCAAAAGCCCAGAAAATATTATTTGAATTGATGGACGCCGTGATTCAGTTTGCAGTCACAGACATATTTCATGAATAAACAATATTACGCCAGTATTTACATGTATGTATGAATCCTTCTTTACAAAGAATAGAATTTGACCACGGACTTATATACGGTCCGTAATTTTACTGTGAATCATTTGTTTTAGTTCAATGAATTGATATTTTCAACCAGGAACGTAGAATTCTACGTTCCTGTTCCAACTATATATATTAATTTTACTACGTACATCTATATGTTAACCAACATTTTTCACTGGATTTTAGTTATGTCAAGTGTATCTTCATGTTTCCTACAACAACGCTATAAGTCCAACGTGGAAACCACAAAAAATACAGTTAATGAGTTAGAGCGAAAACGGATTTTTCAAGAGTTCATTTGTACATCCTGTTTACAAGTATCCGGGAATTTTTTATGGTGCTCGTTTAGGGCCATCGCAATTGCTGTAATAATTCATTGGGTGATAGCAATTTTACCATGGCGGTGTGCGAAGGTATAATTATGTAACGTATCACCATCGTAACTTTGTGTATCGCCATTGTATATTGCCATTTTTATAACCCGGGGGGGGGGGGGGGGCCGGGGGGGGGGGGGGGGGCGGGGCCTTTTTTTTTTTTTTTTTTTTTCTTTTTTTTTTTTTTTTTTTTCTCCCCTTTTTTTTTTTTTTTTTTTTTCCCCCCCACAAAAAGCCCCCGTCCCCCTCCCTTTCTAGTGAAACTTGTTTAGAACTTATTTTAATTGGCCTATATAATAGATCTCCCAGATCCTGCTTTAATAAATCTCTCGAATCCTGCTTTCAAGTTTTCATGGAACTGCTGGTCTGAATAAGTATGGTTTTGTGCTAGGGACATCTCTTCTGTCATGATTTAATGAGTGATCGTGAAAGTACGATGTCGAAGTGATGGTGATAATGTTAAGCGAAGTAAGTTACGAAGGGAAGGCACACATGTATAGAAAGTAAAAGTAATCAGTCGAAAAGATTAAGCAATGTAGAGTCCTATTAGTACTCGGATGAGTTATCGCGTAGTGTAGATTATTGTTTCCTGTCGTTTCGTGGTTTTATAAAGGTCTATCTCCCGTTGCCGTAGGGATGAACAAGGAGACATCTGCCTGTTCTCCCTTCATGTCGGAAAATAAAGTGAAAGTGGGAGATAACTGCATGAATTCCAGACAATATAACCAGATGATTCTGATTGGTTGCCAAAAGGTACTTTCTCACGGCGACCAATGAGGACCAACTATGCCATGCAGGGCTTATGAACGTTTAATGCATTTGCAAGTGAGCTCGAAGTTACGATGCGGGATAACACAAACTTACGATGACGATACGTGCAGTTACATCTTTATTACGGAATATTTTTTCCACCGTAGCTTTGCGCATCACAATAATGACTTTGTATATTGCTATTGTAATTTCTCATAATGCCATCGTTACTTTGCCTGTGTCGTTTTCGCAGTATCGACCTTCAGCCGCAGCCTGGTAAAATTTTCACACATATAGACCATCTATGCATTATATAAATTAAGGGGGAAAAAACTAAAACTCCGACTGTTTTATCAAAATTTCTTGTAAATCAGCTATGATTGAAACAACATCTAGACACACTACATGTATAGACGATTACCACATTCTTCCTCCAAATAACGTCCGTATTTTGCCAGTTTCCTTGAATTTTGTGTGATAGATCATCCAACGAGGCAATAAATGTTCCATGGGAATAAGCGAAATTATCCGTGCTGTCAGTCTCTGTCACGCGGCTATGGAATGGACTTATCCATTTTTAGAAAGTACAGGGATCCTGTAAGAAAATTAACCATGTGATCGTGGCACGCTGACACTTTGTCAGCCGTTGTAGTTTACAATTTAATACATATTTTTTAGTTTGATATGCATGTATGTGTGTCTGTCACGTATCAATATATTTATTTTTCCACTTGAATTAGTAAAATGTAATTTTTAGTTTTTCAAGATTCTGTTTGTTGTGCATGAATGCGAATTTGTTGTTATGAAGGCCGCATAGTATATAAGTTGTTGTCTTAATGTGTTACCTTCGGAAAATAAAGATATTATTATTATTGTTGTTGTTGTTGTTATTATTATTATTGTTGTCTCTGAAACAGTCCTGACAGTACATGTAGTACATTAAAATCAAGAACACGTGTAAAATAAATCAAACATGTATATTATCACCAGCTTAGAAAGGCACATGAACCTAAAGTATCTTATACGTTGTCCTTATCCTATACCACTAATATAAAACACACTCTAAACTCAAGGTGTACTCACTTCGCCTGTGTACGAAGTACATGTATAATTAAGACTTAGTTTTGCAAACATGAATGTTTTCAGTAGGTTTCTGATTTTCTGCCTGTCTTTTTTACATCTTGTCACGGGACGTAATTCGCCTACTTCCAGGACAGAACTGGTTTTATCAAGCATCGAAAACGAGGTAAAAACCCTCAGATCGGACGTGAGTCTGCTTCAATATGATTCAGCCGAAGTTCAGATGAAGATAGATGCGTTAAATAAGACATGTTGCCACCATGGAAACAAATCTTCCGATCCTGCGTGTAAACAAGATGAATCCCGTCAGAAAACCGAAGTCACTCCGAAGCAAACATTGCGGACTTTACCAGACACTGATGACGTGTCACGATTGTTCAAGGCGTTCGCACGTGAGAAAATATTCTATAGAGAGAAAATAAATGTATTACTGGAATCGCAAAACGAATTTAAGACAAAACTTGATGCTCTGGAAGCTGAAAATGTTGCTGTAAAAGAAAACCTGAACAATGAAAGAGAGAATAAAGATACGTTTCTCATGGAGACAAAACAAAAAATTGCAATTTTTGACATTCAAATAAATGACATTAGTAACAGAGTTGAGAAACTCGAGAGTAGTATTGTTTCTATGAACGATAGTTTTCACAATCAACATGAAAAATACGATTCAGTGATGACAGATATTAGGAACCAACTCAGGGGCGGATCCAGGATTTGGTCTTAGGGGGGGCGTAACTTTTCTGCCATTTGGTGGTTCTGCTCAAGCCTTATAAGACGGCATTTATGACTGTGTTTTATTCTTTGTTTTTAAGTAATCGAACACTAAATAGTGGTGGAGCGAGCGAGTGTATAATAAGCATGTATAATTGAATGGCAATGAACAATGTCAGGGCCGTAGCCAGAGGTTAAAAAGTAGGGAGGCACTTTCTAGCGGGGTTCGGGGGCAGCTCCCCCGAGAAATTTTTTTTTCGAGGGTGCCATTTCGTGCATTTTCCTGCATTTCAAACGTGTTTTTGATACTTTTAAGATACCAATTTCGGAAACAGAAAATATATATTTATACTCAGATATTTATGTAAGGTTGGGGAATTTTAGGGGGCGCGCGCCGGGTGCGCCCCCCGCCCCCCTGGATCCGCTAGTGCAATTAAAAGCCGTTGAATCACAGAATGAGAACTTAAAAACAAGCTCGAGACAATTCGAAGAAACATTAGAAAAAAATTCTGTTGAAATAAATAAAAAAGATAAACTGGGAAGAGAATGTGACAGTTCATGGATAATAAGTGTTCTTAACGCTTGCTTTTTATTCCAATCAAAACAAAGGAGTTGGAACGACGCCGCTGCGTTTTGTAAAGCTAGAGGAGCAAGACTTGTGGAAATAAGTGACAGGAAAAAACATGAACAAGTTAAACGTATGTTTGAAGAAACTAACCTATCTTTAGACTGGGGTGGTTCAAAGTATGACAGTTTCTGGACAGGAGGGTCACGTGACGGAAGTAAGTGGAAGTGGGAAGGGTCCAGAACATATTTTACATGGAGTCACTGGTACCCACGTGAGCCTGGTTACAGTCAGAACTGTGTGGCTGTAATGATTAACGACCCGTCTTTTCGCTGGGATGATCAGGACTGTTGGATGATTAATGAATTTATGTGTGAGAAAATAATAGAATAAATCTAGATCATGCAGACGTTTTCATCGCATTGTCACCAAACACAAGGTGACATATATCTGTGAATGAGACTGTATAGTCTATAGACAAATAAGATTTGTTTACCAACACAATGTAAAGTGGACTAGTGTGCAGGATATATGTCGTGTTCTGTATTTGTTCAGGAAAACTTAGGACAATTCAGAGTGACCACGGCAATATTCTATACTAAAGACTACTTCTTAAACTGTTTGATATCCTAAAGTTATCATAATTGACTTTACACAGACTTTAAAATCCCAGTGTTCAACATTTAGCTATTAAATCTTGTATTCTTTATTTTTCAGATAACCCCTATAGAAAAGTTTTTTAAAAAACCAGCAAGTAACTAAGAATTTCTTATCATATTACGAATAAAGTTGTTACTCACAAATATATCAAATTGATATTTCAATGTGCGGCGGAAGAATGACGGGCAGCAGATAAGTTAAAATAAAGTGATTATATTGTATTTTCTTTTTCAAAACGGTCTAATTGCCACACAATGTTCTCTTATTCGGACTCGAGCATTTTACGAACTATAAACATACATATGCGTTTATGATAGTAGTTTTAACCATATAACTTTCTTTAAAAAATTAAAATAAAAAAGACACCCAAGTTCAGTTCAAGGTCCCGCAAATAGAGTTCAGACACCGGGATCGATACTTCGTTTTATGAAAGGAAGAACTATAGAAATGGATGATTCATATTTAATTAATTCAATAAAATTCACACTTTAAAATGTCCGACTATTTTCTGTTGTATCCATTGTAGTCATTATTCCTGTTAGGTTAATAAATGTATGGAAGGTTTGCATGTATGATAACTCTGGTCACTATTATAACGGAATTTTGCTCTTTTTACATCTTTCTAATGTCATGATAAAACATTTACAAATGTAGTTCCATTTGCAATATCATTCACTGTTTTTTATTGTAAGTTTATACCTTTCTTAGCGTACAGCTTATATTTAAATAGAATTACAAGACGAATTTTGATGCAAAGCATCAAAGACGCCGCGCATGTTTTAGAAGCATGACTTGGACAGGTTTCTCTATAAAATCAGCGAACCCTTTTTACTACATAAAATGATCATTACCTCTGTGTACTTTTTGTTTATGAAACTGATTCATAAAAATAAACTTTTCGAGACGAAAGTTATTTTTGGATATTTATTAACATTAATTACTATGAATATACGTCTTTTGTATTACTAAAACGGACAAAATGACCTTTAAACTTTAGTTCGATGCAACAAAGCGTTATGTGGATAAGGTAATAGAAGCAGTTACAATGCTGTAGCACTGATATAATGACGTCAGTGTAGCGCATGCGTGTTTCTATTTTATTTGTTCGATGCATTTTGCTGTGGAACAGTCGCCATATTGGAACCGAAATTCCACTAGAATTCGTTCTATAGATCTTCTTAGGCGAGTTGTATTTTTATGAATGGCCGAAGAAACTATATTATTGATAGCGTTGTGGCTACAGAGTATAGCCTGTTTGTATTAACGATTTATAATAGCGACCACGGTGATGACCTACATTAGCAGTGCAAAACCAATTAGAGTTGCGTCCCTTGAATGAATCTAATGAATATTTATGAAGCGCTAAATCAGCCCAAGAATGGTGCCGATTTATTTCGCTTTAGAAATGATTAAAAACGGAATTGCCGGAAAACAGTCTAATTTGAATATTTAATTAAGACCTGTCTACCGATGGGGAAAACCCGGAAATTATCCGAAAGCCGTAATTTATCAGTACAAAAACAAGTGTCAAAAGTTTGAAAATGTTGATATTCCGTTAATCGGTCAATTTCGCTTGGTTTTCAGGTTTTATTTGAAAGGTATATACCCCAATCGGGAGATATGCATAGCCTGTTGAAGTACAGCCGTGGCCATTATTCTGTACACTGTAATGTAATACAGTAATCGTCTCATATAACTGTTAAGTTATAATTTTCTTGTTATTAGTAACTAGCATAATGCTAAATCCTTGTGTAACTTCCATATTGTTAAATACCTCTTTTTTCACAACATTAATTATTTTCGGATGCTAATTTTACACTGGCTATTTTTAGATAGACAAAACTATTTATAACCATGGCTCCTCCCACAATTTCACTGACTACAGGTCGGTTTATAGGAAGCAGAGGCAAAAAAACCTGTGCAAATATAATTTACACCGGGTCCAAATATTGTGAAAAATAACTATTTGTAAAACAGATATACCAGCCCCTCCCTCCCTGTAGCTGGTAATGTGGATTATTCTTTCTTTCTATTCCCGAAGCGTATACACTCTAGCAATATGGCGGAAAGAGATGAAATCCACATGATTAATTATGCTGTGACGTATACATTTTACAGAACTTCCATTGGCTGAGTATTGTTTTTATTTGCAAATGATGGAATGGAATTCCGTTAAGGCCCTACGTATTGCATAGTTGGGTGAACGGTTTTTCTTTACAGTTTCAATATTATAGTCTAATATGTAGTAATTAAAATGGGTTTTCATTGATTTTTCGCGTTGGCGCCATGTATTCTATTATCTGAGTGGTTTAAGATAGCAAAACATCTTCCGAATCTTTTTTTCTGAGCTTTGATGAATCGGGTCGTAAGGTCCGTAAACAAAGCTATAAAAAACCCGTAGTCTGCGAGTTTGTGGAAAAGTTATTAAATACTCATTAAATGTGTCCAAAGTTTTGTAATAAGGGAAGAAGACGTAAGTATTTTGTACTTTATTTTTTTAATGACCTAATACAATTTAATGATTCATAAAAGTAATTTTTCATACATATAGAACATAGTTTAGATTTACAATAATAATGTTGGCTGCTCCCTATTTGATTATGCAACCCCATGGTCCAAAATTGAAACCTATTCAATACTGACGCCGCGATTCCTCGCGGCGTCAATAACATAAACGGTGTTGATTTACTACACATTAAATTACTTGACATATTAAAGGGAATCAACTCTTACATGCTTCATTATTCTTTATAACACTAGTTACTCTTCTTGCATTGAATATTGTACTTTTCATTACCAGTTGGTCAGTGACATCTTCTAAGTAAAGAACACTCTATTTTCTTTTCGTTTTAGGGAAAATATTACTACACAAATGTAGTCTTTATTGAATGTATCCACATTTTTTCCTATATATATAACTGGTGATAAGGGTGGATTTTCTCTAGCTATTAGATCATATGATAGTCTCAATGCAAAAAGATTACATTGATGGTGTACATAATATGAATATTCATTTAAAGAGCGTATATTTCCGTAATTGTCCATTATGTCATTTATTATAAACACTTCACTGAGGACAAATTTTGGGTAACAGAAACTAGAGCCATGGAGTAATGCAAGTTAAAGTGGCAGAGAGAAATGAAATGTCCCACCAAGTTTTTGGATATCGCTCTTTATAAACTTCCGTTGAAAAACATTAAAGCGTTTTTCACTGAGATCAAATGTAGTAATATATCACTTTCAAAACAAAGGAAATGTTAGAAAACAAGAATAACACGTGTGGGTGACAGCTATACAGACAGACACAGAGGAGTAGAAATAGTTGGTCGTAACGTTGTCCGTTACTCGAAATGCGACGTAATGACGTCATAACCATTGTCGTCGTTGCCTTTGACATCATTTAACGTCAGAATTATGTGGAAAGACACAAGATAGTTCTTAAAAGGTATTTCTTTCACGTTTCATTGTACAATCACTTTAACGGTGTTCCTTTAGGGCCACCGTATTTCGCCACTAAAACCGTATTTCGACTAACAAAGGCGAAATTACGATTAGACGATGCAAAAACACGGAACACGATGCAAAGTGACGATGACACGATTCGAAGGGACATTAGAACGATGTGAAGACACGATGGAAACATATGAATATCTCGTTTTCGCTTCGTGTTATCGTCCCTTCCCATCGAGTTACCGTCCCTTCGCATCGTGTTATTGTCCATTTGCACAGTATTATCGTCCCTTCGCATCGTGTTATTGTCCATTTGCACAGTATTACCGTCCCTTCGCATCGTGTTATCAACCCCACGCATCATGTTGTCGTCGTATACTCTGAGTTTCGGTAACTCGAATGCTTCACTTGTTAAAGACGACCTTCCTTCTTACATTTTGAACGTTATCTTTGGTTTTTCATATAGACACTAAGTAAAAAGTGTTCAATTCACTGGTGACCTATGTAGATCATGATCATGTATACGGAATACGCGGTCGAATTATGACCTGCATTGATCGTGTATGTAAAACGTTAACAGTGCAATCCGTATGTCCATTTTAAACGTCACTCTGTTCAATTTAAATTTAGACAAAATCAGATGTGCTGATTGAAATTTACTGACTAAATAGCCAAATTATAGACCATAATCAGAATACATGGATAGGAAGGCTTATCATGGTCTACACTGGTGGTAAATGCAGATTCAACTGGTCCCAGGAGAGTAAAAGTTAAAGCATTCGATATTTTGGCTTAAGAAATTCTGAACTGTCTTATCTAAACCCATCCCTTGTCTTTATAAATAATTTATGAATTAAAAATCACCATTGTGTTATATGATGTCGTGACACTTAATATGGATTACCAGCTTAATGGAGTCTGGGAACAGACTTTCATGACTTATTCATAATTGGCAAGACTTTCAGAAAATAATCAGCAGAAAATCAACAATGGAAGCGAGAAATTGTAGCCAAGGATCGATTTATATAACAATATTGTAATCAGCATCGAGTTGAAGCCCTGGGTGGCAGAAAGATTGTGGGAAAATGTCACACTTATACAGGTGATATATTACGTTATAGCCATGGAAACTATAGATGTTTTTTTTGCGTGTGCTATATCTGAACACATTTCAAATATCGCGTGCGTTTATTCAGTGTAACTGAAACTGGACAACCCGTACCTTAGCTGTACAAGTTTCCTTTTTCTACATCGTTGTAACTACGACAAAGAAGAACTCAAGTCTGATCAGATAATAAAAATGACTGCAGTGAAAATACTAAGTATTTAAACAAAGCCTGCCAGTTTTTACTGGACGTCACATCATAGAATAACAGATAGGAGCATATTTATCGCAAGCCACTTTACTATTTATTCCAAAAACAGATATCTAAGCGATATCTATCTCTCCAAGTTTAAGAGATATATCTCTGTTTTAAGCAGATATCTCTTTTTCAGAGATATCCTTTGATGTAGATATCTATGTACGGTAGAGAGATATCTCTATCACATTGAAAGATATCTTTTTAGTATTGGTACATCATTTGAGAGATATGTTTCTATATTTGAGAGATATATCTCAAAGTTACACATATATCTCTTTAGGTTTAAGAGATCCCTCTCTATTTTGAACAGATATCTCTTTTTCCAGAGATACCTTTTGAGGTACGAGAGATATTTTGCATGGTAAAGAGATATCTCTCTAACATTGAGAGATATCTCTTTAGCATTGCGGGATATCTTTTACAATCATGAGAGATATCTGTATTAAAAGAAGGATCTCCTTATTTACAGAGATATCTCTGAATTTAAGAGGTATCTCTCCTATTTTAGGTGATATTTCTTTCAAATCACAGAGATAGCTTTTCTTTGATTAGATAGTAAATTGGTTCGCCCTGCATGTTTCCATACATATCTAAATTTACTTCCTCTGCTACAATTTAAAGAAGCGCTCGGTTTGCGACGTCGCTAAATTAAACTCAGGAAGTGCGAGCTCTCATATTCGGTGTGATATCTGAAATTTATGTAAGATTTTAAATCGGTTTGAATACAAAATATTTGTTCGTAATCGGTTTCATTAATTTCCCTAGGTACTAACCAACCCAGAAAGTTGTTATATGGTTTCTTTCTATCTTAATATAAAATAAATATTCCGAGCAAGGTTCTATTGACAGAGTGATATTGTTTTTTTCTATGGCTATACAAATCGAAATATTGTGTTTATGAAACCTTATTGTCTATATAACGATTATTTTACAAAGGCTTTCTACTAAAGCATTATGCACATCGTTTATCTATGCCGCACTGTCCCTGGGACGGCGTCTGCTGAACACAGTTTATCTATACCATCTATGCCGCACTGTCCCTGGGACGGCGTCTGCTGAACACAGTTTATCTATACCATCTATGCCGTCCTGTCCCTGGGACGGCGTCTGCTGAACACAGTTTATCTATACCATCTATGCAGTCTGTCGAACATCGTTCTTCACGTACATTATTTAAAACATTACAAGTTGTTGTTGTTATTTTCAACGGCATAAATGTAAGAACGGTCTATCGGTATGTTTATTCGAGCCTCGGGTGTTCTCTTCAGTCCCAGCACTATGTCTAGTCGAGCCTCGGGTGTTCTCTTCAGTCCCTGCACCTCGTGCCCGACTGTTGGGGCCGGGTTAGTCCCCCGGTCTAGTGGCCTTCTTTCAGTCCCGGTGTCGAGCTCGGGTGTTTTCATCCCTGCACGTGTCTAGTCGGCTGTTCTAGCCCTGCACGGTCTAGTCGAGCCTCGGGTGTTCTCTTCGTCCCGCACGTGTCTAGTCGAGGGCCCCGGGTGTTCTCTTCAGTCCCAGCACTGTGTCTAGTCGAGCCCGGGTGTTCTCTTCAGTCCCTGCACTGTGTCTAGTCGAGCCTCGGGTGTTCTCTTCGTCCCGCCTGGTCTAGTCGGGCCCGGGTGTTCTCTTCAGCCCGCCGTGTCTGTCGAGCCTCGGTGTTCTCTTCAGTCCCGCACGTGTCTAGTCGAGCCTCGGGTGTTCTCTTCAGTCCCTGCACGTGTCTGTCGAGCCTCGGGTGTTCTCTTCAGTCCCAGCACTGTGTCTAGTCGAGCCTCGGGTGTTCTCTTCAGTCCCTGCACTGTGTCTAGTCGAGCCTCGGGTGTTCTCTTCAGTCCCTGCACTGTGTCTAGTCGAGCCTCGGGTGTTCTCTTCAGTCCCTGCACTGTGTCTAGTCGAGCCTCGGGTGTTCTCTTCAGTCCCGCACGTGTCTAGTCAGCCTCGGGTGTTCTCTTCAGTCCCTGCACTGTGTCTAGTCGAGCCTCGGGTGTTCTCTTCAGTCCCTTCACTATGTCTAGTCGAGCCTCGGGTGTTCTCTTCAGTCCCTGCACTATGTCTAGTCGAGCCTCGGGTGTTCTCTTCAGTGCCTGCACTATGTCTAGCCGACATTCACTTATCATCTTAAACAAATGTTCCTCCATCCCGTCCGGGGATCGGATTCACAAGCAAGTGTCTGCGTCACGGAGTCAAACTAGTTTGTATTTCCTTATTACAAGCAAATTAGACAGGCACATTCGAAAAGGGTTAGCATCGTGCTAACAATGAACTTTTTGATCATATTATCCTTCAACGTTCTTGCCTATGATGACTGCGACAATGATTTATTGTGACCTTGTATTATAGTTAACTGTACAGTTGTTCTGTATCAATATGAAGGTTTATCAGTATGCAGAAAGTTGTTACAGTATACCGCTTAATCCTCTCACTCACCTTTAATATGGAGACCTTGTTCTTGTTGTACGAGTTTAAACCCCGTTTCGACCTCATTTTGGTCAGGTAGGTTACTAAGCCATCGTTCCTGGGAAGAGATTCCTATCCTCGGTAAGAAGCTGCCAACTTTCTCACATAAAGAGACATGGTCGGTAGCAGGGCTCGAACCCATGATCGTCAATATAGGAGGGATTACAATGACGTCTAGTCTGTGACTCTAACCACTCGACCTCGAAAAGCTGACTCTGGTGACATTGTTAGGTAGTTATCGGGGTACCGCCTCAGAGATACCTTTCGCTCACCGCACCTGTAATCTGGTGACATTGTTAGGAAGTCAGTGCAATATCGGGGTACATCCGGAGTGACAACGCGATCAGCAACGTTTTACATGGAACAATTTGTAACATTGTCTGGCAAAAACCTAGCGGTAGGAAAATTGATTATTGTACCATTTACACAATTCGAAATGAAATAATGGCGTTTAATACAGAGACATTTTCAATGAACAAATATTTGGATATCAAATGGATATATAAAGGTATACAATTTTAACAACTATAAATGTTTGTTCAGTTCTCTGCGTTTTACTTTTCTTCTTTAAAAATCAATTTTCCTATCACATTATAGTTATTAAATGCATGCAGTCTTTTTAAGTTTGATAATACGTGTGTGATTTAGTTCATTTCTCTTTAAACCGTTCCTTTGAAAACTTCACAGCTCTCTGTAAGCATTAAATGAGTTTCATATATACAGTCTCAACTTGAAATGTAAATTTTTGTATAACATTAGATTACAGGCAGTCATTCGATATTTCAATAAAATTCAATCCATTCCTTTATCATGTTCGATAGCACACAATAAATCAAAACTTGAGATAAACCTTGGTGTCAAAAATGGTTACCGTATTTAGTCAAAACTTAAAGTCCCATGATCACAATTACAAGTAGCTCTTATTTTACCAAGAAAAATGTCTTACTGGTGGAAATGACCTTTATATGTACCAAAACTATTCCTAACTTTGTAATAAGTACATGTTAGAAATATAGTTCGAAGTAATTTTTTCAATGATATTGAAAAAAATAATAAAGCTTTCTTATTCATGAAATGAAAGACAGGCATATGTTAACATTATTTTAGAATGAATAGAACATGGTTCTATCATCATTCTATCATTAAATTCATTTTAGTAGATAAGTAAATTCAAAGTGATCCAGGGACTTTAAAACTCTATTTCGATAGATAATTATAATCCCGACTAATTTTTTTTCAATAACGTTATTTCTGTAAAGACGACGGTTCTGTGTCTCCCTACGTTGGCACAAACTTGATCTGTTTGACACGTTTGTTTTGGAGATATACAAGATTAGATAAACACGGCCCCGGTGATATACGTGTTAGGGTAAAATGGATAGAAACGCAACCTGATGATAAACGTGTTTTAGGGTAAAATGGGTAGAACCGCAACCCGGTGATAAACGTGTTAGGGTAAAATGGGTAGAACCGCAACCCGGTGATAAACGTGTTAGGGTAAAATGGGTAAAATGGGTAGAACCGCAACCCGGTGATAAACGTGTTAGGGTAAAATGGGTAGAACCGCAACCCGGTGATACACGTGTGAAGGTAAAATGGGTAGAACCGCAACCCGGTGATATACGTGTGAGTGTAAAATGGGTAGAATCGCAACTCGGTGATATACGTGTGAGGGTAAAATGGGTAGAATCGCAACTCGGTGATATACGTGTGAGGGTAAAATGGGTAGAACCGCATCCCGGTGATATACGTGTGAGGGTAAAATGGGTAGAACCGCAACTCGTCAATTGATTTTGATTGTTACTTCCACAATTCCTTCTTCCGACACAAGAAGTGGTCAAAACTCTCGGATACAGTTATCAAGCTTCTATACTTTGCTTGCCGGATATAAGTCTGCGATTGTCGTTAAATCCACGTATCAATGATTTTATCAATTGATATGAATACTTTTATGGCGAATATACAATGTAGTCGTATTTGATTTGCATCAGTATGTAAACGACACAGTGCCATCATTTCTCAATTCCGTACCCGGCAACCAATCAGCTGTCAGCTTTGGCTACTTCTAATATTGTCGTCGTTGTTGTGTCATTCCTGATATACTTGTATGTTTAATATAGTAAGAAAAACCTGGGTCCATAGAATACTCGTTATTTGCGAACTGTACGGTACCAGACAAAAACGACGTTCTTCCGTTATCTCCGGTTGCTGTCATGGTGCCCGTAAACAAAAGCCATCGTGTCATGTGACTTTAACATTGTGAAAAAACCCGGATGACGCACACACACAAATCTGGGCCATTAGCATCACGCACAGTGCATTGTTTGACAGATATTGTTACATAAATGTCATTCAAGTAGTCTTCATAGACAATTGCACCCTATGTCTGCAATACTTGAATATCACAAAGTACAAAAACTTGGCGAACTTTTTGCAACCTGCACGTGTTCACTGGCACTATTAATGCAAAGGGAAATTTGTTCACAGTTTTGTAGACTTGTAAAGCATGGATTAAGAACATGCATGGTATTGTATATACTTGTAAATCAAATATCATTGCATTTACTAGTAAGCTATCTAATCAGAGAGTGGTAACATTCATGTACTTATAGACTGCATTATTTTGTAATCATTTTGCCAACAAATATATTTAAATGTAAATTCATTGTAGTATGCATGTATTTTCTAAATGCACAAAAAAAGTTCTGTAAATTTTGTTGCAGGCATTTAAATGGACTGTTTTGTTCGCAGGTTTTAAATGTTTTTGTACAGTTGATTTGTTTGAAATGCAGAGATAAACATAAGTATGATAAACAATGTGTCACCTGAAAGATTAAATAAAACGTTTTATGTTCTATTCTATAAATGTACATGCAAAGTCAGGAACCAACGTGTTTTGTTGAATATTCAAAGATTATAGACACAGATTGAAGATATTTGGCTCAACCCGACGACATATAATCAGCTTTGCAAGATTCGAATCAACTCGTGTTAGTGGAACACTTAAATATTTATCTTTAAGAGATTTATACCAGTAACGAGTCATGTATACATTGAATAAATTATGAACACACAACTTTGGTTTTGTACAAATGCAATTAAGGTAGGTATGGAAAGTTAACCGATTTCAATTAATTCGTGGTCAAATTTCGCCGAAAGCTGAGGGATGTATTGTATTTGAAAGTGAATAAATATTTGGTTAAATGATTTATACAATAGAACGATTGTATTTAATGTACATATCTTAAATGGAATGTATGGATATTATTTCAACGCAAAGAAAAACAACTATCGAGGTATACATGTAAATGTTTTTCTTCTCTCTTTAACACACCTTTTGTGCCTGTAGATGTTTACTGAAAAGTTTAGTAATACACTTAGGTCTCATACATAAAAAGTGAACATATATATAATTATACATATACACGGCGGTTCTATGAAAGAAGGTAGTTCATAATATCCTTATAAATAATTAAAAACAAAGTTAAGGCATTAGGGATCGAGTGAACTCCCATTTCAGACAGGTGCCCGGCCAATACCCATATAGGGTCAGGACTTCCGATAGGACTAAACTTTTTATAAGTTCATTAAATGATGAGTTTATACTTAAAGTCTTATTTTGTCATCCAATGCTTCTAGTTATACATGTTATAAATGTTCAATGACCAAATCTCTACAGATTTATCTTTGATTTATTTGTGCTTGACTTTTTATGACTGTATACGAACACTGACCTGATAGGGATTTAGTGCGTTAATTCGCTGTGGGAATTTTGATATGCGTTTATGTTTAACCATACATGTTTGGGCTAAATATATACCCGATTGAAATTACTTATTGATTAGGGCAGATCAAAATACAGGCAGAATGTTGATGTAGTTAGGGAACGCTGTTGACTTTTGCTTCAAGTAAACTTTACATTTCAATACATTAACTTGTACTTAATGGAAAACTGGGTTGCCTTTCTAGAGTAAGATTGAGTTCAAACAAATTAAATGTTAAAGTTGTCATGATTTGTTGGACCTATGCTATAGCCTTGTAAGGTAAGATTAATTTTTTCTTCCGATTTTGCTCAATTAATCTTTTATACATTAAAACCTGGCGGCAATTTTTGGCAAGATTATAGCCGAAAACCATGTTGTGTCTGTACAAAATTTGCATGTCATCTTACATGTGATTAATTTTTCTTCTATATAGAATGTTTTGGTATAAATTCTAAGAAATTCCCCCCCGCCCCAACCTTCTCCATCTTTTGAGAGACGTAGAATCCTTTAAAACCGGAACAAACAATTGAGAACATTTTCTAGCCAGTATCTTTACCGTCATTATTATATTGTTTGCTATTATTGATACTGTTTAGACATATGTATTAGTATTCACACTTGGAGAAGGCATTATACAGGGAAAAGTAGAAACTTTGTATTTTTTTAGGCAAAGCAAACTTCAGGGTTTGAATGAATATGTCCTTTCTAAGAAATTATTTGAGGACGTACAGGTGAAGCTGATAATCATATAAAATGAGAAAAAAGCGGTGTACGTTTGGAAAGGGTTTTTATTAGTCACGGCGTGACACTAATCTAAATTCTAATATTCATTAATTTCTTATTTGGAGGACCAAAGAAAGGAAAGACATCACTTCTTTTTATTCACCATCTGTTCATTTTATACCTAGCTCTACTTATTTTTACATAATTTATACGGCTTTTTAACCTGTGCCAATGTTTGCACGTGTCCCACAGCATGACGGATATGTTATATAATCTCATCTAACTAAAATATTTAAACCCTGTAAAATTGCAATGTCTCGGGCCTTTCATTTACAAATAATGTACGACTTTAGTATATGCCTAGGAATTTAAAATGAAAATCTCAAGTGATATCAAATTGATATTGATCAGGTTTAAAACTGCAAACATTATTTACCTCTTAACAAATATTCAATATAATGTGACATGAATATAAAAGCCATATTTCATAATTTATAATACATTAAGTGCGAACAAACATAACTGTAGTTGAAGCAGTAATATAATTTGATTTTAAATATAATCTTTGATTTCAGAACGCAAATGGTTTTATTTTCAAAAGAATAAACGTTTTCATGTTAACCAGTATTAGATCAGGTGTTGAAGCTCAAAAGCTTTCCTTTGTCGGTACTATCAGCTGACCAGGAATCTGCTCACTCTTCTCATATCCCACTAAGATGATACATGTCTGGGCAAGTTTCGGTTTTCAATCGTATTCTCTTACAAGTGTTCTATGTATCAAAAGTGCGTGGTAGACATTCTAGATATAAAACCGACATAACCGGTTAATGGAACACGTACTAGAATATATCTAATTGTTTGATGTCAGGCACAGTGATGTATTGCATGCGTTATGAGTTTAGCATTTGTTAATTTTAGTCCTCATCAGCCAATTTTCACATAATCTGATTTATATTTCAGACTGACAACATGATGTAGAGCTGGCTAAGCCTGACCAGTCTACCCTATACAAGTCGGGCCTGAGCAAACTGAAGCAATGAGTGCCAAGAGAAAAAAGAAGGACGATAAGCCTCCGCCGGCGACGGGACCGGGGAGCAAGATTATCTCCCTTAATGATGCACTCAAAAAGCATATCAAACGCATTGAAGGAAATAAAGTTCATCTCAAATTTGGAACATGCAACATCAAGTCGTTGCCACTGGAAGTATGGACCAATGAGGAACTAGCAGAACTTACTCTCAAACTGAACTGTGAAAACAACAGAATAAAGCGGTTGCCGAAATCTCTAGCAGTTTTAGAAAATCTCGAGTTTATTAATTGTAGAAATAATGCTCTAGGTTCGTTTCCGGGATCAATGTCAAGATTAAAGAAACTCATATATCTTGATATAACAAACAACAACATAAAGAAGTTACCTCCTGCAATACACAAGGCTACGGGTCTCGCAACTATTTACGCCTCGAACAATAAGATACGCGCGTTACCTAAAAACATCGGGAAATCTCCTGCCCTTATGTACGTCGACCTTTCTCGGAATCAGATAAAATCATTCAAAAAGGGAGTGTATGAGTTATCAGCAACCGTCATTTTGTCTCACAATAAGATCACTGACATGCCGCCGGCCACGGTAAAAAAGCCAAACATCCAGCGCATGGATCTGTCTCACAACGGTATCAGTCATGTTCCAGAATCAATAGAGAAACTTCAACGTCTGACCTGGCTTGACCTTTCTAACAATTCACTAGATGACCTTCCGCCACAAATAGGAAAGGTTCGCTTTCTGAATTACTTCAACCTTTCACACAACAACATCAAAACGCTACCGGAAGAGATATGGCATCTTGGTCCAGCGTTAAATACGTTTCTTCTTGGACACAATGAAATGGGGGTTTTGCCCGATGACATCCAAAGTCTGAAGAAGCTAAAAGAGCTCGACATTTCCGGAAATCAGTTAGAGTACTTACCGGAAGGGCTGAAGGAATGTGGTTGTCTACAGCAGTTAAATGCTTCAGAAAATAAACTGAACTCGATGAAATTCGCGGTGTTCCTTAAGTCTTTAGAGGTACTAAATGTAGCAAAAAATGAAATCGAAGTAATACCATTAGAAATAGCAACAATGAAAAATCTTGTGACCCTCGATGTTTCCGACAATAAGATAAAAGTGCTCCCAGATTGTGTAGGGAACATTCAAACACTGAAACGACTGTACGTTGCTAAGAACAAGTTGACAGCTTTGCCAGATACGGTCGGTGTTGGACAGGTACTCACGCACCTAGACATATCAGATAACCGTATCACGTCACTTCCGACAGATCTACGGAAACTCAGGAACCTAGAGGAATTCCGGATGGCTAACAACGAAATCGCAGGCATGCCTCGTTCCATTGATTTCTTGTATCAGATTCGACAGCTTGACATTTCAGGGAACGGTTTTACAGAACTGAACGTACCTAAAACGATAACCGATTTGAAACTATCTAACAATCCACTCACAGTAAATTACACGGATTTACGGTCCGCCCTTGTTGTCATTGGGGACAAAGACCATCTGCGAAACTTAACGTCACTCGAACTGTGCAATCTTGGCCTAGAGGAGATTCCACCAAGCGTTTATAATCTGCGCATGCTCAGGCATCTCAACATGTCCAACAACAGCATTAAGACGCTTGGTGATAGTATCTGCAAACTGAGAGGTTTGGAATCTCTCGTCGCCGACCAAAACTACTTGACGTCACTTCCGGCAAATATAAGCGTATTGCAGAAGCTGGGAAACTTGTCTTTGTCTGACAACAACATAGATGGATTCTCACCGGGTCTGTTGAACTGTATAGCTCTGGAAACTTTAAAACTATCACACAACAAGTTGAAACTTTTACCTGAAAATTTTGGCCGTTTGAATAAACTTACAACAATGGATCTGTCAAACAACGAGCTTCTCACATTTCCAAAAGACAGGATAGATATTTTAGCCTCATTGTTAACATTGAACTTGAATCAGAATCACATCGACGAGATGCCAATAGATTTCCCGTATCTCTATAGGCTACGTGAACTTCGCGCTGCCGGAAATGACCTCGGCGGACTTCCGGGTGAGTTGGACAAATTAAAAGCTCTGGAAGTGTTAGATTTGTCTGACAATATCATTGAAGTTCTCCCTGAGAGCGTGTGCAAAGTTCCTAACTTAAAGGATCTTGACGTCTCAAACAACAAAATAACTCGTGGTTTTCCAAAAGCATGGGAGAATTTGCGCGCGCGGGCAAACGTTAGCATGGCTGAACAGTCGTCAGTGAAAAAGCGGGAAGAACGTGACCGACCTAAACCAGTGACTTCTGAAACGCAAATGAGTCCAAAACTTGGAAAGAAGGGTGGGAAGAAAGGAAAGAGAGGCGCGAAATCAGCACCGTTAAATCCTATAACGAGTGCTACCAGTTAGAAATGAGAAAAACGAAATAAGTAAAATCACCAAGAAATATTTAGCAAAAGTTTAGTCTATAATTGTGATAGTTTTTTGTAGAAATATATACATGTATTTGTTTTTAAATCTTGTCAAGTTGTTATTGTTATGATGCTCCGCTTTTGGTCACATGATGGGTCTTACTGAACTACTTCAAAAAAATAGCTTGTTTACGTTAATAGTTCTGTTGAAAAGCTGAATACCATTCAATATCAATGTAGTACGGATAATCTAGGCTTTGATGGCTTAAGCGAACAGTGTCTATCCAGATCACACCGTGCTGACGTACAGGTTTCAGACTGGTTTTCCAACTCTGAAACTAGACTACATAATGTACATGTAGTTACAAAGTCTGAAACCATACTACATATGTAGTGACAAATTGTTAAACTAGGCTACATGTAGTTACAAAGTCTGAAACCAGGCTACATATGTAGTGACAAATTGTTAAACTAGGCTACATGTAGTTACAAAGTCTGAAACCAGGCTACATATGTAGTGACAAATTGTTAAACTAGGCTACATGTAGTTACAAAGTCTGAAACCAGGCTACATGTAGTGGCAAATTGTGAAACTAGGCTACATGTAATGGCAAAGTGTGAAATCAGGCTACATGTGGTTACAAAGTGTAAAATCAGGCTACATGTAGTTACAAAGTGTGAAATCAGGCTACATGTAGTTACAAAGTGTGAAGCTACAAAGTGTGAAACCGGATTGAGTATGTAGTGACAACGTGTGAAACCAGACTACATGTAGTAAAAAACTGAAACCAGACTGCATGTAGTTACAATGTGTGAAACCAGACTACATGTAGTAAAAAGGTGAAACCAGACTGCGGTGTAGTTACAATGTGTGAAACCAGACTACATGTAGTAAAAAACTGAAACCAGACTGCATGTAGTTTCAATGTGTGAAACCAGACTGCATGTAGTGACAACGTGTGAAACCAGACTACATGTAGTAAAAAACTGAAACCAGACTACATGTAGTTACAATGTGTTAACAGATGTAGTAAAAGGTGTGAAACCAGACTTGTTGCAATGCGTAGATCCAGACTTATCGCAAAGTTACAAAGCCAAGTTTGTTTTCTCATAACAGGACTTGCATCTGAAATACTGTGATAAAATTATTCTTGTCAGGCTATATATCGAGTTCCGTCCATTTATTTTAATAACTCTCAACACTTTTCCGCCACCAGTTTTGTTATTAACTGATGTTCTTTGAATTATTATATTTTATGTAGGTAGCGCTTATCATGATCGATTTTCTATGTTTAGAATAATGTAATGGGATAAGGTTACTTGTTTGTAATAGTTATGCTACTGGTATACTAGTATATTATGTTATGTAGGTTTTATGCATTAGCAAATTGCAAACATACGACAGGAGTCACAAGGTCGTCAAAGTCTGCTAGAACAATTTATTTATTGTCATGTTTTAAAACTTATGTTTGCAATAAGTTAATGTATTGAGCCCAAGCAACCATGTTGATAATATGCTACAATTAGCAATGACATCTCCATAGCAACGAGGATCGCCAAATATGACATGTGTGCGTGCGTGCGTGTGTGTGTAGAAGTACAGAATTAAGCATTTAGCAATCATTTTGTAAATGACTCTAAGACTACTTTTCTCATTTTTCCGGGAAGAGAAGCTGATATATAGACAAAATTTCTAATTTTACGACATACTTACTATTTCCATCTACATGTATGTGAAACTTGATCACAAGTGCTATAATACCCATGATAAAGGTATGAAAGCAAGTTTGCATTTTCATTTTGCATTTAAGTTCCGGGTTAAAACAGTTGAAAGTTTTGTGCACATGTTCCATGCATACATGTAGACGAGCTATCTAGATGCAATTACATGTACACATCTTTTATAACATACACGTTAACTGTCTTGCTTTTACCTCTCAGGAATGCTTACATTCTTTGAAAGTAACTATTATGTGTGGTATGCCTTTGCATTTATTGTAGCATTACATGTATGTGAATATTTTAACAGCATTTATTTAAATATCCCTATATGTTACTTTCTATTATTGTTAGGGTTATATTTTGTTGATTAAACTTTAATTAGACACATAGATTTATACTACATTCAACTAAACCAGGTGCAATGGCTCGAATCAGCATTACTATCTGAATCCGATCTAACCCTCTGAACAGGCTTGGGATAGGTATTTGACGCCGCTCTTACATCCCCAAACATCTGCATAGACCCTTGTTTGCTTTACTAACACGTGTGCCAGCTCGACATTTTAGACTCCCTACCCTCATACTACCTCGCATCAACACTCGTCGATCATGGCAAAGTGCTATAGACCCCCTACCCTCATACTACCTCGCATCAAACTATAATGCTTGGTTGCAGTCTGGTTGCAAAGTTTCCATGCTCGATGGTAGTATGATTGCATAATTACCATGCTTGGTGGTAGTCAGGTTGTAAAGCTAACAGAATTTCTATGCTCAATGGAAGTCTGGCTGCATAGTGTCCATGCTCGATGGTAGTCTTGATTGTTGAGTTAACATGCTCGATGATAGTCTGGTTGCATAATTACCATGCTTGATGGTAGTCTGGTTGCATAGTTACCATGATCGATAATAGTCTTGTTGCATGGTTACCCTGTTGGATATAAGTATGATTGCATAGTTACTACGCTCGATGGTAGTCTGGTTGCATGGTTACCCTGCTGGATATAAGTATGATTGCATAGTTACTACGCTCGATGGTAATATGGTTGCATAGTTACCATGATCGATAATAGTCTTGTTGTATGGTTACCCTGCTGGATATAAGTATGATTGCAAAGTTACTACGCTCGATGGTAGTCCAGTTACACTGTTACCATGCTCAATAGTTGTATGGTTGCGTAGTTACCATTCTTGATGGTAGTCTAATTGTTTAGTTACGCTGCTCGACAGTAGTCCGGCTACAGTGCTTGATTGTTGTCTGGTTGCAATATCACTATGCTCGATGGTAGTCTGTTGCAGAGTTACACTTAACAGGTTTAGAAACGCAAAAGTGGCAAAATATTTATTTTAACAATGTTATCGTGTTTCAAATTTATTCAAATTTCATCAACATGAAAAACAATATAAAATTGAATTCTTGTAAAAGTTTCAATAATTCATCGCAAAAAATGACTTAAAGATAAATAAAAACAATAGCGTCATTCAAATAAAAATGTTCAACAGGGGCAATCTTTGCGTTTCTAAACTTGTTGAGTGTGCTATGCTCTATGGCAGTTTGGTTGCGTAGATACCATACTCAATGGTAGTATGGTTGCATAGTTACCATGCTTGATGGACGTCTGGTTGTTTAGTTACCCTGCTCGGTGGTAGCCTGTCTGCATAGCTACAATGCCCGATTGTAGTCAGGTTGCAAGGTTGCCATGCTCGATAGTAATTACAATGCTCAATGGAAGTCTGGTTGCATAGCTACCATGCTCGATTATAGTCTGGTTGCATAGTTACCATCCTAAATGGTAATCTGGTTACTTAGTTACCCTGCTCGATTGTAGTCTGGTTGCAAGGTTACCATGCTCGATGGTAGTCTGGTTGTATAGTAACAATAATCGATAGTAATTTGGTTGCATATTTACAATGCTCGATGGAAGTCTGGTTGCATAGCTACCATGCTCGATTATAGTCTGGTTGCTTAGTTACCCTGCTCGATTGCAGTCTGGTTGCAAGGTTACTATGCTCGGTGGTAGTCTGGTTGCAGAACTAACTTGCATTGCTGTAGTCCATTAGTAATTGTAAATTTACGATGCTTGTTTGAAGTCTGACTGTAAAGTTATCATGCTTGTCTTAACTCTGGTTACCTCTGGTTACCTCTGGTTACATAATTGCCATGCCTATATAGCGGTAGTCTGATTTCATAATTGCCATGCCTACATAGTGGTAGTCTGATTACATAGTTGCCATGCCTATATAGCGGTAGTCTGATTACAATTACATAATTGCCATACCTATATAGCGGTAGTCTGGTTACATAACTGCCATTCCTATATAACGGTAGTCTGGTTACATAATTACCATTCCTTTATTGAGGTAGTCTGATTTCCTGTTTGCCATTCCTACATAGCGGTAGTCTGGTTATATAATTGCCATTCCTATATAACGGTAGTCTGGTAACATAATTACCATTCCTGTATTGCAGTAGTCTGGTTACATAATTACCATTCCTTTATTGAGGTAGTCTGATTTCATGTTTGCCATTCCTACATAGCGGTAGTCTGGTTACATAATTGCCATTCCTATATAACGGTAGTCTGGTAACATAATTACCATTCCTTTATTGCGGTAGTGTGATTATATAATTGCCATTCCTATATATCGGTAGTCTGGTACATAATTACCATATATTGCGGTAGTCTGGCTACATTATTGCCATGTCTACATTGCGGTAGTCTGGTTAAATAATTGCAATTCCTATATAGCGGTAGTCTGGCTACATAGTTGCCATGCCTATATTGCGATAGCCTGATTACATAATTGCCATTCTTGCATATCGGATCGGCATATCCGGTGATTTTGCCCATGCCGGTAAATCGGGTCTGGCACCCCTCCTATGCCAGACGACTCTCGTGAATCACTTATAACGTAACGTTATAAATATTGTGACGTCAATTTCCTAAACACAACGTCGGAAAATCGTTTGTTTTTCATGATAATTCATCATTTTGATTAGTTTGCATTTAGAAATCTACTTTAAAGTGCAAGACGGTATGCAAGAAAAAGTTTCCATCATGAGACACTTGGCTCAGATGGAAATATCCATCACCTCGGGCAGAGCCTCGTTCCCACCAAAACAGTTACCCTCGGTGACGGATATTTTGATCTGAACCTCGAGCTCATGACAGAAACTATTATTCCTATATAACGGTAGTCTGGTAACATAATTACCATTCCTATATTGCAGTAGTCTGGTTACATTATTGTCATGCCTACATAGTGGTTGTCTGGTTACATAATTACCATACTTACATAGCGGTAATCTGGTTACATGATTGCCATACCTATTTAGCGGTAGTCTGGTTGGGGATTATGGTGCTGGATAGTCGTCTGGTTATATATAAACTTGCTTGTTTGATGTCTGATTTCGGAGTTAGCATGATTGTTTGTAATCTAGTTGTTTAATTACCATAATTGATGGTAGTCTGGTTACAGGGCTGTTATAATACAATGCAGTTAGTGGACAAGTTGTAAAAATATAGTCACGTAACAGTTACTGGGAAATCGGCAATCTGCTTTTAAGAAAGTTAATGATTTTCCTAAAGGTCTCTAGAGTAAGGAAGAGTTATATAGGTCGAAGAGTTATGAAACAATGTACTAAGAACATTCTAGTGCCTGAGATGGTCTGAGTTCAGCGGTTGGGATAGAGGGGAATTGCCACCCAAGTCATGTTCATGCATTTTCTACGCGATTTGACTTCAGTTAAAGGCTAAAAAGAGGTGTACTAAAGAAAGATGTCCTAGACACATTACATTAAGAGAATTTATGTTCTTTTTCGGAAGTAAGTCTCCGATATTATTTTTGCGGGCCTTTAAACATAAATATTGCCTGAGTAATCGTAGTAAGAGAAGTCTGTCCGGGATACACCTTATATTGCGTTCAATTCTTCGCAGTCCGCAGCATAATAATTGTTAAACTGCACGCTTTTTTCGTGTTCCTCCAGCTTTCAATAAATCGCCACACATTTGTAGAAGCGAGCACATCAGGGACAAAAAAATACAACCACGTGGATTTGATAAATTTTTTTATTTCTGCTATCGTCTAGTAGCTTGCCATTCAGGATAATAAAGATAAGTTGTTTCATTCATTTCCTATTTTGCATGGTATTTAGCATGGATAGTTTTTAGCTTTATATACTGTTATTTCAGCTTTCAATACGTGTTTATGTTTTGCCAAACGATTTACGCGCTTTATGTTGTATTAGATTACATGATCCTGAATCAATTATTTTGTCCGCTTTGTCCAACATGTAAAAACAAAGCCAAGGGGACTTAAAGGACTGTTGGTTGAGTAACCGAAAGGTTCCCAGCTATTTTTATATTAGAAACCTGGCAGCGGCACCATTTTAGCCGGGCGGGAGTTGATATGGCATACATGGTTATTTATTTGGCTATATTACTATAATAAAATAAAATAAATGATTGATAAAAATAAACATATTAAAACAATTTTTCCCCCAAACACCGAAAGCAAATATTAACAGGCCCTAGTTATATTGCTTTTGCGGGCAAAAAAGAAAATTTTTCATAACCACTGATCTATCTTCCGACCTTAGGAGATTTAATTTAATTTAATTGCTCTCAAGGTAACAGACAGATATCTACTGGGCCATACCTTTCACTTTAGAAATCTTAATTTGATAGGGATACATTTTTTCTGAGTCATATGTATACATTCGTATACTGGGATATACCATGCTTATTGGGATATAGTTTGTTGACAAAATGCGAGACGTCACTGTCAAAAAATGATATGGTAGATATAGATATCTTGCATTTAAGAGTATTTACCCTATGTTAGGAGAGACATCTTTTTGGTTTATATAATAAAAGTTATTTCAGCTTTCAAAAGATATGTTAGTTTATAGCGCATAGAGATATGGCTTATATTAGGGGTTTATCGTTGGTACCACAGAGGTATCTCCTGAACTATGAGAAATCGCTTCTTCCCACAGAAGTTTAGCATATTTAAGATATTTTAGGTTTTCGGGAGGATAATGCTTAAGAATACAGAGAATCTCGCGCAGTTCAAGAAACACCCCGTTATAAACAGGTATCTTTTTCTATGGATGTTTTTACATGGTACATGGGACATCGGTTTTAAAGTATCATTCGAGAGATCTTTCAATAATATTAGATGGTATTCCCTTGGAAGGAAGACAACCCCCTAATTGACAGGACTATATCTGAACCTAATGAAGATATCCGGGCTATGTCATGAGAGGTCTTTATGGAGCAAGATATACCCTTTACATGATCAACATAGTAAATTGGCTTGCCTTAGGTCTGCGGATTAGTCTCAAGCTCTATTAAAAATTCGAAGAAAGCACAGTTCATAGGATTTGTTGGTTGAGCAACATGACCAGCAGATTATGTGTAAGCCAGCTATTTCGTTAAATTAGACTTACTTGGGCATTGCTGTCCCATACTAGCCGTACAGGAGTTGATGAATGGAAATAATGTTTATTTATATTTGTCGATCAGTTTGCTGGCTATATGCTAACAGGGTCAATTATCTTCCACAACGCCTGTCAATTTACGTTCGCACTAAACGTGACTGTTGGGGCAAAAATTAATTGGTTTAAAGATTTTATTTAATGTTTTCGCGAATGTTCGATTGGTGAAATAAAAGTGATATCCACAGGTTTGAAACGGGATTACCATTTTTATTTTTCCCTGATTTTGCAATTTTGCCGGATTTTACGGCAAGTATGCCGAGCGTAATTAATGTGAAACCATGCTCTGTGACGTCTTCTGAAGGACGTCATTTGGCGATTTAAGATGACGTTTCCGGGAAATATCGTTATTTTATAGAAACACTTTAGTAGAGTTTTCTCATAAAATAAACAGAAAAATATCGTATACGTTTAAAAACGATATCTTTCTATTTTGAACAGATAGTTGTCATTTTCTCGGGCGACATCAGTGTATAAAATATCTCATTAGTGATTGGGATATAGCTTTGAAAATATAACGAGATGTTACCTGTTAAAAGAACAGATTATCCTCATATTTATATTGAGACCTTATCTCTGAAGTCCCGAGATATGAACCCCATTGTTAGGAGAATATCTCATATGATAATCTAAAACGACATGATCTTATAAGGGTTAAGCAAGATATCTTCGTTTTAATAAGATATCTCTTTTATCTAGAGATATCTTTGTATCAATCGAGTTTTCCTGACCTTTAAGAGCATAGTGTCTCTTCCCACAATACAATTTGATATCATTTTGATAAATATCGTTCAATGATATAAGATAACTCTTAACAATACAAAGATATCTCACGCAGTTGTAATTCCGTGAAGACATATATCAGTTTTATAAAAAAGTATGATACTTATTCGCATAGATAAATTTAAGTGGTACGCGATATATCTCTTTAGGTTATTTTCCCGAGAAAACTTTTGACAACATGTTTGCGATGATACCTTCCTAAAGCGCGGGTTAAAAGGAAGAGACCAAATTCAATATATGACACAGAATAATTATTCACATACAATGGGGCAGGGAAGTATTGTCTTATCCCAGAACGTAGGAAAGGAAAAATAATCACATAGTCAACATTATAAATTGTTTAAGCCAATAAAAATACATCTGGGCTTAGCTTGCGCACCCGAACTACTTTCGAGTATTAACTGATATGTGGAACAAAATTATTTTACCAAGATACGACTTGACGGCGGTATAAAATAGCAATGTGAGCAAAGAATTATAAATTTATTCTGTACAATGTGTATAACTAAGGAAACCAAAAATATTCTGGGTTACCTTGTAGTTGCATCGGTGAATCCGTTCACTGGGCCTTGACTCAGCGTTCCTCTCGGAAAAAGCCGGGTGATTTTACGCGTGAGGTCCATGTAAGATCCTCATAATATCTTTTTTTTAGAGAAATTTATTTTTAGGTAAATATATATGTAATCGTTCGTAAATAACAAAGTTGTCAATGAAATAACATCGGAAATTTGAAAATCAAACTACAAACTCTTATATCGAGCTCCGTACGTTTCCGTAAATTTCCGTAAATATCCGCACTTTTCCGTGATATGCATATGATTATCTTCCGTTATCGCTAGCATTAATTTCTAAAAAAAAAAAAATGTTAATGCAGCCCGTAAGCTATATACCGTCCGCAATGTTGAGTGTATGTTTTTTTTTTTTTTTATATGTTTTTATCATATGCGACATTCAAACAGAAATTATCTGGTCTCTTTTTACTTTCGAATAGCGCATGTTTACAGTTGTTATTCGCACATAGCACAGTTAAATTTCTTGCAGTGTTTGAAATGTGGTATGCTAACTTAGGCCCAGGGGACTTTCAGTCCCCAGGCCGAAAACGATGTCGAACCCTTCGAGTTTATTTGTCTGAATCAAACCTGTGTCCGATATGGTTTCATTTTGCAATTTTTATATCTGTAAAATTTGAGTGGTCCTCAACACACTAAAGTGCATTTGTATGGCATATTTGTGCGCCGATATAGTTTTATAAAAAATGATATGTTACATTTTACGCAATATAATGCCGATCAGAGAATGTTCATAGTTCCTCATGTCTGTAATGGACGGTCGTAATTGGTATGTTCCTGGTTCGACGAGTGTTTTTGCCTACTAAATAAGTTGTCTGCATACTCGCAGTGCTACTTCGTTGCCATGCAGTTCAGCTGGAACGGTTCTCTCCATTTAAATTTTCTCATTAAGCGCATTATATGTTATAGTGAATTGTAAGTAACAAATGAAAACTTTTCCCAAACACACTGCTATTGTTGTATATAACATGGTAGCAAGTTCTTGAAGCAGCAACCTCTTGCATGCGTCATATGAACAAGTACTGTTCCTTAAGTAAGGTAGTGGGTGCTGCCTCTTATATAAAAGCTATTCTGCCCGCTAATACAATAAGAAAATTTATCATTATTTTTGCGGGCCTTTAAACATAAACATTGCCTCCGTAACCGTAATACGAGAAGTATTTATTTTAGAGTTTTATCGTTGGTACCAGCTAATCCATATAACCAACGCCCCCAGAAGAGTTTTAGTTTTTTTAGGTTTCGGGGGATAGTGCAAGATACAGAACGCTTCCCGTTCCAGAGACATCCCCTGGTTCCGGTCTTTAACATGCCAGGTGTACAGCACCGATACATCGGACCTCTGTTTTAGGTCTCATCCGAAAGTCCATTAGTTATGTTAGTGGAGTAGTTAAGTTGTATTACATGCAACGATGTTGTTAAACTATTGGGAGTGGACATTGATTTTAGGTTATGAAAAGCCTTTTTGAACTAAAGAGCTGAGAAGGCTAATTTCATCATTTTAAACATTGATTTCAAACTTTCTTTTGACGTACATATTAAAAATATTTTCAAAAAAAGCGGCTCAAAAGCTGAATATTTTGAAAAGCTATGTAAACTTTATAGGCTGACAATGTTTCCTTCTTTTATCTTATCAAATTTTGACTTTTGTTCACTCACATGGCATTTTTGCTCAAAGCGAAATACTTCTAAAATTGAAAAAATACAGGAGTGAGCGTTGTTTATGAGGATTATTCAAGGTCATATATGTATATATGTCACTTCTAGAAATGGCAAAATCACCCTCTCTTCATATTCGGCGCATACGAACAATGGCCAATGGCGATTGAAACTTTTAAAATACTAAAAAAATCTTGCTCCACCTGTACTGTCTGATCTTTTAATCAGAAAATCTACAAAATATAATTTAAGATATAGCAATATACTGCAGATATCTCAAGTCATTACCACGACATACGGTAAAAATTCATTTAAATTTGCAGCACCAATGCTTTGAAACTCGTAACCTGAAACAACAAGACAAATAACAAATTTCAATCAGTTAAAAACTCGGATGTCTCTTTGGGACGGAAATAACTGCAAATGTTGTGCATGTCAAAATTAATATAATTTTCATCTCTTTAATTTTGTCACAAAACTGGTTTGGCTTTAAATCACTAATACGTGTATGTATGTATAAGTGACATACATATTGACAGATCTTTTATAATTTCAACTTTGTGTGTTATCTAGTATATATATATATACATGTATATGTTACCTTGTCATTTCTCTTCAGCCTTCTTACAAGAGTTTTTATATGTTGTTAGTGTAATAGTCGTTTAAAAGCCCATTCAGGGCTGACTTTATTTGTTGTACCCTTGCCGACTAAAAATAAAGCTTATCTTATCTTATTTTAGGAGCGGGGGATCGGACTTGTGATCCCTGCATTACAAGTTCAGCATGTTAACCACTAGACCATTGATCCGCTCCAGTGAAGAGATGTCAGTTAGTTAGTTAGTAAAGTTTAGAAAGGTCAGCGTCTACGAAGAGTTCTGTTGCCGACCCCAAATAAGAGAAGTCCGTCTGGGTACACCATATATTGCGTCACAGTCCACAGCATGTGCACGCTTTATTCGTGTCATACGGCAGAAAAAGTGCCAAGCACTATATCAGCAAACGATCGATAATTATTGGGGATTAGGAGTTAACGGACACAATTACGATTCGGTAGTGATGTGTCCTTGTTCAAGGTATTTACGGTACGACCTGGCATGCTCTCCCGTACATGCCTCCTGGTAGTATCCGTAAATCATTGATGATCGATATATATGATTGGAAATTTGCCTAAGGGAGATACTGAAGTTGACGGCCCCCAAAAATTTCAATAAATCGCCACACATCTGTACAAAGCCGAAGCGAACCAATCTCTCGCTCCCTTCCTATTATGTAATGCCGTTTTACAATTTTTTGCCGCTTAGCTTGTTATTTCAGGCTCGAACAACTGTATCATCGCAAACAGACGTGCATCCGTTTTCAACGTCTTCATCCAGATTCAGCCAGGAGCATTCCGGCTTCAATATGATAGTTTTATAACGACTAAGTCATTGGAACATTACAACTCGCGTCTTGATTAAATCAATTATATATCTTAGTCCACAACGAATTGGTAGAAATCTTTGTAAATTAGGTCAATTAAATGTATACCACTCATTCATCCTGAGTGTCCAATTTTAACTATTGTCCTCTTACTTGGCATTTCTGTGGTGAAACATACACTAAAAAGATAGAGAAAATCCAAGAACGGGTATTACGTTTCATATAAGATGATTATTAATCTGAGTACAATTCTCTTTTATTTAGGTCTTAAGTACCCACTTTGAAGCTGCGAAGAATAAGGACAATAGCTCTTGAAGTTCATTAAATAATTAACAAACACGGTCCGGTATACATGTATCTCCATGACTTAGTAACAATAAAAGACAACAATTATCATTTTAGGTACACAAATACAGCAAAACTTCCACAGGTAAAAACATCAAACTATGGTAGCAGATATTTCCGTTTCAGTGCTCCAAACTGCGATCATTCGCTTCCTCAACATTTTAGAGATGAAACTAATTTCTCTCACTTCAGAAGCTTGATTAATGCCTGGGATGGGGAGGTCTGCTCCTGATCTATTTGTGCATATACACATTACAGTAATAGTCTATTATTTATTTGAGTTGCAGCCTAATTTCAGCTTTCAGTTCTGTCGTTCTCCTGCAGTTACTTGATTTATATATTTATTATTTTGTGTAAGTTCATTGTATTACTTTGCTTGCAATCAGTTTGCTTTTGTTCATTATGTCATTCCCTACCTGTATGCACTGTGCCTGTATTGTAATGATGTTTATTGTGAGGAAGTTGCTGATCAGTTCTTCGCAAATCTGATTTGGGGAGATGAATGTTCTTAAATCTTTTTTATCGGTCGCACTTTTGTGTTTCTTTTGTAATCCAGAGTCTTATTTCTCCATTTTATAGCAGTTTTTAGGCCCACATTTGTAGGCCAAGATCAGCGACTTCCACACAACTAGTTCATGTTTATATCATGCTGGGCTTATTTTAGATTGTGTTTTCCATGTAATCTTATCTGTATCTGTATTTTGTTAATTTGATTCGCTTAGTGTGATAATATTATAACTAATCTAAAAAAAAAAAAATTTGCTATTTCTTATGACTATTGCATAGATTATTTGTTAGGTCGGTCAAAAGCTATATAGCTTATGTTTTCTGTGTTATTATATGACATACCGACAATAAATAAACTTTGTATTGTATTGTATTGTATTGTATTGTATTGTATTGTACTGTATTGTATTGTATTTAGTGAATTGTAATTAACAAAAGAAAAAATAAAGTCACGTCCTTTTCCCAAACACACTGCTTTTGTTGTGTATATCATGGAAGCAAGTTTTTGAAGCAGCAACCTCTTGCTTACAGTACGTGTTTGCGTCCTATGGTTTCCATCTTCTACAGTTACCAATAAAAGAAGTGGTCTTTAGTAAGGTAGTGGGTGCTACTTCTTATTAACCAGGTTTTCCGAAGGAAAAATCCTGGTTATTAGATTGGGGTATGTCGGCGGGCGGGCGTAAACAATTTCTTCTGTGCGCAACTCCTCCTACATTTCTCAACGGATTTCAACCAAACTTTCACAGAAGTATTGTCATGAAGTGCCCTGGCGCATATTGTCGGGGTTTTGTGATTTGGTAATTTTTGACAGAATTATGGCCCCCTTTTTTTTTTCACATGTAATTCTTCTGGCGCAACTCCTCCTAAATTTCTCAACGGATTATCAACCGAACTTTCACAGAAGTATTGTCATGAAGTGCCCTGGCGCATATATTCCGGGTTTTGTGATTTGGTCATTTTTGACAGAATTATGGCCCCTTGTTTTTTTTCACATATGTAATTCTTTGTGCGCAACTCCTTCTACACTTCTCAAGGGATTTCAACCAAACTTCAACAAAATTATTGTCACCAAGTGCCCTGGCGATATTGTCGGGGTTTTGTGATTTGATCATTTTTGACAGAATTATGGGCCTTTGTTTTTTCCACATAATGTAATATATATAGAGAAATACTCTTCTGTGTGCAACTCCTACATTTCTCAAGGGATTTCAACCAAACTTTCACAGAACTATAATTGTGAACTAACGAATTTTGAATATATAATGTTCTGCCCCTGGTCGTCCGTCGTCCGTTAGCAATTTTGTGTCTCCTTATTTAAGTATATATAAAAGGGAGAATACTCTGTTATTATAAAAGGGAGAATACTCTGTTATTACTGTCTATTTTTAGAATAGATTACCAGTCCTGTATACTTTAAAGTATTCTCTTACAGTAAGATGACAAAATTTTTCATGAGACCAGCGGTTCAAACCCCACACAGAGGGTTTTTTTTTTTTTTTTTTTTTTTTTTTAAATTTTTGCCTGAATTATGGCCCTTTGCTTTTTTTCCACATATGTTTTATATAGAAAAATACTGTCACGTGCCCACTTCCTCCTACATTTCTCAAGATATTTAAACCAAACTCTCAAACAACTGTTGTCAGTCAAGTGCCCACGTGCATATTGTTTGGGTTTTGTGTTTTGATCAATTTTGCCTGAATTATGGCCCTTCTTTCTTTTTTACAGATAGATATATAGAAGAAGACCTTTGTTTCTTTTTCACATTATGTATATCTACTTACTTTAAAAACACATTTGCGCTCGGCCAGCAGACTGGAAAATGAAAACCTGGTTTTGTGACAATTTCCTGTCACTTGTATAACTAATAAAATAATATTTTACCGGCATATCGACAACTCTAGAGCATATTTAACTTCCCCGTACCCTAACCCCACCCCATCACTAATCAGCAAGCTCATAATTATAATGGCATCACCATATGTGAAGAATATCATATGATATAAAGACAGAACTACGCGTGCATAAATATGAAACAAAAAATTATAAAATCGATTAGGAATTTGGAACAGCGAAGAATAACCTGGTGAAAATCTGTTTATTATAATCAAGTCAAGAAGTGAGCTGTCAAAAATAATTTTGTTTTCGCTTTCAAAACTTGAATTTCACAGATAAAACTGAGAATGGATATTATACTTAATGATGTTGTAGATCCAAATGATCTTAAGGTTTGTTTTTGTCTGTTAGAATATGATTATGCATTGAATCATGCACGGAAAACATGGATAGAGTAGTATATTTCGTCTATGTATAATTTTCGGATATCTACAAGGTTACAAACTAAGCCTAAGGTGCATTCATATATGTCAGGTAGAATACAATATTTCCACTTGCCAACAGATGACTGGGCATTTGATGTCCAAGAATCAGTAAACGGGTGAATACGTACTTACTTTACTGGGTTTACTAGCCTCAATATTTCCACTGCAAGACCGACCAATTTTACAAACTGATATTACATAGCTGTCTGTCTTTATGAAGGGCGGCCGTTGTATATAGCAAAAAGCCCTGGCGCACAATTAGTTGGGCTACTGGGCTTACATGTATAAGGTCTGAGCCTTTTAAATTAGTCCTAGCAGACTCCAGCATTTCTCCCAATCGGCATAATGGTGTGGAATTTGAATTTATTGTCTGAAAGGAGATTTTTTTGGTAGGAGGTGGTGGCCTCCTGATTTCCAAAAGATTTTAATTCTGCATGCCAAATGAAGAGTTGCGGCAAATCCTGCCTGTTAGTGATAATAACTTTGGTAAAATACTGTTGTAGAATTTTGCTTCAGTAATGTAATGTCGGGTATATCAAATTCTTGTTATTTCAGAAATTCCGGCGTATGTATGAAGATCAGTCAAGTAGAGGAACGCCCAGCGAGAAAGCTCAGTTTGAATATGCAATCTGTCTTGTTAGAAGTAAACCTGAAATAGATATTAAACATGGAATAGCTCTTTTAGAAGGTAGTATTTATTGTAATAGATAAACTTGGCATTTTCAAATTAAATAATTAATAAACAAGTAGGGTGTGCTTTGCACTTTGTTACATAGTCCAACTAATTGTACTGGAGTTGAGATACTGTGTTATTTTTGTATGACCCAAAACAAATATATCTCAGAATTTTCTCAAGACGTCACTTAATTATTTGGACAATTTTATAATATTGAGCACCAAAGTTGTAACCTTTATATTTACAGATTTGTTTCAAAGAACACATGACACTGGGACCAAACGAGATTGCCTGTATTACTTAGCTTTAGGCAACACAAGATTAAAGGTAAAATTATAATTTGTTTTGTGATAAATGTACGTATAAGATTTATTTTGAGATGCAAAAACCCAAACAATAAACTCTTTCATGACATCCTAAATGATATTTGATTAATATTCTCCTGTCCCGGGTTGATTGTTAGCCGTTCGGCACTTCTATCTGTGAGACATTAAGAGAAAACGCGCATTCTGGTGCATACGTCAAGTAATAAACTCTTCATTTTTCCTTTGTTGTTTACAAATAAATTCCAGTGGCAGAAATATAAAACTGTTCTCGTGACAGCTTCTCTTTGATTGGTGTAAACTCTCTTCCAACTTTCCAAATTCAGAAGCCAGGGTTTTGACAATTGTCGCAACAGTCTTCAAGCTATCAGTGCAATACAGGTACCAGGGTATTTCATATAGTTACTGCTCTTGCATACTCTTCAGCATTAAAAAACACAAATTATTGATGGGCGAATGAGGGGGCAGTTTCGGTCCGATGACGAAAGCGAACATAACATTTGATTATGTATTATGACTAAATAGTCCTGATTATCGTATGTTTTGCTAAATTATTAACTTATTTGTACTACAAATTATATCCTAACTTTAATAACTATTGTTTGTAACTTTAATTGTACAAAATGATGAAATTATGATACTTTGAGCAGCGGAGGAAAGAAAAGAATCACCAGGGAAGGCATAGCTATATATGTATATACATAGCCTTCATCAGATAACAATTACATAAATCATTACAGAAATAACTTAAAATGACTATCAGCATTTGAACAAAGTATCAAAAATGATAAAAAAATTAAGAAATTCTTTAAATTATCTTTGCGTATCAAGTAAATTTCAAATAAAAAAAGAAAGCAAATAAAGTATGTGGTGAACAGTTTTGTGTTTTCATCATTATAATATACAGTTAACAGTAAATTATCTTGGTATTTAAAAAAGAATAAAGAAGTTATCAAGTAAATTTCAATAAAACATTTTGAAAAATATCAAAGTGAGATTTTAAACAAAAGCAATTAATGATGAATAGAAATGACAAGTGTAGCGTGAGAGCTCTTTTCCTAACGGGCATGGACCTACATGTGCTACGGCTAAATGCACATCAGTCAAGACTTTAGATAATAATTTTAAAATAATGTTGCTATCTACTAATTAATGAAACTTAGTTTCTTTAAGATGTCTTAAAAATGGGCGTGTCTTACTGTAAACATACAATTTAAGATTTCAACTTTAAGATTTAAATGACTTTGAACAGTCTCGTCAAAAAGTTTCATAATACAAACAAAAATAATAGGTCCGTGATCTATACATTAATATACACTTAACAAAACTTCTAATGCCCTCTAGTTCAATATTTTATATTCTTTGTTTCATCCATTGTACAAAAATTTCTACAGATGCATTTGAAGTAAAGGCCAATAATGTTATGTAATAATTTCATCCTTTTTTAATCCTGGTCACCGACTTTTCGGAAGGGTGAACAATATGTCGTAAGTTGCACATGCAGCACATGTTCAATTCAAAATGACACTAACTTTCGTAACAAGACGACCAGTCGATATCTTTAATTTGAAAACATAAAATGCATGGCCCAAAGGCATGGCCCAAAGATAAGGCGAAGTCGATAGGTATTTTAGAAAAGCATTGCGCAACACCTAAAAGGTGTTACATTATAACTTACATATATATGTATTTACTCTATTAGGAAACAAAAATCTTCTAATTTTCATTTTGCAAGTTACTACCACAGGTGGTTAGTCTCTATCTCATACTTTTAAAGTTTGATATGAAGTGACAAATCAATTTTACCTTTGGCTCACTGTCTATTCATCTGTGCTATCATTTTATTTGTAGCATAAATTTAACTTTCTTAGAATTTTGTCCATTATTTTGTAACAAAGCGTTGTACATCCTTTGAATTCTTAAGAGAATCACAAGGTCTTGAGCTTAGATATTTGGCGTATAGCACTGTCTAGTAGACCTCTACCAAGAATGTTCAAATCATGCCCCTTGGGTCAAAATTGATGGTCTAGGGGTCACCTGTTTTCATAAAGACGTATATGTAAAGCTTTAAAAATCTGCAAAACCACAAGGTCTAGTGCTTAGATATTTGCTTTGTAGCATTGTCTAGTGGACCTCTACAAGTTTATGTAAATCTTGCCCCTGGGGTCAATATTGGCCAGCCCAGCGGGGTCATATGTTTTAAATGGACTTATATAGGAAAACCATTAGAAATATTCTTCTCCAAAACTCCAAGGCCTAGATCTTAGATATTTGGTATGAAGCATTGTCTAGTGGACCTCTACCAATTTTATTTATGGCATGCCCCATGAGTCAAAATTTTACCACGCCCTGGGGGTCCCATGTCTGTATATAGAGTTATAGGAAAACCCAAGCTTCCAATGAGTTCTTGGAGCAACCAGCGACTTACCTAGCAGCCACTGACGTCATTTGGAAACCACCAACTTGTACTAGTGACCAGCGACTTCATTAGCAACCCCTCACTTCCCAAGCAGCCAGTGACTTCCTTAGCAATAGTTATCATCTTGACCAATCGCTGACTTCCCTAAGTAACCAATGATTTCCTTAGTAACCATTGACTGCCCCAGGAAGCTGGTGATAAGTGACTATCCCTAGCAACCAGTGACTTTCCCTAGCATCTAGTATTTCCTTAGCAACTACTGACTCCCTTTAGCAACAAGTGATTTCCTAAAGTTAGTGCACTGGTACTCGGGTGAGCAATGTAGGGTCATTATGGCCCTCTTGTTTCAGTTTAAATTAGCAGATCACCTGTGTTATCCTGTTGTCATGGTTATTTTAAAAATAAAAATGTCTTTTTTCTTCATTCCAGAATTATGCAGATGCTTTAAAGTTTACAGATTTATTTTTGAAGATAGAACCTCAAAATCATCAAGTGAAAGACATGCAGAAATATGTGAAGACAAAAATGAGAAATGGTAAGATAGCCAGAACAATGTTTGAGTTTTGAATTTACAAGCAGAGATGACAGTATTATATTTTTGGCAGAATAGTTTTAAATTTTATTGAAAACTAATAAGTAATATGAGTAAAACATATCACTAAACTTATAAAAGAAAAGTGTAATTATTCTTTATGTGATGTAATATACAAATGTCTTTTTTCTCCCATTTTTCAGAAGGTTTAACTGGCATGGCAATAATTGGTGGAGCGGCCATAGCAGTTGGTGGACTTATAAGCCTGGGTGTTCATCTTGCAAAGAAATGAAATTTGATTGATATATTTATTTACATATGTTTGACCACATTAACACACATGATGCTTATAAGCAGAAATACATTCAGTTTGTATAGGTAGCCTCAGTCAGCTGCAGGAAGAACTTTCCAATGTCTTGCACAATTTTCTTTTGGAATCAATGGTTCTGTAAATTCTTTTATCAGCACTCTTAACTGTGCTGTTAAAGCAGTATCAGTTACAGCCTTTATTAGCTCACATGGTACTAAGTGCCAGGGTGAGCTATTAGGATCACTCATCGTCCGGCGTCCCATACATCTGTCCGTCTGTCCACCATTTCCTTTAAACGACATCTTCTCTGAAACCACTGGGCAATGTTGATGAATCCTTGCATGAAGCTCTATCAAAGTTGTTCAAATATTTCCATTCCATGCAGAACTCTGGTTGCCATGGCAATGGAAAGGAAAAACTTAAAAAATCTTCTCAAAAGCCAGAAGGCACAGAGCTTAGATATTTAGCATGTAGCATAACCTAGTGGACCCTTATCAAGATTAGTCAAATTATGACCATTGGGTCAAAATTGATCCAACCCAGTGGGGTGGTCACTTGATTTTGCATTATTAATACTTAAAAAATCTTCTGTCTGAAGCTACATGGCCTACATCTTAGATATTTAGCATGTAGCATTGTCTAGTGGACCTCTACCATGATTATTCAAATCATGACCACCGTGTCAAAATTAGCGCCACCCAGGGGTCACTTTGTTTTACATAGGCTAATATATAGGAAAAACTTTTTGAAAAATGTTCTCTGAACCCACACGGCAAAGAGGTTAAAAATTTAGCATAGCATTGCCCAGTGGACCTCTACCAAGAGTGTTCAAATCATGACCCCAATGTCAAAATTGACCCTTTCTGCTATTGTTGACTTTTGTATTATAGCCCATGGTAGCCAGGTGAGCTATAAAGGGTAATCTTGGCCCTATTGTCTCACTAAAGGAGGTCTTAGTGTTTTTTTTTGTTTGACTAATTTGGTCATGGTTAAGAAGTTGTCAATATTTGAGGCCATCACTATATTAAAGATTTTATTAGCTCACCTGGCTATGCCAGGATGAGCTTTTCTGATCGATGATTGTCCGTCGTCCGTCAACATTTTGATTCAAATGACATCTCCTCTGAAACCTCTAGGCCAATGTTGATAAAACTATGCAGGAATGTTCCTTGCATGAAGCTCTACCAAAATTGTTCAAAGAATTCCATTCCATGCAGAACTCTGGTTGCTAGGGCAAAAAATAGGAAAAATCTTCTCCTCTGAAACCACAAGGCCTAGAGCTTAGATATTTGGCATGTAGCATTGTCTAGTGAACTTCTAGCAAGATTATTCAAATTATGACCCCCGGGTCAAAATTGACCCCGCGCGGGTTGGCCCTTAGTTTTTGCATAGGCATATATAGGAAAAACTTTAAAAATCTTCTCTGAAACCACAAGGCCTAGAGCTAAGATATTTGGCATGTAGCATTGTCTAGTGGACCTCTACCAAGATTGTTCAAATTATGACCCCCGGGTCAAAATTGACCCTGCCAGGGTGGGCCCTTATTTTGCTTAGGCTTTTTTAGGATTTTTTGTTTGGGCATATATAGGAAAACTTTAAAAATCTTCTCTGAAACCACAAGGCCTAGAGCTAAGATATTTAGCATCTAGCATTGTCTAGTGGACCTCTACCAAGATTGTTCAAATTATGACCCCGGGTCAAAAATTGACCCCCAGGGGGTGGTCACTTAGTTTTGCATAGGCTTATATAGGAAAAACTTTAAAAATCTTCTTCTCTGAAACCACAAGGCCTAGAGCTTAGATATTTAGCATGTAGCATTGGCTAGTGCATCTCTACCAAGATTGTTCAAATTATGACCCCGGGATCAAAAATTGACCCCCGCAGGGGGGGGTCACTTAGTTTTGCATAGGCATATATAGGGAAAACTTTAAAAATCTTCTTCTCTGAAACCACAAGGCCTAGAGCTTAGATATTTAGCATGTAGCATTGGCTAGTCATCTCTACCAAGATTGTTCAAATTATGACCCGGGATCAAAATTGACCCCGGCGGGGGTCACTTAGTTTTGCATAGGCATATATAGGAAAAACTTTAAAAATCTTCTTCTCTGAAACCACAAGGCCTAGAGCTTAGATATTTGGCATGTAGCATTGGCTAGTGGACCTCTACCAAGATTGTTCAAATTATGACCCTCGGATCAAAAATTAACCCCGCGCAGGGGTCACTTAGTTTAACATAGGCTTAAATAGGAAAAACTTTAAAAATCTTTTTCTTCTGAAACCACAGGTGGCCTAGAGCTTAGATATTTGGCATGTAGCATTGCCTAGTAGACCTCTTCAAAGTTTGTTCAAATTATGCCCCTGGGGTCAAAATTGACCTTGCCCGTGGGGGGGTCACTTGTTTTACAAAGGCGTATATAGGAAGACCTATTTGGTATATAACATTATCTAGTGATCTTCCACCAGGCAAGTGGACTTGTACCAAGGTGAGCGATATAGGGCCATCTTGGCCCTCTTGTTTTAATTTTTAAGCTTATTCAATAAACTTTTTAAAGGATTTTCAGAACTAACTAGGTCATAGCAGGAAGTGTGGGGGGGAACAGAGGGTAAACATGGAGAACATTGTACTTTCCTTTTTTTGTCTCACACAGGTTATGAGCCAGTAAATTAATGATTGTCGTGTGTTCTTTTATATAATAACCATCAGTACTTAATCTAACCATGTGGGTTATATGGAAATACAGTTAGGATTGTAATGTAACAGATTTAAACACTTCTAGTGTGGGGTTGTTTTATGCACAACAGGTAACAGATGTGATGGTGACTCAGTCACTGACAGTGATTCATCTAAGCAAACCCAATCAACTTTCAACCCTGCATTTCTTTTTAATTGTTCACAGTAAAGTGTTATAGCATAATAAGTAAAATATCTCAAGATTTTTGTTTAAATTTACTGCATTATACATGTAAATGTAATTATATGTGAAAAACAAAGTTACTGAAGGGACTTATTTCATTGAAAGTAAATTATATAAGTTCCTATAGTCAGTTGCAGTGTTCTTCTTTCTTCTTCTGTCTTTAAAGCTACATTACCCTTCAAATTAATGGTCATATTGAAAAATGGTCCAGGATGAAACTGCTTTGAAAACATGTCAGAAATTTCCGTTGTTGCGTCCTTTTGCCCCCAACAAGTTTGGTTTAAGTGGCTATGGCAACAATAGGTACAGTAAATTCTCTTTGATATCATTCATTCTGTTTTGGTTATGTAGCTATTTTAATAGACTAGTCACTTGCCTGATAAAATTTATGTTTATTTCTATATACTATATTTCATGCACTATTTCCAGTCTATTTGATATGATTTTGCTTTGTACACAAGGGGCAGTGTTATCAGTGCTGGATAGTAGACTGGCTCTAGAACAGAACAGTTAAGATATTAATTAGTAAAAGAGATATTTCAGGGCCTGGTGACCAGACTAATATTTTATGGCTTATGTGGCTAAAAAGAACAAAAGAGTAGGCACACAACTGCCAATTTTAGTATGTCCATCCTTCTGTCCATAACATTTCCTGTCCGCTCCGTATCTCCTTAACCCCTTCGAGGACTTTGATGAAACGTGCGTCAGATGTTCACCTCATCAAGATGTGCAGAATTCATGAGCAGGTCATGCTGGGTCAAGGTCACAACTTGGGGTCAAAAGTTTGAAATTAACATTTCCTGTCCGCATCATGTCTCCCTAACCCCTTAAAGGATTTTGATGAAACTCGGGGGACAGGACTAGTGTTCCCTAAATGTTAATATAGTAAGCTTATGGCCCTAAGGGGGCAGAACTAGTGTTTCCTAAATGTTCAGATAGTAAACTTATGGCCGTTTGGTGGCAGGACTTGCGTTTCCTAAATGTTCATATAGTAAACTCGTGGCCCCTAGGGGGCAGGACTTGTGTTTCCTTAATGCTCGTATAGTAAACTCGTGGCCCTAAGGGGGCAGGACTTGTGTTTCCTAAATGTTCATATAGTAAACTCGTGGCCCTAAGGGGGCAGGACTTGTGTTTCCTAAATGTTCATATAGTAAACTCGTGGCCCTTAGGGGGCAGGACTTGTGTTTCCTAAATGTTCATATAGTAAACTCGTGGCCCTTAGGGGGCAGGACTTGTGTTTCCTAAATGTTCATATAGTAAACTCGTGGCCCTTAGGGGGCAGGACTTGTGTTTCCTAAATGTTCATATAGTAAACTCGTGGCCCTTAGGGGGCAGGACTAGTGTTCCCTAAATGTTCATATAGTAAACTGATGGCCCTAAGGGGGCAGGACTAGTGTTCCCTAAATGTTCATACAGTAAACTTATGGCCCTAAGGGGGCAGGACTAGTGTTCCCTAAATGTTCATATAGTAAACTCATGGCCCTAAGTGGGCAGGACTAGTGTTCCCTAAACTAAATGTTCATATAGTAAACTCATGGCCCTAAGGGAGCAGGACTAGTGTTTCCTAAATGTTCATATAGTAAACTCATGGCCCTAAGGGGGCAGGACTAGTGTTCCCTAAATGTTCATATAGTAAACTCATGGCCCTTAGGGGGCAGGACTAGTGTTCCCAGATTTTGAAAATATTTCAGAGGAAATGTTCCTAATGCAACTTTTCTGTGTATGTATTAAAACCAGCAATGGTAATTATGTGAACCATAGAGGGTCAACATTGCCCTATTGTTTAGGGACTTTTCATTTAATGTAGTAATTCTGTCACTGTAGAATTTTGTATTGTGTTGTGTTTTAGTTTTCATTGGAAGATTTGGATTACATTGAGTTATCATGTTGTTGATCAAATCATGAAATAAACCGACATGCTTCATTCACATGTTACTCACTTCAACAGTCCTTGATCAACTTGGTTCAGGTCAGTATCAAACTCTTTTCAAAGTAGGCCAGTCCAGATAAACAATTTTTATGCCCCCGAAGGGAGGCATATTAAAATCGCACCGTCCGTCCATCCGTCCGTCCGTCCCCACTTACAATTCGTGTCCGGACTGTAACTCTGTCATGCATTGAAGGATTTTAAAATAACTTGGTACACATGTCTAGCACATCAAGACGACGTGTCGCGTGCAACACCCACATCCCTACCTCAAAGGTCAAGGTCACACTTTGAGTATGAAGGTTATGGAATCCTCTATATATGCACACATTCGTGTCCGGACTGTAACTTTGTCATGCATTGAAGGATTTTAAAATAACTTGGCACAAATGTTTAGCACATCAAGACGACGTGTCGCGTATACGACCCATGTCCCTAGCTCAAAGGTCAAGGTCATACTTAGAGTTTGAAGGTAATGGATTCCTCTATATATGCATATATGCACACATTCGTGTCCGGACTGTAACTTTGTCATGCATTGAAAGGATTTTAAAAAATTTGGCACAAAGTCTAGCACATCAAGACGACGTGTCGCGTGCAAGACCCACGTCCCTAGCTCAAAGGTCAAGGTCACACTTAGAGTTTGAAGGTAATGGATTCCGCTATATATGCATATATGCACACATTCGTGTCCGGACTGTAACTTTGTCATGCATGGAAGGATTTTAAAATAATTTGGCACAAATATTAAGCACATCAACACGACGTGTCGCGTACAAGACCCACGTCCCTAGCTCAAAGGTCAAGGTCAAACTTAGAGTTTGAAGGTAATGGATTCCGCTATATATACATATATGCACACATTCGTGTCCAGACTGTAACTTTGTCATGCATGGAAGGATTTTAAAATAACTTGGCACAAATGTCTAGCACATCAAGACGACGTGTCGCGTGCAAGACCCACGTCCCTAGCTCAAAGGTCAAGGTCACACTTAGAGTTTGAAGGTAATGGATTCCGCTATATATGCATATATGCACACATTTGTGTCCAGACTGTAACTTTGTCATGCATTGAAGGATTTTAAAATAATTTGGCACAAATGTCTAGCACATCAAGATGACGTGTCGCGTGCAAGACCCACATCCCTACCACAAAGGTCAAGGTCACACTTAGAGTTTATAGGTAATGGAATCCTGTATATATGCATACATTTGTGTCCGGACTATAACTTTATCATGCTTTGAAGGATTTTAAAATAACTTGGCACAAATGTGTAGCACATCAAGCGGATGTGTCGCGTGCAAGACCCAAGTCCCTACCTCAAAGGTTAAGGTCACACTTAGTGTTTAAAGTAATGGAAAACTGTATGCATGGTTACTCTGTCATGCATGGAAGGATTTTAAAATTACATAGCACATTTATTGAGCACATGGAGAGGACACAGACTGTGAGGCACCTCTTTCGGGGGCATTCGTCACTTGTGAGGGACAGCGTTTGTTACCTATTTGTTTGCAATAAAGTCTTCTGTTATCCAGTTTTGGCAAGCCTTTTTCTTTAAATAACTTTTCTATTCTATGTAGCAGAAAAAAACAGAATCAGTATGCCCCAAGTGTATTGCTTTGCAGCTGTTGGTCAGTTGGTAGATCTTTTGTTTCCGCTCAATAAATTTAAAGGCTTTGATTCAAAGGTCTCGAACTGGATAGGGACATTGGTCATGACCAGTAGATGAACCCTATTTATTTTGATGTCACTGGGTCAAAGGTCAAGGTCACATTGATGGTTTCGGCTCGGTAACTTTAGAAGGCTTTGACTTAAGAGTTGTCCAACTAGGTAGGGACTTTGGTCATGGACAATAGATGAACCCTATACATTTAGACACAGTGACCTTGCATTTTAAATTAGTTTCCACTCAATAACTTGAGAAGGCTTTGACCTACAGGTGTCAAACTAGAAAGGGACATTGGTCATAGACAGTAGAGGAACCCTTTACAATTTGAGGTCACTGAGTCAAAGGTCAGAAGCCTTGTTTTTGAAAACCTTTTCAGCTTGATAACTTAAAAATTGCTTTGAGCGACAGTATTCAAACTTGTTAGGTGTAAAGCTTTTGAAGAGTAGATGATCCTTGACTTTTGGGTCGCTAGCTAGGTCAAAGTTAAATGTCACAGTGACCTTGCATTCTGTTCAATACATTGACGATACTTTGATACCAGGTCTTTAGATTTGGCAGGATTATACTTTTGAAGAGTAAATGATTCTTAATTACTTTGGGGTCAAAGGTCAAGTCGTAGTGACAGTAAGTTTAAAAAGCTGTTTTCGCTTAATTGCTCGACAACCATTTGATCTAGTGTCATCAAATATGCTAGGATAATTTCTTAAGAGAATTTGATGACCCCATTTGATCTCTAATGACAACTGGGTTACAAGAGCATCAGCAAATTTTGGCTCTACTGGAGTCCAGCAACAGAATTTATACAATGGTGGTTTGTCCTTCGTCCATCTGTCCGTGAACTTTTCCTTGATAACACAACACTACAGATCGCAATTTGCATTTGACTTTGATGAAACTTGCTGATAAGGATCCCTGCAGCTTGTAGATGATCCCTATTGTTGTTTTTTTGGTCAGTAGGGCAAAGGTCAAGGTCACAGTGACCTCCGTTAGAGTTTCCTTGATAACGCTCTAAAGGTCACAGTTTTCTTTGAATACTCATTAAACTTGTTCAGAAGGTTCCCTGTAACATTAAGATGATTCCTTTTGTTTTTGGGGTAAGTGGGTCAAAGGTCAAGGTCACAGTGACCTTCGTTAGCGTTTCCTTGATATTGTTCTAGGGGTCACGGTTTTCATTCAACTTTCATCAAACAAGCTCAGGTTTCCTGCAATATGTAAATGTTCCCTATTGTTTTTGGGGTCAGTGGGTCAAAGGTCAAGGTCACAGTGACCTCCTTTAGATTTTCTTTGATAACGCTCTACAGGTCACATGCATCAAACTTGCTCAGAAGGTTCCCTGCAACATGTAGATGATCCCTTTTGTTTTGGGGTCAGTGGGTCAAAGGTCAATGTCACAGTGACCCGAACTTCTAAAATATTTCCTGCTCAATATCTTGAGATCTACATCACCCACAGTCCGCAAACGTCGTAGGATGATTGGTCTTACTGAGTAGATGATCCATACTGGTTTTTTTGGTCAGTGGGTCAAGGTTTTCCTCGATAACATTGTTAGAAGATTTTCACAAACCTTACTTAGAACAGTTCAGTCAGGCCAGTAGAGCGATATTGGCCCTTTTGGACCTCTTGTTTGTCGGTCAGTAGAGGGGCAGGTATGTTTTTTACGAAAATATCTCTCGATTGATCCAAGTCCAAGGCAAATAACTTTTCAACACAGTCACCTCCCTTGGTAAAAAAGATAATAACACTCTACGGGTTGCAATTTCATTTGACTTTCATGCAACGTGCTCAGAGGATTGCCTGAAATCTGTAGTTGTCCATTTTGTTATTTTGGTCAGTGGGTTAAGGGTCACAGTGACCTCTATTAGCTTGTCCTTGTTACATGTTACAATTTTCACCAAACTTGCTCAGGTTACTTGCAACATGTAGATGATCCCTGTTGTTTTTGGGGTCAGTAGGTCAAAAGTGAAGGTCACAGTGATCTTTAGTTTTTCTTTGAGAACAGGTCACAAATTTCATTCAAATTTCATCAATTTTGCTCAGGAGGTTGCCTGTAGTCTGTAGATGATCCATATTGTTTTGGGGGTCAGTGGGTCAAGATCACAGTAACCCGAACATTGAAAATCAAGGCGACCTTTGTTTGCTTTTCCTTTATAATATTACAAAAGATTTTCACAAAACTTACTCAGAACAGTCGTCAGTCCAGTAGAGCGATACTTGCCCTTACAGGCCTATTGTTTCTTGTTTTTTACCCTGAAGACTAAGTTTAAAAGTTGTTCATGACTCATCATTATGACTCATCCTTATGGTCTATCTGGTCAGCAGTATGTACCAGGTTCAAAAGAGGAAAGGCAGAAAGTAACTGTTTCATTTTACTTTATTTAAACTAACAGATGTAATAATGTCACATACAACTAGAAGTACATGAATACATGTCCTGAGATGTACTAACCACATGTGCTTCAGCTCATGTGATGGAGATGTAAATACACTAGCCGATATTCGTGTGATTTATAATCAAACCAAGGACAGTATGGTCCTGACTAAGCAAGACTAAAATAAAACCAAAAAACTCTTACTTTCAGTAAGTTAAATTTAGTAAATAGCTCCTTTCGGAAGGAAAACAAACAGATAACATGCCTTTGAAATTACTTTTTAATGGGAAAATTATTTGTTACTTGTTCTCCCTTTTTGTCTATTCTTGCTGTAGCGCATCAAATATTCTAATCTATGTTACCTCGGATATTTTATTTTCGATGATTTATGTCATAGTAATAAGTTTTACTGACCTGATATGCAATCATTAACATTTGCAAATCAACGACCTGCAGAATCGATGATGATGATGATGATGATGACAACACAGCAATAACGACAGCCTGATAATGCGTAGTAGTTTTGTACATACAACATGTACAGGCGAGCTGTACTTTAACATTGTCTTGCTAAATCTGTATCAAAGTATACATGTATATCAAATTTAATTACTAGAAATACTATCTTAAGAACAGATATTTATTCTGGCAGTTACATTATATTATTTTTCTGCAAACGCGTGTTACACTCCATAGAATAATGTAAATGACAACTATTTGAGTACAATGTTAACTCACTTCCATACGATTACTGTGGTATATGCGAAAGATATATTGCTGTCCTTTTTCTTTTGTTTTCACCTTTTATCTCTAAGTTATGATTTTCTCACGAACGACTGAGCTCAATAAATATTAATTCGTATACGAATGTAGATTGTTTGACCTATTCTAAGGAGTGGCTGATTTCTTTTCGTCCTCTTCGCTGCTGTCATTACTTTTTGGAGAAGTATCACTTGCGTATTTACTTAGAAAAGACGCCATTTCTGCGGAATTCAAGCCTGGTAAAATACCAGTGTTAGAACGAGGCGACGGTTCGTCATTCGCGTCACTGTCTACTTCACTTTCTTTGCCAGAAACATTTCCAATTTTACTCATTAATGACGCCATTTCATTTTGGTTAAGACCCGGTAGCACTCCCGCTATTCCTACAGGCGGCGCTCCTTCCTCAGCCTCGCTTTCGGCACCGCTGACGTCAGCGGAATCATTTCCAAGTTTACTCAATAATGACGCCATTTCGTCGGGATTTAAGCCTGGTAACACACCCATTGTTGGAATGGAAGGTGTTACGTCATCAGTCTCACTACCCGGATCACTGACGTTACTAAAGTCATTTCCAAGTTTGTTCATTAATGACGCCATTTCCTTAGGATTCAACCCAGGAAGTAAACCAGTTGAATCAGGTGCCATTTCTTCCTCAGCTAAACTGTTACCGTCATTTTCACCGACATTTTTATGAAGTCCTGACATAAATGAAGCCATTTCTTCGTCATTTAACCCCGGCAAAAATCCAGTGGACCGTCTTGGTATTTTGTCGTCGCCAACATCACTTTCGTGATCACTCCCGCCCGTTGTGGAAATACTTGGGCGCGACATCATCGTGCTTTCAGTCGGCAGTATGGCAGCCCGGCGACCATGACGTACCGGTGCATTGACGTCAAGAGGTTTCGAGCCCGCAGACCCTTTTAGAGCGTCACGTCGTTTCTGACGCATGCGGGCAAGGTTCAGACGTACATCGTCTGAAACGGAAATGCAATGAATATGCTTTACATCAGGAAACAAACATTTTAAATCAAAGCGCTAGCAGAACTAAGCGTTCCAAAATAACATGAATTTATACTTTTGTTCTTGGCAAACTAAGCGAAGGTAAGAACTAGACATATGTAGACTGAATATTTATTATACCTCGTATTGCCAATTTTACTTACTTTTTGACTTGGAAGATATATACAACGGTGAATATGAAAGTCATTTGTGTAAACAATACTGCAGTTGCACCTGTTTTAGAAATCAATTAAAGTTTTTTATGAAAAAGCTATGAACAAAGAATTTGTTAATAATCAAAACTGGTAAAGTAAAGATAAGAAGGTATAAGAAATAGAAGAAATCTAAAGAAAATTAAATACAACATTGTCTCAGGTATGTCCGTAATAAGTGTTTTTTTCCATTCGGAAACAATAGTTTACAGTTAACACTTTTGGATTTGTATGAACAATATTTAAAATGCCTAAATACTTAGAAGAATTCTTTCTGTCACTTAACTGTTAAATGTGCATTAAAATTACTTATCTAAATATAATGCAAAATGCAAGATAGAAGTTCTGTTTTCATGATTGGCTCATCACAAAGTATTCAAATTCAGTGTGACATGCTTTGAGACAATACTGCTTTTTAAAAAAATCTGTTTTATTTGTTACAGATCAATGAAATAAATACAGTAATGACCAGTTTCTCAAAATAATGACATGACGTTGACAACGTGAATCACGCTTTTCATTACGTCACAAACTGTCAGAAATTAGCTTTTGGAATAAGAATATTTATAGACTACTGAGGTTTTTGTTTAAATAACAAAATGAAGTGCTTAATTTTTAGTAATAATACCGGAGCCCTGAAGCTAAAACTGTTTAACAGAAAAGAGAGAACCAGTAATAAGAAGCGCATTTATCTATACATTGAGAAACTGTTCAATACCTCCTAAAGCACGTGGTTCAAAGTTAATAACACGTTCTACTCACGAGATGTCCCATTTGTGATTTAGAAATATTCTCATTACACATTCAGCAACAACAACATAAAGGGATTTAGTTAGCTCCAATTTGTGTAATAAAGTTTAACAACAACAACAAACAAGATTTAGTAAATAGTTTTGGTCAAAACAATACTTCTAAACAATTATTTACATATGTTGCTGAGATATATATATTAAGAAGTTGCAAATTGAACAACTCTATATCAAACGTTAATGGTTTTGTTATCTTGTAACTTTGTTTTGAAACTACTTTTTATAGGCGTGTTTTTCTTACTTTATTCCATACATGTAGGCGTGGTATAGGTGTAGGCGGTATTAGCCTACGTAAAGGCGTGGTATAGACTTAAAATACACGTGATTGAAGTTTATGTCAACATTTTGATGATCCGCGTGTCATATACATGTACATTACAATAATAAACAATTATAGAATGGCTCCAGAATATAACTTCTCCAAGATATGAAGTCACTACAGGAATTTTAAAAGTAGTTTCAAAAACAGAGTGAAAGTAATTAATATTAATTATGCTAAACTGGCACAGTTAGAGAGTTAATTGCTGTAAACTAAATCAAAATAAAAAGTAACAATACTGATTAATAAGCAAAATAAAAAACACAACGGGTGAAAAGGGTTTAAAACATAAAGAATATTAAAGCCGCTTGGGTCTGGATACATGTATAAAGCACGTGTTTGCACGTTCTAACGTGCGCGCCATGCACACATTTACTTACAACAACTAACTAACACATGATTTACTAATCGGATTTTTGTCCCCGTGCCGATTGAATTCTCTGCCTTATTTGGCTTATGTCGACTGAAAAAATAAGTCACACAAATGTATAATAGATTTGGTCTTGTTGCTCAATGCATCAGTTGCTCTGAGTTCAAACAAAAATATAGAATATGCACAGTGTTACAGGAAACTTCATGGCAACCTATAAAATAAACTCTTGAATTTCATTGACTTTCAAAAACTTATTGCGGCAAGCCGTATTTTCCGGAGAGTTAGAAAAATGTTCACAAAAAGAGTGAATTAACAGGATATGACTAGTTTAACTGAAACAGAAGTAAAGAATATTTCCAGTTTGAAGACATAGAAAATGTTAAGTTGTTCTGCTAAGTAAAACCTATTAATTGCAGAGCTCCCTTACCACACAAGTTAACAGTTCAGAAATAGACTATAGTCATATCTGTAGTTAAAAATCGAATTAATTTATAAAGCGTTTTAGTTGTCGTTTTGACAGAAGAAAAAGTTACTTTCAAAGAATATAACGGATGTTGAACAAGTGTAAAGCCTCAAAGTGAAACAAAGTCATAAGAATTTATAACAAACCCACAACTCCTACGTTTGTAAGCATAAAATAAATAAATATATAAAACATAAAAATCAATAAAATATAACTTATTGATCAAGTTTCATTCTATATTTATTATACTTATGCACATTTTGCTGATCCCACAAAGTATATTACCTATAATAATTGATAAGTTTAAATAAATGGTACAGTTCAGTTGTATCAAAACACGCACACTAAGTACATGTACAAGTTTCACGCGTTTGTTGACACGTCACGTGTCAAGTAAATTGTTAACAAAATATTAGCTGTAGCCTGTTGAACACATTTATGGTTACTACTGTTTCATGTTCATTTGATGTGGATTTCAGAAACTGGTATTAAATGGAAACTGTTAAGTTTCATTAATTCATGAAGTTCGGGTCTTTGGAAATTCTGTGTCTTTGTTACATTGTCCTTGCACGGAACGTTGGAACAAGAACAATACAGTATAAAACACAACTTTGACTTTAAAGTCATCAACAAGAACTGTATAATATACACTACATGTACTAGAGGTGATTAAATAATAGCTGAGAACGCTTCTAACACGAGGAAATATTTACACTAAGGAAAGCACGAGTTATCTCTTTAGAAAGGTGGATATAAATGTCTATCTCGAGGTGACTTCACCTGATTTCAGAAACGGAATATAATGCAAATTACTGTTGTAGGTAACACAGTCAGTGGTTACCACTTTATACAGTATACACTATATGGAACAGGTCGATGTTTTGAAATTTGCGTTATCCTATCATAGTTACAATATTAAATTTATAGGTGTAATTAATACAACTGCACAAAACTGAAAAAGGCTATCTCACTTCAGGTGACATCAAACGCCTGACCAAACATAAATATGGGGACATTATCCCTCTAAGGCTCTCTTATCATTAAGCCTGTCACATACTAAAATATATCAGCGACATCAAATTCATTACATATATATTTTATAGATTTTGTTTATTTTACCTCGTTTCTTTTCTCTTGGTTGTACAAGGAAGGCAGTGTCTATTTCCTCATTGCACTCGGCACAAGGACGTGTTGGCATGCCCTGTGTTTCTTTCGGGGTCAGCCATTCACCGATAAATGACAACATTTTACAGTTTGGACATTCCATAAGCCTCTCCACTAAAACTCCTAAAAGTAGGAAAGATGAGAAAGTTTACTAGTCTATAGGTTCGTGTCCATATCTAAGTCAGAGACCAGTTAAGTGATTAAGTTCAGTTAAGATGGGAAATATTGAAAAGAACATTAAACGATCGCCTACTTCAAAGTTTGGCTGCTCATGCTCTATGAAGATTTTTTTGTCGTTTTTGCAATACACAAAGGGCTGATTGTATCATTTACCCGTGTATGAATGAAGAAGTTCTTCCAAATCCATCAATATAGGTAGAAGTATGGTCCACATGGCAGCCGCCGAGACCGAGTCAACATGGGGATCGGACCCAGGGTCGTCACGGAACTCGAACCGCAGTGTGGTTCCGTTGTCATGCTCATGCCTGGTGTAATTGAACATAATCTAAAAGTATATAAAACGAGTAACTTAGCAAAGTGGCTCCAAAATGTCAGATCTTGAGTCATAGTTAATGTAAAAATCTAAGATAAATCTGATCAGGCTAGATACCTTATACTGTCTGAAGTATAGAGAGAATACAAAAAACTTATGTGGATTATTCCACGCAGATCTTTGACCCCAAACGGTGAAGATATGACTTAAATGTTTTTGTTTAAATTCTTGTTTTTGCAATTAAGACACGCCGTTTTAAACTTTTCGTGATGCAAAACATGCTAATCAGAGATTACGATTCAAGACTTGTTCTCAGAGACCGGTGTCTGACCGAATCAGTTTCGAACTTTGGTCAGAAGTCACATCTTGACATCTCTCATACATGTAGTTATCTCCCTTACCTGTAGTTTCTCATCTTTGTGTCTGGCGTGGAAACCAGAGCCCCAGTGGGATAAAAACCTCAACCGGTGCTTCTCCCTATGTGCCCTAACACTGAGCATCTCAAACAACCCTGGAGGCATATACTTAGGAAACCTACAATTCCATAAACATACAAATACTATCAAAAATCTAGCCTATGCACTGGAAAAAGATGATAACACTCACACAACGAACATACTTGTAACTGTGTTTTGTAGATCTACAGGTCTGTGGTGCATTATATTGAATTTCTCTGAGTATAAATGGCGCAATAATATTAATATATATTTGTCCCAGGATAAACTAACAAAGTTTACCGTTGTCTATTTTAGCAAAAATGCATACATGTATCTGCAAATATATTATATGCAAAATTTAAACAAGGCTTATTATAGTACGAAAACTGCATTGTATACCGAGGTAAACAAAATATGATGAATATATTTCAAAGTACAAACAGACCCGGTTTATATCTGACAGAACGGGTACGCTGAAGCACTCCGTAGGGAAAGGTACCAATAATGTGCCAAATCTGACACGCTCGCATTTCATATTTAAAGCAATAAGTGAAAACAATAAATAATAGACAGACCATAACTTTAATTTGCAAATGAATACAAATTATCTATTAACGAAAGCTTTACAAAAGTTCGAACAGGTCAAATTTTCACCATTGGCCGCCATCTTGCCGATTTGACAGTATCACGTGACCGCCCAAGAACCTTTGGAAAGGGATCTCTGCGGAAACGCCGAAGGTTCCGATTGAGGTCACGGGGACAGTTTATTTATTTACATGAGCACGTGCTTTTGGCGCAACACTGTCAAGGTCTGTTCCGCGTCGAAAATAAAGAAATTTCTTTTGAAATAAAAAACATAGTGGAAAGCTATGATATACACCGTTCTTTATATCATCTAAACACTAAACAAAAGGAAAAACAAGCGTTCTGAACTACATGAAAAATAAGTGCGATTGCATCATACGAGATCTCGCGAGAGCAGGCATTTGGAAAGCCGGAAAGTAAACACAAGAGTAGGTTGAAAAACGATGTTTTTGTAGTCAACTTTGGTGTGAACACCGTAATTGGTTTGAAAAGATGAATTAAAAATATGACCCAAACATGATCATATTTCCCTACTAACGTACATTAGATGAAAATTTGCAGATCTGTTATTCTGGTAAGGATTCGTGTAGCTGATCCAAAACTCTAAAGCCGCAGCTGACGAAAAACAAAATATTAAAATAGCGGCATTTAGAGTTTTGGAAGCCAGAACTAAGTACAAACCTGCAAACACCTGCAAGTCTCTGATTTCCTGTGATTGGTTCCCATAACTCTTTCAAAGATTCAGGTTCCGGTACATTTCGGAACCATGGAATCAGGTACTTCCGAGAATGCATACTGTCTTTTTCCGGATCAAGATTGTATCCGGTTTCACGGGCCCTACAAAAGCAAAGAACATGTTATAAATCATCTACTGGTAGAATGTCTCCTTCAGAACAGGCCAGCCGGGCTCGTCTTTAATTGACATAATTATAAATGAAAGAACATTATATGTACGACATGTAGGTGTTTATACTACAGAATACACATGAAAATAAACCAGTAAAATACGCGGCGATACTGTTACAAGGGGCTGTGAGAAATAAATAAATAAACACATGTTTAGAATCCATACCTTTTAGAGACAAGGTAACCAATGTCAAGGTTGCTCAACAGCAAATCAAGCACCTCGTAGAATGGACCGTTTGTTTCCAGTGGCAACAAGATGACTCAGCATGCATTTGAGAAGGTCTCTGTCAACAACACCTTCTGTGAGAAACTCCTCTTTAAGTTGATCGTATTTACCCTGGGTAATACCTGTTGTGGAAAAAAAGGCAAACCAATGTTTAAGTAGGATTTTTTAATGTGCCATACAATAAACAAGTCCACACAGTTAGTCGTTTAACTTAAACTTAGTGACAAAAAACCATGACTTTATCTAGTGAATAAACGGCATAGTAAAACGTGTTTTAATTTTTCTGTAAAAAGGGCGACGATATTTAAAAGTAAAGTCATTAAAAATCTACAAGTTTGTGTCTTTATCTTTTTCCGTCTTCCTCTGGTTTGGTTACATCTGTGAATCTAATTTTGTATACTAGTACATATACAGTTTTACTCGCGGAACATCTTCTGGCCACAGTCTTTTATCAGCCGCTGTCCTAACACCCTGTTGTTACTTGACTCAACTCACAGCCTATCTAAAACTACGTTAATTCTAAACTAACCAGCATTTCTTCTACACCCAAACTATAAGATGACATGGGATCATGTTTGCTGTGTTAAAGTGTAATGGAGTGTGTATTGAGAAAGAGGCTTCGTTTGGAAACCCTGAACGGTACATTTGCTGAAAAAAACTAAACTTAACCAATAAACAAACGAGAGCACACTCCGCTCATGAATACAAACTGTTTTGCAGGAGATAACACCGAAGTTACTCCGAAACATGAAAATAAAAAAACATTGAACAAATATCATCACTGCAACTGACGGAAAAACGCATACAGTGCGATACCTGCGACATTACAAAATGTGACACTGACTCAAAACCGTCTGTGAAATTGACTGTTAGACTTACTGTACGAATGCCTAATTGGTTGACAAGTTCTTTCAATATAGTATCAGGCTATGTAATATAGATTTCCTGAATGTTAGAGCAGTCGTTTTATAGTCGTTTTTTTAGAAATCGATGCGCATTATTTAAAGCATGTTGACCTAATTTAATTGGAGTAGTCTCCCTTGGTCTGTTGAAGATATGAATGTGTATACTATTTCTCAAATCTCAAGCAATGATGATGAATGACTCTCGTGTGTTACATGATTTTTAAGCGAAACACGGGTTATGTGCAGCATGTAAACTCCACGTGAAGCACGGGGTTATGTGCAGCATTTAAACTCCACGTGAAGCACGGGGTTATGTGCAGCATGTATACTCCACCTGAAGTTAGATCCTCAAACACTGGAACGTAGAGACGCAAAATATAATAGAAGAAATAGTCGGTTGTAAAAGCTCCTGGAGAGATTATGTTGATTTGTTTGTAACTCTTGCCGACTCAAAATAAAATTTATTGTATTGTATTGAAATGTATTGTGGATGTTTGTGCCATCTCCCAGCAATGTACACGAGAAACATTTGAAACGCGGAACTCTTACTACTGCAATGATTAATGATAACAGGACGTACAAAAGATTATTAATAGTTCTCATTAAATCTAGATCTCAGTATGTGTAACATTGTCTTCTTCAGACTGAATGCGTTATTCGTAAACATTAAGCATTCCGTAGAAGTGTTTGTTTTTCAAACAGATAGGAGGGACATAGATGGCACCGAAATGACACCATAAGGAACATATAGCTGTAAGAATATCTCAGAAACTAAAGAAAAGTTAGAAAGCCCACGAGTTCCAATGTAGAAAGTCAAATAATTGAGCAGCGACAGGAGTTGATCTGTTTTGCCTATGTTTCAGTGCCCAATACATTGAGTTAAGAATGCCAGAAGGAAGACAAATGTATAGCATATAAAACAGAAGTATGCTCTTAAGATCTTGGAATGAATTAAAGAAAAAAAACGTATAGTGCCTGCTATTGTGTCCGCAACATATAAGGCGTGTAACATACCTATGGTTTTAAAGCTGTCCTCCACTTCTATTTCCAGCTTTTCTGTTAGATCATGGCGGAAAATCGCACGGAAAATGTCGAAGAACCAAGCGGGTCGAAGAATGACGAGGCCTTTAAGTGCTGTGTTGTTTGCAAACCACAATACCTGGAACATATACAGGAAAAATTTGAAAACTCCAATAAAGTTGAGTGGCTTAAATCTCTGGTTGATACTTAATGTGACTCTATGTGAAGAGTTCAACATCATGAGGACACAGTTCACGAAGGTTCAGTTAGGCATCAAGGAAAGATATCGGTGCACTAACTTAGTGTGAACAAGAACTCCATAATAAAGAAATAAAGCAACATATAGTATATTCATAAAGCAACATATGCATATACATATAGTATATTCATTCCTAAACTGACCGACGTGTGGTCTCAAATGACAAAAAAAACTATGTGTATACCTTCCCGGTCTCATGCAGGTATTGTAATATTGTCGTAAGAAGATGCTTCATTCCGTATTTTGCACCAATCTCTTCTTTCAGTTGATCAAACTTCACTATTGGAACAACCATCGTATTACCTCTCTCTTCTACGAACGACTCCACGTCCAGCCAAAATGTCGGAATTGACCGAAGTACGTTCGGAAACTGTCGGGAATCGTTTGCTAACATTTCAATGGAAGCTGCAATAGTTTCATATCCTGCAAAGGAAAAATTAAATTCAATTGTTTTTTTTTCAAAGAAAATCAATATACTTTGTTAAGTTGTTTCACAAAAGTATATTTGATAAATCTTTTTTTGGTGGCAAACATGGCTGCAGATTATTTTAAAAACGCTGGTACATACTAATTTATAAATGTTACACAGTAAATGACCTCACCAACCAACGTCCCGACTCGACAGTCATTATACATACACTACTTTGATCGCTATGAAAATAATCATGACATAAATGACGTTATTGTATCAACCAAGCTTCTTGAGAAACAGTCTGGACCTAGTTTAGACTATGACCTGGTTTAAACTGTGCCCTGGTTTAGACTGTGACATTCCCAGGCTGACCTTGGTCTATACACTGGAACCATAGACAGTTTTCCTTCTTCTTTTTTTCTTACAAAATATGACTTACCTGTGTTTTTGGCTGCACTGGTCGTTATAACCTCACTCTGTACCACGAATTTCTCGTGCAGTAGCAGTGAGTAGGCATTCAACTGAGCAGACAACGTTTGAGAGATATGGGGTTTCTCCGTGATCTCATCAATCTTCTTTTGCACAAGTTGCCTCTGTTTCTCTGCGTGTGCTTGAAGCTTTGCTTTCACTTCATTACATACGGCGTTCATTTTGTCTTTCTTGAGTTTATCAGCGTGCGTTCCGACGAGCAACACGACGAGTTTGTTCGTCTTCGCAATCATCCAATCAAACCAGGAGCTCACCATTTCCTCAAACTTATCTGACGTGTACGAATACATGTTAAATGTTAATATAGCGATGGCCGGCTGTTCGAAGAACATATAATGAGGATATAAATAAAATGGGTTCCCGCAAAAATCCCAGATACACAGATTTAGTGTCCTTTTATGATCGGAACTGCTCGAGCTTGACGAGGCATCGTCACCATCAGCGTCATTCCGATGCTCAGTCACGTGACCATTCAAACGTCTTTTTTGCCTTTCCATTTTTGCGTTTGTGACCTTGACACTTGGTAGAGGGTCTGGTTTATCGGGAATGTTTTCAAAGGTAATGTCGCTGACCTCGATGCCGGCAGATTTTTCGTACATTTCCTCTGACAGTCTCGGCTGCCCGTCTACCATCGTCTGTACAAAACTCGTTTTGCCGCTTTTAGGTGCACCAAGAACGAGAATCTAAACAAAAATATCACAGGATCATTAGAAATAACATATTTCACCATTTTCTGTTCTTAATCTAAGTAAAGAACATGGCTTGCTCATCAAAGCTGTTAGGTCCGTTATGCTGTCAAACACACAAATAACAGTTAGGTATGAAGAGAGTAAAATATCGAAAGGATCTTTTTTGAAAAAACCAGTTGTTGATTACACCTTCTCGGACTAAACCCTAGACCTACATACAGTAAGCAACTTGGTTCGTACTTATTCATTCATTTTCTGAGTCTGACACATTTGAAAAAAGTAGAAGCATGAATTAAGTATATACTGTATTAACTAAACGAATATTAGTGATTAAATTATTTTTGGTCAATTGGGTTGAAAGGTTCGTTTCACACTTAATTTCTGTGTAAAACAAGCGAGTATGTTAACCCAATATTATTCCAACCACTATAAGCGCAGCTCACACCAGTTAGATTTTAAAAATGCATAGATAATCCAAGTATGTGGCAGAATTTTGCCGATGGACGAGGAAAGCTGGATAAGTTAAGTTTAGCTCACCTTCATCCCTTGATACACTTTAAGATTGAGCTGTGTTTCCTGGAAGAACTGCATCATAGATTTCAATCCACACTCACAAATTTCCATTGGAGGAAACGTCAGTGGGTTTCCCTCCACGCACAGCTCTTTTTCCGTCTGTACCTCCAATTTCTTCATCTTATTCCACTCAAGAGTCTTTATCCTATTTGAGGAAACGTCCAGTTTGTTCGTGATTACCATTAAATGACCTGGGAACTTGTTTAGTACATTCGAAGAAAGATCTATCTCTGATAAGCAATGGCAGTGTTGGGGATTCATGTTGAACATTGGAATCTTTGATATTTGATTCTGACCAGCCTTTAACGATTCTAAAGTGGTCAATTGAAACACGTCTGTTGGAAGAACTGAGATTTTATTTTTAGTAACATTTAGCTCACGAAGATTCTTCAAAAAGCGGATATCTAGCCCAACCTCTCGTACATTGTTGTGACTACAATCTAAGATTTCAAGTTTCCTCATGTGAGTTATGTCTTTGAACACACTGGTGAATTTGTTGTGATCTAGCATAAGAACTTGCATTTTCTTCAGTTTTTCAAGACCTTTGAGACTGTCGATCGTGTTGAAACTTAAATTTAATCGACTTAAGTTACGTAGTTTCTTGATCGCCGGCGGAAGTTTAGAAAATTTGTTGTTGTTCAGGTTAAGTTCCACTAAATTTTCTAATGTTGAAAAAGAGTCCGGAACACTTGCATCGTTTAGTTGATTTTCGCTGAGATCTAACTTCTGCAGGTGCTGCATGCGTTCTACAATACCTTCACTGACGTTGCTCATGTTCAGCCCGTGGGCCAACAAAATTTTCACATTGTTTGACTGGCCTTCCATACTTTGTAGGGTATCCTAAAACAAACAAATATCAAAATACTGAGATTGTCTTAAATCGGCCGTTGAGGATATATGAAGCAATAGAAGATATAATAATAAAGACTGAAGTACTATTTTAGGGTATTCTAAGATATCAGAAAGCATAGCTGTAATGTAAGACTGATATTCTATACTCTCTGGGGTAGCCACAAAGGGAGAAAATAACACTCAGGACTGACAGACTTATAAACCTGATCACTACTCTTCAATGAAACAATTTTTTCATTCAATTTTTCAAGGTTGGCTTGTCTCTGAAATTATAACGAAATGGAAACAGAAATATAAATGTATATGGAAAATCAAAACTTTAAGAACAATCTCTATAATGAGTAGGATAATTATTGCAGAGTCTAAAACAATTAAGTCTTACTAACCTCTGTTGTATCAAACAGTCGGACGGACAATGTCCGTTCTCTTTTGGCACTTGGTAAACGCTCAGGGTGCATGTGACGGGCTCCTTGGAAACCAACGTGCGCCATTGTTGGTACTTTATGTGCAGAAACTTCTCCGCGAGACCCTGGTCTTCTGCGGGGTCGTGGGGCGGTTGACATTAAAAAAGTAGTTCCTAACTTCTGTTGAGTGTATTATTTTCGAATCACATTGTTGCATCTACACCAGTCACGTGATAGTCCTGTAAATTAGACAAACATTCACATTGAAAACTGTCTTAAAACTGTTAAAATCTGAAAATCGAAGAGATGTTTGAGTCAAAGCAAATCGGGAAGGACTACAAACAGTGTAGCTTCTGTACTCAAATCACTTAATGTACGAATTAAACGAAAAAACACTTAGAGGTTTTACGAAACATTATGAATGAAACACTGAAAAGTACACCGGTACCGTTTCTTTATTCTACAGATTAGGAGGGACAAGGTCCAGAGAAGTTCATTACATTTTTGGCCTTGAACCAAACATAAAGCCATAGGAAGGTTCATGAACAAAAAGCAAAACAAAACAATATCATAATTTCTAATCAATCGTTTGACTGATCTTTCAATATATCGATCAACTTTTAGACTCTTATCAAGTTTCCGTGTGACATATTTTCATTTCGTATTTCTGCTGTATACCCTTATATAGTGATCTAATAATGACAGTGAAAATCAGAAAAAAGTTATATTACACCGCACTGCTAAAATGAGTCCCATTTTTATGTTATACCTAAAACATTAATTTTGGCATATAAAGGCAGACGCTGACCCTTGACTTTATCATGAATTGTATCTTTATTTATCATTATATTAGATTTAGTTCCCTTAATCCATGTGTAAAATTACGTGAACTAGGAAAATATTCCAAAGATTTTGCCTACAAGCAAAAGGTACAATAATTTATTTTTGGCCTGATTAGTTTATTTTTTTATAAACTCACTTGATTGAGACCTATGATACTAAACCATGGTTAAACTTCATCAACAATTATATTTACTATAAGTGTTTTCAAGTGAAATGAGTAGATTCCTTGTACAGCAACTGTTGCAATGAGGTACTTTGACACAAGCAAACAATGCGAATTATACACATTTGTTGTACATGTAGTTTAAAAAAAGCGACAAAGTTGAGCAACTTTGCTTTACGATCGCCAGACGCCTCGTCTATGTTGGGACCGTACATATGTAATATGCGTATATCCACATTGTCTGATTGAACTATCCATCAGTGGCTGTTGTTCCAGTATATAACCAACTGTGATGTATATTTTTTGTATATTTCAACAGATTGCGTGTAAGATACACATTCTCAATCAAATGAATTCTTGTCCGATTAAACTACTGAACTATATTTTTATACAACCTAATCGTCTTAACAAGTTTCAAGGACTTAGACCATTCGTTAAGACGTAAGCCTAGATTACATCTTGCTTAGCAATTGCGTATCATTATTTAACATAAACGTTTTGTGACAGATTTCTGGCTAATCATTTTTTGTAACGCTGATCACAACCGTTTATATTATATACATTTACCCTAACCCAAAAACATAAGATCATGCCATGACAAGGTGAAAATGACTCGGCTGACACTGAATATTCCTCTTAAAGTATACATACATGTACCATATATCAGGCGAAGTGGTGAAGAATTAGAGTATTACAAGTTAATTTACTTTCAAATAAAGAAGAGATATCTCTACATCTCCTTAGATAGGAGAGATATCTATTCAATTTAGATATACCTCTATAAATTAGGAGATTTATTTCTTTGAAATGTTTTGAAAGATATCTTCCAATACTAAAGATGTGTCTCTCAATGTAATAGAGATAAATATATCTCTGCATTAAAGAGATATCTCTCTTACATCAAATGATACCACTGCAAAAAGAGATACAACAAAAAATTTATATGTTTAAAATAGAGAGATACTCTCTTAAACTTAGATACTTTGAGAGATATATCTAAAAAATAGTACAATATCTCTCAAATAATGTTTAACAGATATTTCTGTAAGTAAAGGAGAAATATATCTTAAAGTTCATGAGATATCTTTCTGTGATACAAAGATTAAGATATCTCTCAGCGTGAAAGATATATCTCTATTAAAACGAAAGATATGTCTTTGAAATAAGAGAGATGTCTCTTTTATCTGTCCGATCTGGTGATCGACGGCTGGACAAGGATGGCACAACCCCGTTCTAATGCTGGTATAATGGTTAAAGGTCAAAGAGATGTCAATGAATACAGCAATATCAGTTATGGCAACTTTACCAATATGCTCTTACACCGAAGGCGGAGACACCTTGGACCCGAGGAATGTTTTTTTTTCATGTTGAACTTTTCTCACAATTCACAGAGCCTTCATACGCGCGCATCTCCGCTATGGAGGGCTTTCTGTTTTGTCCCTAAGTTAAATTGCTTCTTTACTTTATTTTCATCGGCATTTGTCTGACGGTCTGACTCGGTTTCGTGTAAGATATTCACAGTCATGATCGTCAGAGTTTCTCGTAGACAGTCTGGTAGTATACCCTGTTAGCGACCAATGTTTTTCGAAGGCAAGTCTGGTATTATACCCTGTTAGCGACTTATGTTTCTCTTAGGCAGTCTGGTATTATACCCTGTTAGCGACCAATGTTTCTCTTACCCTGTTAGCGACCAATGTTTCTCATAGGCAGTCTGGTAGTATACCCTGTCAGCGACCAATGTTTCTCTTAGGCAGTCTTGTAGTATACCCTGTCAGCGACCAATGTTTCTCGTTGGCAGTCTGGTGGTAAACCTTGTCAGCGACAATGTTTCTCTTAGGCAGTCTGGTATTATACCCTGTCAGTGACCAATGTTTCTCGTTGGCAGTCTGGTGGTAAACCCTGTCAGCGACCAATGTTTCTCGTTGGCAGTCTGGTGGTAAACCCTGTCAGCGACCAATGTTTCTCGTTGGCAGTCTGGTAGTATACCCTGTCAGCGACAAATGTTTCTCGTTGGCAGTCTGGTGGTAAACCTTATCAGCGACAATGTTTCTCTTAGGCAGTCTGGTATCATACCCTGTTAGCGACTTATGTTTCTCTTAGGCAGTCTGGTATTATACCCTGTTAGCGACCAATGTTTCTCTTAGGCAGTATGGTATTATACCATGTCAGCGACCAATGTTTCTCTTAGGCAGTCTGGTATTATACCCTGTTAGCGACCAATGTTTCTCTTCGGCAGTCTGGTATTATACCCTGTCAGCGACCAATGTTTCTCGTTGGCAGTCTGGTGGTTAACCCTATCAGCGACCAATGTTTCTCGTTGGCAGTCTGGTGGTAAACCCTGTCAGCGACCAATGTTTCTCGTTGGCAGTCTGGTAGTATACCCTGTCAGCGACCAATGTTTCTCGTTGGCAGTCTGGTGGTAAACCTTGTCAGCGACAATGTATCTCTTAGGCAGTCTGGTATTATACCCTGTAAGCGACCAATGTTTCTCTTAGGCAGTCTGGTAGTATACCCTGTCAGCGACCAATGTTTCTCGTTGGCAGTCTGGTAGTATACCCTGTCAGCGACCAATGTTTCTCTTAGGCAGTCTGGTAGTATACCCTGTCAGCGACCAATGTTTCTCGTTGGCAGTCTGGTGGTAAACCCTGTCAGCGACAATGTTTCTCTTAGGCAGTCTGGTATTATACCCTGTCAGCGACCAATGTTTCTCGTAGACAGTCTGGTAATATACCCTGTCAGCGACCAATGTTTCTCGTTGGCAGTCTGGTGGTAAACCCTGTCAGCGACAATGTTTCTCTTAGGCAGTATGGTATTATACCCTGTCAGCGACCAATGTTTCTCGTAGACAGTCTGATGGTAAACCCTGTCAGCGACAATGTTTCTCGTATGCAGTCTGGTATTATACCCTGTTAGCGACCAATGTTTCTCGTAGGCAGTCTGGTAGTATACACTGTTAGCGACCAATGTTTAAAAAAAACATAAAAGGCAATCTCGGATGTACAATTATGATATACAAAAATGTATAAAGTCTTCTGCTCGCTAAATGTATTAATAGATAATACCGACTGAGATAATAACTAGGAAAAGTAAAGAACACGTGAGCTATGTGTTGCCATGCCACTTTCAATGTTAGGAAATACGTATATATATATATATACCGTGACTTGTTACGCTTATTTTATTCAAAGGACTTTCTATTTCAAAGTTGTCCTCAATAAGTCATTTAAGATCTTTTGACACTTTACATTAGCATTGCAGCTTAAAACCTTGTATACTTGACCTCAAACTGTCAATAACATAAATACAAATTTACTTTTCAACAATCGTGGATCCAATCCTTTGAGTATACCAATATTTTATTAATCGAACATAAATAGTACGTTAGTTCTGTAAGTAACATTTGTAAAGCGTATTATGAATTGTGAAAATCAATTTTCCACCAAACAAATTTTTTCTCTAACTCATTTGTACGTGTACGTCACCAGGATCATCTGTCAGATAGTTTGAGATTATTCATGATCCGTGTCTATAATTTTATTTGTCGTTATCAAAGACATTCAAAAACTATATGTATAAAACGTGAACCCCGTGTATCATTTATCTCCCGTGTCATGTTGGTCTGTCTCATAGAGGGCGCACAATTCATTACAATACAAGTATTATCCCTGAGCTTCAAATATTTCAAACGAGACCATTTTTGTCCTCATCTTGCCGCTCAATCTCTGTGTGAGTGAGAAATAAACCTAGGTGATCCTACCAGACTGCCGAATGAGAAATAAACCCAGGTGAAACAACCAGACTGCCGTTATTCCAGAATGACATACTGCAATCATTTCATTTTAAAGTTTAAGAATGATGTTTTATTAAATTTACCATATTCAACATGACCACATGCTAAATGGCTGTACTTTTAAACTTGAATACTCGATTTGCATGCATTGTGCCCGGCCAGTTTTGTTCTCATTTTTAATCATAAAAAAATGAAAACAACAAACAAATACAAGTGTTCTTGGCAAATGGTTCGAGACAACATTATAAATACAATGTATACTCCGAGGCACTAGAAAGTCATTCTTTAAAATAACAATTTTAACGTATTGAGGTGATATCTAACATGTACCTTACATGCGTCACAACAGACCTTCTCAATGGTTCTTATTTTCGCTGTCAAATTATATTTGAGATTCATTTAAATTTATGTAACGTTAAACAAAACACTTATCTTGGGTATAGTAGTCGCCTATTTGTTAAAGCCACTTCAAATATTGACGATTTTTATATTTTCTCGAAAGCCTAAATCCGCCGGATTTAGGGATCGATTGTTTTGTAGATTTATAGATTTAGCAGATCTCACCTGATAAACTTTGGTATTATAAATCATTCTGCAGCTTGACGTGTATTCGAGTGCATTACATGGCATGAACAGTTTGCAAAAAACGCACTGGAAACCCTCTGAACACATGTACTATTTATGAATGCAGTTTGATGATACTTGTAACATATGCATATAAATTTTAACCTTCATCCACACCGAAAGTGATATTTTGGCCATAGGTAAAATATAATCATTTAACATGTCTCACTTCATTTTGAGGCTTCACGTTATTTGAGGTTATTTTAGAGTTATTCACCTTATTTTAGAGGTATGCCGTTATTTTAGAGATAGGTATTCGCGTTACTTTACAGAACTCATGGTATTTGAAATATTCACGTGACTATGTTTTCAAAATCTTTTAAAAGAAACGAGGTTGTGTCCCTAACGAATGACGTCATACTGCTGCAATAATGATTTTACATTGATTAACAAGTTTCCCATTTCGCTATAACTGGGAGTAATTCACTTGACCTTTGCAGAGGGAAATAGCAAAATCAAATATTGAAACTATAGAGAGCATAAGTGATAACAAATGTTCACGATATCTTAATTAGCATGTGATGTAGTCAATACTGTGGCGTCTGGGACAGCTTGGTAAAATTGCAGAATTACGATAAAATGTCATTCTTTACACATATACTATCCCTGCTAAAGCTACGTAGAAGAGTAAAAACGTCACTAAGCAACAATGAACGCAGCACCGTTACAACTCCTAAAATGTTCATGTATAAATCGTCTTAGGAAAGAGTACCCCCATTTATTTCAGTCCTTCATCTACAGTTCCTCTCGGGTACGATTGGTCTTTGTCCCCTCTTGTATATAGCTTGTAAAGCTTTGCTGTTACAGGTTCGAAGTTAGGCCTAAAAAGAAAATATGTTTGTTTCAGGTTTCATGTCCCAAAAAAATAGGGTAGGTAGGTAGGGAATTTTTTTATTTTTTTTTATTCTTAATCTAACCAAATTCAACATAAATTCGAATATATTTATGCTAAAAAATATTAAAACGCAAAAAAAGTTCTAGGGTCGGGGCAAAAAAATAGGGTAGGTCGGGAAACCTGAAACAAACGCCTTATAAAGATGTTACCGTGACTAACGTGATTCATGTCGTGCCTTTCTATAGAAATGTTTCGTGTTATAATTGATGGAAGTTTCCAGATTCATGAATAGTGTTTCAAATTCTAGACAAAAAATAGTAAATTTGCAGTTCTTCACTTTATGTGGAGCTGACATAATTACTAATTATCGATAGGTGTCAGTAAGTATCACGGTTATAATGATAGAGCCTATATACCCCGCACCACTCCCCCTTTATTCTATATCAATTATATCGTGGTCAAAACGACTGCATCTTTGTAAATTCAAATAAATTTTAATTAATAGCACATGTCGAAACCAAGTCGGGTCAGAACCCACAAGGCACCAGTACTATTCACCTTGGCATGTGCAGGTGAGTGACCCTGTAAGTTCAAGCTTTTCCGACTGTCAATACAAATTCAATACATGTATATCTATTGTCTCCTATAGTTGTGCATTTCTACGGTGTTGTAGTGAATTGGTTTAAAATTGATAATAGATTTAAAACACGCGTGTGAAAACAAATATGTACAAGCCATCATTATAAAGATTTTAACAAGGTAAATATTTACTTTTACCTTTGTAACTTTTACGTTATTGACTAATAGTATTATTCCACGTTTTCCAATATATTGTAAAGGTGTTTTGAAATGGTTTGTTTAAATTAAGAAACATTCTAATTTTACTACTTAGTTTCTAAACGTTCATTTCACTGCGTTACCATAGAAACACTTTGTTTGATGTTGTTTTGCTGTTGTTTGCTTGTGTTACTACCTGCAACTTTTGTAACTCTATACGGTTGTTAACTTACTATGATTATTTCAAAAGTGAAAAATAAAATTCAGTTCTAAGAACTTTCGCTTCCTCCCCAAGATTACACAGCTGTCAGTGAATAATTTTATTCTATTCCTTGTAAATGCATGTTCAGGAAAGTGTCTAAATCGTGTAAGGACACACTTTCAACATTGTGCGCTAATCATAGACTCCTAGTGAAAGGCAGATCGTGCAAGTGGCTAATATTCCAGTTTGATACACTATTGTAAAGAAAACAATATTCCTCTTAATAAATTGTCGTTCGTAACTTATAATAATTTGTAAACGTTCCTTATAAGAAACACCCTTTTTACATTTAATAGATATCAATTCAAGTAAAAAAGACACGCGGCGGTGCATATATATATCACGAGAGTTAATCTAAATTGTAATAACAAAGCGTAAAAGTGTATTTTACTTACAAAATATCCTATGGTTCACGACACTGTAAATGTTTGGAGTTAAATGCCAAAACTATCACTTCACAGAAAATGTTATCATTTGATTCAGCAAGTATACTTCCCAGTCATAGATCCGTTTATACGACACACTTCAATACACGTATTAAAACATGTGCATTCATTTTAACAAACCCAGTATGTATTGATGTAATTACCCATTCATTAATCTTCAATAAGAAATCACCGTTCCAAACTTTTAAATAAATTGTTAATTTTAATTCAATTTGAAAATTTCCGCTCCAATAAGAATTACAGACAACAACTGCCCACTGATTAGATATTTAAAAGATTAAACATTGTATCAAATTCTTGTATGGCTATCTGATTTCATGACAGCTCATTTTGTTAACTCCACAAATACGATACAAGTGTAAACTTGAAAAGAAAATAATCGCAACATGGTTTTAAAACTAAATCTTTAATGCCTAACGTAGACACAAATAAAAAAGGTTACCTTTATTAAACAAAAAATATCCATTCAGACTTGAAAGTTTCTGAAATATCTCCATAAAACATAAGAGAGAATGCAAGTTGTCAAACATCAAAGCAATCGTTGTTATGGGGTTAAACTATGTCGTGTGCTGCGATTCTTTCACAGGGAGATAAATATCTTATCACCGTTTTACCACAGGTAGATTGTTTATTGTCCGACATGTCTCCAAGGACGGTAGAGTTAACTCCCTTGTACTGAATTTCAGTTTATTGCGGGCCGCTGCAGCGGCCCGCTATATTTAATACGTGGTGAGTAAAAGGTGCATGGAGACTTTAGCACCAGATCGAATATATGCGTCTCTCTTCATTGAAAAATTGAGGTACTTTTGAAATGAAAACTGTAGACACAGTCAATTTTTTTGGAAAGGCAAGAGTTGTCGTTTGTTATTGAGTTGTCGTTCGTTGATTACAACTAGTCAGACCGCAGAGGATCTAAAAGGCAATTAATCAGGCCGAATAATTTAAAGTCTTTTACCCGATATTTCCGTGTAAGCTGCAAGAGTATTGTTTTTGTGACATAAACTATCGAAACATCGCAATACATTATGGAACCAATAGGTAATTTTGAATTTTGAATTACAAAACTCGGAATTCAACATAAAAAACAACGAATTTTAACTTGCTAACGCCTCTATCATCAAAAGTGTACACACCTTTAATTCGTCTGTTTTGTTATATGCGTCTGAAACTAGTCTAAAATACGCGTTTAGGTATAAAACTGAAACTTAACAGCAAATTAACTTTACAGAGGCACTGATAGATGTCTTTTTGAAATATGACAACATATTTTTATGCTTTAAACACGTTGTAATTGTTGTATTTTATGTAAATGCGTGGTTCGAAAAGGGTACGAAAATGTCTGCATATTTTCGAAGTCAGTTCGTACCTAGGTACGAATAACCGTAAGAAATCACATAGATCTACATATCTTAAATACGATTTATAAATGTAGACAGAAAGCAATAATCTAAAGGGAAAATCAAATTCATTTCCCTAGACCATGCTGTCATTTACAAAGAACAGATATTGACTCGATATATAAATACATATAAAAGTTATTGTATTGTAACTAAAACTTTCAAACTTTACCATGATTCTTTTGCTACACTTAATTTTGGCGGATACATTCATACATACATTAATGTTACTGTATCATAATTATCATTATTATTATTACAAAATACTACTAGAGTCTAATATGTTAAAGATAATAGCCTGCTATTTAAACATTCAGTTGTTGTTTTAGACAAGTTATGAAATTTTAATACATGTACAACATGGTAGAGAGGCTCGTAATGACTAGGGGTGGGCAATAATAGACCCGGTACATTGCAATTCGCAGTATTTTGGAGTAAATAAAAAACTGCAATTCCTCCGCATTTATTACACGTAACGTGAATTTGATCCAATAATAAATTTTTAGCGCATACGTATATTTCGGAATTCACGCGTGATGAATGTAGGGTTAACGCACGTTTTTTCGTGTTATAACATCTGCAGAATCCCGAGGGATGGTTGGTGCCCGAGCCCGTGAGGGCGAGGGCACCAACATATTCCGAGGGTTTCTGCAGGTGTTATAACACGAAAAAACGTTCGTTAGCGCTATTCTAGCATAAATAGCATAAAAAATCATAAAAATAAAAATGAAACGCTCTTACTGGTACGACGTTCAATAAGCGCGGGACAACGTCCGTGTTGTTTACGTCATATTTATGACGTCACCAGCGGTTTTAAGCCCGGCACTGTTGACGCCGTACATGATGTAAGACTTGGGAGACAGGTCCATTGTTTACAAGGCCCTGTACTGCGCATAAATGAAAACGGGTTATAACGGCGCGTGAATCTCCCCGTTAACACACGTTTTTTCTCCTGTTAAAACACCGGCAAAATGGGCCAAAACAGCACATTTTATGCTAGAATAGCCATTGAATTCAATATATCAGACCCTGGTGATAGTGACTGATTAAAATTTTTATAAAACTATTTATCTAATAAGATTAATGAAAAATATCTGAGTATAATAATACAAATGTAAATCATTTAAAAAAACACAGTTAAAACTTGCTGTAATTTTGTTCCGTGAAAATTAAGACATACCAGGAACGACCTATAGAGGACATACTGTATAAATATTATTCGATAACAGTAAGGTTTCGATACTAGATGTGGTGTCGTGTCAGGTTTTGCATGTTCAACAAGAATTGGTTTCCTTGAGTTCTTTTGGGGCCATGCCTCAACATCAACCATCACCTATTTCCAAAATATTTACATGCCAGTTTTGTTTGTGGGCCCGCTGTGATACTTTGTATCACAGTTTTTCTTGTATAGACTTACGGTCTGACGAGACGGGAAGGCGGGAAGGGAGGGACTAATTGTGTTTTCTTTTTTATTATATGTGCACCAGTCTTTATAGATAGACTGGTCCTCTTTTGAATAGTGTGGTCATCTTGAAAAAAACAAAACAACACTGGTAAGTTGCGACGATTTACTGCAGTTAATCCAAAAAACGGAAGCAATGGTCCTAAAATATCACAAGAGAGCAAATAAAACTTGCTACAAACTTTGACAAGAAGACAAAAGTCTTTAAAGCACTGGACAAACACTTGAGGCAACATAACAAAACTATATATGCTTACAATACTTCTTAAATACGCAACATTTCATAACAGTGACCGGTGACATTACTTCGCCTAGTGTCATGAAATTATCAAAATTATTCAGCATTAGTAATAACTAAATCATGCTCAGAGTTTAATATTTAGCAGCGCTATAATTTAACTTGCTGATATAGTTGAGTCCAAATAATCATAATAAAGTTTATAGAAGAAGAGTTTCAGAAACTGATGTTGTTATCGTTGGGTTGTATTATGCCTCTTCCTCCGCCTCCTCTTCCTCATCGAACTCGTCCTCCTCATCCGCTGTGGCGTCCTGGTACTGCTGGTACTCGGAGACCAGATCGTTCATGTTCGACTCCGCCTCTGTGAACTCCATCTCGTCCATACCTTCACCAGTGTACCAATGCAAGAAAGCCTTACGACGGAACATAGCCGTGAACTGCTCGGATATACGTTTAAACAGTTCCTGGATGGCGGTGCTGTTACCGACGAAGGTGGCGGACATCTTAAGACCACGTGGTGGAATGTCACAGACGGCGGTCTTGACGTTGTTGGGGATCCATTCCACGAAGTAGCTGCTGTTCTTGTTCTGGACGTTCAACATCTGTTCGTCGACCTCCTTCATGGACATTCGTCCGCGGAACATGGCGGCGACCGTGAGGTAGCGGCCATGACGTGGGTCGCATGCAGCCATCATGTTTTTGGAATCGAACATCTGTTGGGTGAGCTCGGGGACGGTAAGAGCTCTATACTGTTGGCTACCACGGGAGGTAAGGGGAGCGAAACCGGGCATGAAGAAGTGAAGACGTGGGAAAGGGACCATGTTGACGGCTAGTTTTCGGAGATCCGCATTAAGTTGTCCCGGGAACCTCAAAGAAGTGGTGATACCGGACATGGTGGCTGAGACAAGGTGATTGAGGTCCCCGTATGTTGGAGTGGTAAGTTTGAGTGTTCTGAAGCAGATGTCGTACAGAGCCTCGTTATCAATACAGTATGTCTCGTCTGTATTCTCGACGAGTTGATGGACTGACAGGGTGGCATTGTATGGTTCTACGACTGTGTCTGATACCTGAAAGTAGAAATATTGACTCATTTATACCTAGATTTTTACAATGGGCTCTTCCGACTTCCAATTTGGGCAAGTTTGTTTCTTTGAATAGCCCGGAATCTGATCAGACGACATTGTATTTGTCATTATTTCATCTCCCTTTTAATATTACATGTACATGTATTTGACACCCAAACCCATTCCGCTTCTTTTATGTAAACGCGTATTTATGTTGATACATGAAGCAAGTCCACATATTCTACCCTCTAGTAAAGCAAACAAAAGACGTGATATTGTACGTGGTGTCGTGAGCTCAAAACAACGGTTTACTGATATCTATAGCAGCTCTAACCGCTCTGGGGTTACGGTGGCATTTTGCAGAAGGCAAATTAGCACTGTTATTCAAATGTACAAGTCTTCAAAGAGATTCAATGAGATTGAAACAGCTTACAGTCTTACTCAAATGAGTTTATGTAAACTTTATTAAAACAGCTTAATATGAAACGTTTAGAACGTACTTTTGGCGATGGTACAACGGAGAATGTGTTCATGATTCTGTCTGGGTATTCTTCGCGGATTTTGCTGATGAGGAGGGTTCCCATACCAGACCCGGTACCGCCACCAAGGGAGTGTGTGAGTTGGAACCCCTGAAGGCAATCGCAGTTTTCTGCTTCCTTTCTGACAACGTCTAAAACTGAATCGACGAGCTCGGCACCTTCTGTATAATGACCCTTGGCCCAATTGTTACCCGCTCCGCTCTGTCCGAACACAAAATTGTCTGGTCGGAAGAGCTGACCAAATGGTCCCGACCGGACAGAGTCCATGGTCCCGGGTTCGAGATCAAGTAGAATCGCACGCGGTACATATTTAGAACCTGTAAATAAACATATTCAGTTTAGTATACATTGTCTGGTCATCAACAGCTGCAGGAATATTCTTAATGTAACTACTGATAAAATATTTATAAAATGGTTAATATGATCCTGTAACAGAACTGTACCGGGAATAATAACCAATGAAAAGCATTCATTTACAAAACAATGGGGCTGTACATCGCTCAAAAGACCACATTTGCAATATGTTGCTTCCGGTGGTGACGATGATAATGATAATAATAGTGTTAATTAACAAAGTAATAGACCGAAGTAATTTCGACCCCGGCATCTCTCCCGTGATGACGTTAATGTACAATTTTGATGTCTACAAGGGAGAGTTTTGATAGCCGAGTTTTGATAGGAGATGCCACCCTCCTTTTTTGCCCATATGTGTTATTTTTGTGCGCTTCCGGACGGTTAACAAGGATTTTCTTTGACCTCACCTAGTGACCTAGTTATGATCCCATGTAACTAAGTTTTTTTTTAAAAACTTTATCCAGGTATCATATACAGACAACCATTCAGACCGATTTTCACGATAGTTGAACATCAAGAAGTTTTTTTTCAGCACTACAAACTTGGATAATTTAATAAAGCGGTTTCAACGGAAGTGTCAACAGCTAGCGTTTCATGGCAATTGAGGCTACTTCTGCCTGTCAAGTGATGAAACGATTATAGAGAAGGAAATGAATAAAGTAAATTACACAATAACCACTTTGTTTCTGGTGTAGTTTAAAATTTCACCTACATGTTTCTGTAGATTGTAACTAAAGATTTGTTCACCTGTCATGAACCCTAGATACATAAACTATGTATGTAATGTATACAATCACGCGATATTTGCTTTCAGCAAAAATAGTTGAAATAGTTACCATAACATTATCATTCTATCGTAAAATAATGCTTAAACACAGGCGAAATTTGTGTGTGTTTATACTAGAGTAGTTTTACTGTTTATTACTGTAATGAAGCACTGATGAGAAACAAACGTATTTAATCTGCACAGAAAAAACAGTAACCAGACGTTCGATCTTTTTTCTTTCTTTTAATGACTTTTTTTATTGTAAGTGTAAATACTTTAACTTCAGGGGGGGGGGGGGGGGGGGGGGGGGGGGGGGGGGGGGGGGGGGGGGGGGGGGGGGGGGGGGCGGGGGGGGGGGGGGGGGGGGGGGGGGGGGGGGGGGGGGGGGGGGGGGGGGGGGGGGGGGGGGGTGGGCAGCAGAGAACAGAAAAGAGGAAGCGACAGCGGTATATACCTTGATGCTAACACGGCTTAACTTCAACAGAACAGAGACTGCCAGCTGCGTGTATACCTTGATGCTAACACCTGGTTCATTACCACTAAAAGGGGGGGGGGGGGGGGGGAGGGGGGGGGGGGGGGGGGGGGGGGGCCGCGGCGGACGGGGGGGGGGGGGGGGCGGGGGGGGGTATACCTTGAAGAAAACACCTGGTTCATTACCACTTTTCCTACTGTTTATGTATAAGTGTTCGTAGGAGCAAGTTTTGTGACATTTCTCAGTTATGTTTCGGTGGTCAATGGCTCCAAGACATTTCCTGGATTGTTGATTAGTTTCAGAAAGCAAATATTTATGAGAACACATATGTCTTGAAGTCTTACTGTCAGTGCCTGCCTGCATAATCATCATTTACTATTACCCTATGTGACTAGCAATCATTTCCCTCTCAGACTAACTATTTACCGATCTGATTAACTATTACCCCATCTGGTGAATTATTACCCACTCTGACAAACATTTAAGACTTATCTGGCTGACTTCTTCCATTCCTGGTTAACTGTTGCCCCTTACGAATAATTTTTACATAATCTCAAGATTTACTATTACCCTACCTGTTTACCTATTACCCTTTCTGCATGGTAAGCTATTACCCTATATCCCTTTCATCATCACTATGATTATCGTATCTCAGTTCGAAACTTCATGTTAACTTACCTGTGGCTTCGTTAAAGTAAACATTTATCCTTTCGAGCTGAAGGTCCGAGTCACCATGATAAGTTCCTGTTGGGTCGATACCGTGCTCGTCTGATATTACTTCCCAGAACTGAAATAATTTTAAAACACATATATTCTTGTGTTCTCATTAAACATCAAGTAATATTCTTGTGTTCTCATTAAACATCAAGTAATATTCTTGTGTTCTCATTAAACATCAAGTAATATTCTTGTGTTCTCATTAAGCATCAAGTAATTTAAACAGAGTTATAGTAACTGGCTTTACTGCTATAGATGAGTCGTTATAAGTTTAGTTTGTATTGTACTACATATACCTAGAGTAAAGTTTAGAGTACGAGACCCTTGATTAATTTGTGTGCCTAACTGTCGCGGTTACTGATGACCACTGGCAGTAGGATACCCAAAAAATATGCAAGTGACGACATATGTCTTTAAGAATTAACGTGTACGCATGATATTCTGAGTTTACTTCATTTAACACCAGTTTTCTAAACCTTGTACCGAGATGAAGGTGTTACTATATACATGTAGAAACAAGCCACATGATGAAGTGGAATCATTCAAATTATACCATCCTATATCACCATACATACATATCTAAAATGTCTGTAAAGGGGTCAAACGCTTTCTCATATAACTTCTTGTTAACGTTTCGTGAAATACCACCGAAATGAAAAAGAATACATTGTATGTAAGTCCAGCGTCATCATTTTTAAAAAGTTTGTAAGAGTATTTGTATAAGGACTAAAAGATTTTTAATGCCTGGGAAATATCGACTATCAGAGTTTATGCCAGGAAAAGAGAGAATTAACCGGTGTCCAGAAAAAGTACGAACAATAAATTATACTAAATCATATTCGCCAAAGAGATCTCATTTTCATTATTACAAACTTTTCAATATGAGACAGTCATTCATCCGCAAACAGTACGAAACGTACTTGTGCATCTCAATTTTATGCAATAAACTATTTGAATTGAAACATGCAGAAATCGTGAATGCATGCGAGATTTACGTGCAGACTCAGTGTCTGAATTGGATCAATACTGGATATAGTACTCAGAGGCTGGTTTTAGCACAGGCTCAGCCACAGAGCGGTTCGTGTGATAAGTGTTGATTAGAAATTATCAAAGGATACATGTGCAGTTGCCTCCACCAACGACCTTAGTACATAAATATTGATGTGTTCACACAACACTCCGTAAAATAACTAAAGATATTATCATTATTGGGAGAAAATACGTCCGATGTCTGAGTTTCCGCTATTCAACGTGCAGAATGCATTTATTTTATGAAACCTATTGATTATTGAGGGAATTCAGAAAAAACCAGCGTTGCAACAAGTGAGTGAAGCACTGTTTCCACAATTACTATTCTGATACGTTTTTTCTATCTTTTAAATATTAAAACTAAACAAAATAAGAAACTTCCGCTAAGTTTGCTTGAACATAGCTGGATGAAAACAAATCGGGGGAATCATTGTTATATATGCGTTTAAAGAGTGTTCCATGACGCAGCGTTTGGTTCAAAAATGATGGTCAAGGGTTAACAGAAAATTGGGGAAATTTTGACCGAGTAAGGTAGGGGTTAAAAACAAAAATACCACTGTATGTTCAGCTAACAGCTATGTTCAAGCAACTTAGCGGAAGTTTCCTATTGCGGGCCGCAGCAGCGGCCCGCTATATTTAATACGTGGTGAGTAAAAGATGCATGGAGACTTAAGCACTAGATCGAACATATGCGTCTCTCTTCATTATAAAATTGAGGTACTTCTGAGATGAAAACTGTAGACACAGTCAATTTTTTTGGAAAAGCAAGAGTTGTCGTTTGTAATTGAGCTGTCGTTCGTTTCATAGAGGGCGCAATCTAATATACGCTGGTAAAAAAAGAAAAAAGCGCTTTTCACGTTTCAGTCGCAATATACACCTAGAAAAATGGATATATGATTGCTTTTTCAACTAACACAACCTTTGACATTATAGAAACGAAACGAGTCGACTGAATATTCTTTTATGGCCTTTTTAGACATATATGATATTGTGTTAGCTATTTTTTTCCCATTCCTAATAAGTCTGCCTCCGTGGTGTAATGGATAAAGCCGATAGCTCAAACACTTCTGTGTACGTGTACTTTTAGAAACCACGAGTTCGAATCCATCAACACCCAATTTTTTTTAAAACTTTTTTTCTGCTGTTTTAATAATCATTTTTAAGAATATTTTACGCCAAATAATCATAAAAATCTTCATTCATTTGATAACAGTAAAGTTTCGATACTACAGGTCAGTCAGTAGATCTATGTGGTGTCGTGTCAGGTTTTGCTTGTTCAACCAGAATTGGTTCCCTCGAGTTCTTTTGGGGCCATGCCTCAATATCAATTATCACCAATTTTCAAAATATTTACATGGGATTTTTGTTTGTTGGCCCGCTGTGATACTTTGTATCACAGTTTTTCTTGTTTTGTTTTAACCCCATACTTCATGAAAACATGAGAAAATAACTACACGCGCATTTATGTGACTCAGATGTTACTCAATTAGGGCTCTACATCGATCGATACCAGACAGCAAGCTATGTATTCTAAACGCTCTACAAATGTTTCCATAGAAACCAAATTCTAACGTCGTTGTTTGAGAAGGCAGATGTGTATGCAAAGTGAAATGTTACATGTGTCTGAATGTTGGTAGAAGAAACATTCACTGAGTGTGTGCTGCCATGTTGAATATATTTCAATATTTAAAACTGACGGTGTCCGACCATTATAGCCCCAGATGTGGCACATTGTTTTCTATTCACATCGAACATTGTTTTGAAAGAATATGAATTACGTAATGCACCATTGTTTCAAGGAAATGATTTTACTGTATCCATTGAGGAAGTTTAGTCGACATTGACCTCCTCCCAGCTTTATTCAATTTAGTACTTCCTCCATGATTAATAATTATTTATCGTCTGCGCGTGTGTTTTGTCTGTTCTTACCGACTGCTGGAACAATGAGAGTCTCAGAGATAATTCCCCAATAACATCAATACTAATATGTTGTTGTGCGACGAACTTTTGTAACAAATAACTTACATAATTTTGCATTTGATAGGCCAATTGTTCGACTCTGTGAGCGTTAGAAAAACTATACCGGTATATTGAACAAGCCATATATTTTAATACTTATTTTAAGTGTTGTTGGTTTTTTTTTCAGCCAAATTTTCAAATCATAGTCTACATGTTACTTTGTTATATTACATTTCCTATATGTAATATCATTTTACTAAAACTAGTCTAAGCGTGCATGCTGATGATTCTTTGAATCCATCTGAAAATACTGCACAGTCATTGTTCTTGGCACATAATCAAAACCAACCCTGTGCCAGCTATGGACTGACTCATGCACTACATGAGCATATGATGAAAAGCACATAATTATATCATAAAATAAGATTCATATATAGAACATGTGCACTAAGTATAGAAAAAGAACGCGAAAAAGAAATCGGTGTGTGACCCACTCTTCTCTCCTTTTTTAAATTTGTAATCGTGAGTGTTATTTTCTAACTTGAATTCGAAATCATGGGAGCAGTCATACTTGATTTAGGCCCTATGAAATGTATATAAAACCACTAAACGGGACAGAATTTGGTCCTTTTCCCATGCACATCAAGGTTCCACTGTTTAATAGCATGGTGTCAATCAAACAAATAATTTTCCCTTCGTTAATCTCAATATCCACTAATTTTACAACTGCATTCTTTCCATTTGGTCATCTCCACATTACAACTTTTTAATTAAAATGAATTGCCATGTTTTATGCTATGATGTAGCAGGGTTATTTAGCTTATTTTTATCACCATGAGAATGTGATGACTAATGCACTTTATATTATATGTGCATAAAATATTACAATATTTACATATTCCTACATGTGAATACTCAAATATTGTCGTATGAAAGTGTATACAATATCCATTTCTCAGGTATAAATGTAAATAATACACTGTAGGGCATAACATCTTAAAACTATGTAATCTATTTACTGTGTGAACAGAATAGTGGTAAACGAGCCACATCGTTTTATTTTACAAAACTGGCGCAATAAGAATAAATGTCCTACCTTAGCACCAATTTGATTTCCACACTGACCAGCCTGAATGTGTACAATTTCTCTCATTTTTCCGTCAGTTTGTTCTAGCCCAGTCCGCTCCCAATGAATGAACTAACCACACTGCCTCTTAGTCAGTTGCAACCTGCGCGCGCAGCACCTCTTTTCATCACGTCATGCGCGCATGGATAAATCATCTGGGCAAGTGCGTACCTAGCATCAATAAATCACCCGATTTAAAGTCATACTACTGATTTCTGTTTGTAGAAACATCCGTCAAATTTGCTGGAAAGTGCTACGTCAAATAAATTAATTTATATTTTCCTGTCTAAATCAAGGGAGGGAAAACCTCCTTACTGTTCATACTTAAAGTCTCTTGACAAAGGTCAGCGAAGAGGAAGTTCGTACAAATGTGTAAAGCACATGTATCATTTTATGTATTATCGACTGTAGATTTAAACTTTTCATAAGATCGAGGAAGAAGTGATTGCCTCTATGCCAAAGAAACAGAAACAAAATAGTTAACCATTGTGTAATATGATATTCCTCTGCAAAGACGTGACGAGGACATACAATACTTGAATGTTTAAGCATACATGTACTTAAAGGATTTACATCGTTCGACTATATACATAACGCACTGTGCTTTATCAAATTCGTTCTCTGTACAAGTAGGGGCGTAAATGTGAAATATGGAAGAAAGGAGAGAGGAAAAATTTAAAAACGAAAGTTCGACTGATGAAGTGCCCGGGAAACAACATGGGATAGCTGGAGTAAGTGACAATAAGTTATGTAAGCCATGTTTGAAAAAGGACAGGAGAATTGCTGCTGTTATATTTTGCAAAACATGTAACGAATTCCAATGCACGGGATGCTCAAACGTACACAAAGATTTTGCTTTTATGGAAAATCACGAGCTTGTGGCAGTGAACGACGTAACAACAATACCACGTGCGTGCGATATGAAAGGATTTGATAATTGCGACAAGCACCGGAAGTTGCTCGAATTCTTTTGCGAGGACGAGAAAGTGCTGTGCTGCAGCTCCTGCGCTATCGTGGACCACCGGAAGTGCCACAGTGTCGTCGAAATACAAAGTATTACCAGAAATTCCAGTTTAAATGATTCTGCATTGAAGGTCAGGTTGCAAGATATGAAAGCGAAAGTAGAAATGGTTGTTAGGCAAACCCACGAATCGGAAAAGCACCTTGAGCAAGATATTCAAGAGATACCCCGGAAAATAAAAAGAATGCGAGATGACGTGATGAAAATGTTTGACGACTTGGAAGTTTCCGTTTCCATGAAGGCTGCAGCATTTCAGACAGACACTGTGATGAAACTGGCAAAGAAGAAGACTGCATGCCAGAAACATGTTGCCGACGTGACAAAATCGCTGGAAACAGTTGAGAACATTTATCAGAACGGCACGCCATCCCAACAGTTTATAGCAGAACATAAACTAAAAGATCAGGTCAACGACCTACATACGAAGGTTGAGGAAACATGCCAAGACTTGGAGACTACGACAGTCTCATTCGACTTTGATCAAACATTACAACTACCACCGCCTCCGATTTCCGAGTACATTCCAGGACAGTTCACACTTAAATACAATATATCGGACACTCTGAAAAATATTGTACATGAAGATCGTGTCGTGAAGCTTGAGAAGATCACTTCCATTGACTTAAAGCAGACTGATACCAAGGAACCATTATACTCTGGACTGGATTTCCTGTCGGATAGAAGACTGGTTGCTGTGGATAATTATAACAAGAAATGTTTGATTTTCAGTGAGAAGCTGAAGAATGTAGGATCGTATCAGTTATCGTATCTTCCACAGAGTGTTGTTGTTGTATCCGAGGAGGAAGTGGCGATAACAAGTGCCAACCAGTACAAGATAGACTTTCTACGTGTCAGTAAGTCTAATGAAATAACTCTTATAAGGACATGTACAGTTAAGACAGAGTACGGGTCTATATGTATGAAGGATGATGGGAATTTTGTCGTTGGGACTACCGATAATACAAGACCTGTACGTATTGTATCTCTGTCAGGGGAAGAGATAGATTTCAATATCAGTTTCCCAAACAAGACATATCTTAGAGACACAAGTGTTTGTAAATATATAAGAAGCAGTAGCAAAGTGGTTCTTACCGATAGAAACGAGCATACCGTCTATATATATGACGTCGCAACCAACACCAGAGTCGTTGTCAAGGACGATCAGATCAAGCATCCATGGGGTGTAGCAGTAGGTCCATCAGACTGTATCCTGGTATGTAGTAAATCGTACAGACTCCATTGTCCAGATTTCTCCGACAGGTCGCATCTTATCATCTTACAAGTTGGATACCAAGCTTCCATACAAAGTCTGTGTATCACAGGACAAATCCATGCTTGCTGTGTCAACTAACTGGACTGATAACAGGAAGTTACAGTTGTTCAAAATTACAAAGTAGCAGGACTGAAACATATTGCTGTACCTGCTTTCTCCTCATGGACATTGTAAATTTTCGTATGGATTTTATACAGTTCTACAGTTGGCCTTTATTACTTTTTAGTTTTTACTAGTCAAATGTGATGTAGAAACTTTTTGATAGAATGAACACGCAAATATAATAATTGTTTTATTTTGTATATACACTTCTATTAATCAATGAAACGAGGGATGTGTACATTAAAATTATAGCAGAGGATTGTGTGAAAAAATAAAACTCCATTTGAAATTAAATACCTGCTCTGAATTTATTTTTCGCCACTAATATGATATAAAGAATATGTCTGAAAGCTCCAACCGTCATATATTCTGAATATAGCGCAAAATTAGGCATTCAATGCAACTGTAATATTAAAGCTAGAGAAAATTACATTAAGTCCGTAAAAGTGACGTCATAATCTGGCAGACTGGCTTACGTTTGAATTTTTATATCAAAAGGAGTAGTTTCAACAATCGCACATTGGATCTCCCTCAAGATAAGACGTTTTGTTTTGTTTTTTAAACCAAACGTTTTAGATCAATAGTTTACGCCAACTGATCAATAGGTCTTTAAAATAAGAATACTTGTGATTTCAAGAGAACCTAAGTTAACGGGACACTTATATCGACACATGTCCTAGTCATCTTCTTTCACCAGCTTACTTGTGGTGTTGAAGGAAAGTAGACAGTAGTATTCTCTCGGAATAGTGGCAAGCAATTTCCAGAATTCCAGTTCCATGTGAACATGACTTTTGATCTACTCACAACTACACTAAAATGGTGTTACTCGGAACACACATGATTGTGTCGCTTGCAATACCATCTAGATATTAAATTAGTCAACAATAGTTATGAACAAAAGTTTGACAGAAATGCCTTTTTTGAAATATAGCAAATTTAAGATAAGTTTTTCTACTTTCTCACACATTCTGAGATAAATTATTTCAAAGGTACACGCATAACTTTAAGCAAAAAAGTTTGACAAGGGCAATAATTGTTGAGAAATAAAATAAAGAGTTTATTACTTGGTAGTCCTAAAGACATTAGGAAAGTTTCAAATAATTACCATAAGCGGTTACTGAGGTATGTGATCATAGTAGCTGTGCTGAAAAATAACTTTAAACAACATTTTCAAGTTAGACAAGGTCCATATTTTGTTATAAATTCAATTAAGAGTTATCTTACCTGATGCCCCTGAAGATGTTAATGAAGTTTTAAATCATTCCCAGGCTACTGTAGATAGTAGTTACATGTAAAACTTCAATTAAACTTTAACCAGAGTGCAAATTTTCTATGTGAAAAAAGGGCCATATTTTGAAATAAATTCCATCCAGAGTTATCAAACTTGTGTCTTTTAGTAGTATTGGTGACTGGGAAGCCTTCTGTTAATTTTCAATCCAAAATAATGCATTGTCATTTAGATATGACCTTGATAGTAGACTTTAACCAAGTGTTTGACACGGATGTCGCTGGACAAAGTGATCCCTGTGTCCCTTCGGTCACGCAGACGACACAAAGAAAGAAGTCACCAAATGGTCACATGCAATTCAAATATTGTGTTCAGGTACAATAGGCTAAAGTGTAATCTAGGAATGCTGCGTAATGTATTTCCGTTATGAGCTATATATGACCTTAACCATTGACTTCCGTATCAATAGGGACATCTATAAGAAGGTCTAGAACATAGATAAAAGCAATCTCAGGGAATGCTTGTAACAGTATTTGATAGCTGAGTCATTCGTAATATAATTGACATTTAAAGTTTAACATGCATGCAGTTTCCATCTAGCCGTCCTGAGATGCTGATGTTAAATAAATGCAGTATACGCTAACAAGCTTGTTGTTTAATCTATATAGTGTAACACCATGCATTTGGTGATTAACTACACCTGACCTTTAACCTAGTAACCAACGCCACCTCATATTCATAAGGTCACAGAAGTCTTTGAATATGATGTTTAAACAGTTGGTTTCTAGCCTCATGAGATATTGACTCATTACTTATTGATCCGGATATCATTAGCAATCACCATATTATATGACAGACAAAGCACTTCCTTAACTATGTAACAGAAACTGTTTCTTATGTCTGGCTACCTTTGATATACTCAAGTAGAACGACCATAGACATGGTATTCTGAAGTTACTTTGCTGAACTAAAATTCAAGACAGAAACATCTAGGAATATTGGGAGACTAAATGTTTCCCATTTGTTGTGGAAGACATAAACTTATTTCAGAGGGAAAGTCAGACAACAATGGACATGACAAGCTCATTTCTCTACTTTTTGAAGTAAAGGATTGTAACTTTGGTAACTCAACTGTTCTGAATAGTTGGATCTCATATTTATGATTGTTAACATTTGTTAATTTCAGATTGTGTAGTTATTTCCTACCGTTTGGTTACAGATACTGACGAATTCGAGTAATAGATTATTATCTACATTGTTGACAATTGGAGTGTAATAGATTATCGAAACCTGTGACCCATCTTGGTTTTACTTTATAACACCATTTCTACCGTTTATAAAACGGCCGAGTGTAACAAAACTGTTTTGTGGGGATGAAAATCAATTTTGCTGCAGTACTTGTGCTATTGTAGGACACCGAAAATGCCAGAGCGTCGTAGAGATACAAACAATTACTGCTAAATCAAGTAACGCGAGCTCTGACTTACTAATGAAATTCATGGCACTGAAATCGAAAACAGAAACTGTGCTGGGATACTTGAAATCATCAAAGGAGAAGCTGAATAAAGATAAGAAGAAAGTGCCTCTTTCCATTGATGACATGCAAGACGATGTGAATGAAATGTTCGACGAGATGGAGCTTACCGTATGTAAAAGGGCGGATTGTTTTCAAACTGAAACAAATTCTCAACTAAAGCGGAAACAGTTAGTATGTGAGGGCCATGTTGCCGATGTGAAGAAATCCCTTGACACAATTGAGAATGTTTATCAGAATGGAACGCCATCACAACAGTTTATAACAGAACATAAATTAAAGGATCAGGTCATCGACCTACACATGAAGGTTGAAGAAACATGCCGAGACCTGGAGACTGTGACAGTCTCATTCGACTTTGATGAAACATTACAACTGCCACCGCGTCCTATTTCCGAGTACATTCCAGGACAGTTAAATTTGAAATACAAAATATCAGACACTTTGAAAAATATTGTACATGAAGATCGTGTCGTGAAGCTTCAGAAGATCACTTCCATTGACTTGAAGCAGACTGGAGATGATACCAAGGAACCGTTATACTCTGGACTGAATTTCCTGTCTGATGGTAGACTGGTTGCTGTGGATAATGAAAACTTGAAATGCTTGGTTTTCAATGAAAAGCTGGAGAAACTAGGATCGTATCAGTTATCGCACTGCCCACAGAGTGTTGTTGTATCTGAGGAGGAAGTTGCGATAACAACTGAAGGTCATTACAAGATAGACTTTCTACGTGTCAGTAAATCTAATGAAATTACTCTAACAAGGACATGTAAAGTAAAGGCAGCCTACGATTCTATATGTATGATGGATGATGGGAATTTTATTGTTGGGACTGTCAATGATACCAGACCTGTACGTATTGTATCTCTGTCAGGGGAAGAGAAAGATTTCAGTATCAATTTCCCAGACAAGCAATATCCTATAGGTACTAGTGACTGTACATGTATCAGGACCAGTGACAAAGTGGTTCTTACCGATAGTGACGAGCATACCGTCTATAAATATGACATCGCAACCAACACCAGAGTCATTGTCAAGGACGATCAGATCAAGGAACCAGGTGGTGTAGCAGTAGGTCCATCAGACTGTATCCTGGTATGTAGTAATGACACAGACTCCATTGTACAGATCTCTCCGACAGGTCGCATCTTATCATCTTACAAGTTGGATAACACGTTTCCATACATTATATGTGTGTCACAGGACAAATCCATGCTTGCTATTTCTAATAACCTGAACGGTAACAGCAAGTTACAGTTGTTCAAAATTACGCAGTAGCAGGAAGCATATTGCTGTACGACATCAAAAAGACATGCTTCTTCCTCATTGACATTGTAAATATTCATGTTTTGTTCTACAATACTACAGTTTTCCTTTATTACTGTTTTACCTGTCAAATTTATTGTAAAAATATTATAGAATGAAGATGCATTATATTAGCCTCGCCACCAGGCTAGATGATAGAATATTTTCATTATTCAAGCAGAATATTTTCTGGCCCGTATCTTCTGACAGGGCTTGATCATCTCATCTTACATTTTTGGCAGCAAAGGGAGTTAATTGAGTAAGAAATAGTAAATGTAAGGACTGAATGCCAGTCTAGCATTACATAAATAATACTTTCAATTTTATACACGTGTGTATAATTCAATGATACGAGGGATGTGTACATTAAGACTACCAGTATATATTCTAAAATAGAGTAATGCAAGTGTGAAAAATAAAACTGCATGTGAAATGTTAATATCTGCTCTGAATTTATTTTTCACGGAAGAAAGCCCCAACCGTCGCCTACTCTGAACATATCAGCGCAAAAATTAGTCATCGGATGAAATTGTAATAGTCCACCTAACCAAGTGTTTTGGGTAAATTACTTTAGTCCATAAAAAAAATGTCATAATATGTCAGACTGGCTTTTGAACTTTGATATCAAAAGGAGAAATGTCATGCACACCATTTCAACAAGTATTCTGAGCACATTGGGTCCCCCTCAAGATCAGACGTTTTGTTTTTGAAACCAAAAGTTTACACCAACTGATCAAAAGGTTTCTAAACAAGAGGGCCAAGGGCTCTATATCGCTCACCTGTATTTCAATTGCCAATAATACAAGGGGTCATGATTTTAAAATAATTCGTAGAGGTCCACTACACAATGCTTAGTAACATTCAAAATATCTAAGCTCTGCCTGTGGGCCTTGCTGTTTTTTTTAAAGTTTTCCCTATATAAGCCTGTGCGAAATCAAGTGCCCCCCGCCCACCCCCGCCTCCCGGGAAGGGTTAATTTTAACCTGGGTGTCATGATTTGAACAATCTTGGTAAAGGTCCACAAGGCAATGCTACGTGCTAAATATCTAAGTTCTAGGCCTTGTGGTTTCAGAGAAGAAGACTTTTAAAGTTTTGTAAAATCAAGAGACCCCCCGGCTAGGTCAGTTTTGACCCAGGGGTCATGATTTGAACAAACTTGGTATAGGTCCACTAGGCAATGCTACATGCCAAATATCTCAGCTCTAGGCCCTGTGGTTTCAGAGAAGAAGATTTTTAAAGTTTTTCCTATATAAGCCTATGTAAAACCAAGTGACCCCCGGGTGGAGTCAATTTTGACCTGGGGCTCATAATTTGATAACTCTTGGTATAGGTCCACTAGACAATGCTACATGTCAAACATCTCAGCTCTAGGCCTTGTGGCTTCAGAGAAGAAGATTTTTAAAGTTTTTCCTATATAGCCTATGTAAAACCAAGTAACCCCCATCCCCCCCACCCCCCCCCCGGGCGTGGTCAATTTTAAGTTAAGACAATATGCTATATATGGTATTCAGGTTCAATAGGCTGAAAGTGTAATCTAGGAATACTGTGTAATGTCTTTTAGAGGTGAACTCTGTGTGACCTCAACAATTGACCACAGTATTAATAGCGACATCTATAAACCGGGTCCCACTGAAACTTGAAGTTCTAGAACTGGGAATGCCAAAATATATTGGATGACCTTTGACCTAGTAACCAACGCCACCTCACAGTCAGAATTCAAACATACATAGGCTGCAGCAGTCTTTGAATAAGATGTTGGAACAGTTTTTGGTTTCGAGCGATATTGACCCATTACTTATTGATCCAGATATAATTAGGGGAACACCACATTGCAAGACAAAGCATTTTCATAACATGTAACAGAAACAGTTTCTTATGTCTGGCTACTTTTGATCTACTCAAGCAGAACAACTATAGACATGGTATTCTCATGTTACTTTGCTGAATTTAAGTCAAAAAGACCAGAGAATATTGGGAGACTAGCCCTGTCCAATCTGTTTCAGAGGACATAAAGACATTCAAGAGGGAAAGTCAGATAACAAATAGACATGACATGTGCATTTTTCTTTTTTTAATTCTTGAAATAAATGTTGCTTACATTTACAATGTAGCATATAAACCTAATAGAGAAAATTCTATATAATTCTAGCTACTTATTTTACAAAAACAAAAGTATATATGTCTGATATATAATACATAATGAATCAAATGTCTCTACGATGACTTATTACAGTCTACAGTTTTTCAAAGTACAATGTATAGTATAGCTGTTCTAATAATCTTAATGCCATTCTGAAATCTCTTTAAACAGCAAAACCCATCTTTACACAAAATTCTCAACTGGGTGAATTACTTAGAAAGGAAAGATTAATGTAGATCTAGAATTCTGAAAAATGAATCATTATACAATAGAGAAAAACAATGTATTTTCAATGGAAAAATCTTTCATCTGGTACTTTGTATGTACATTTTCTGTCAACAAAATTAAAGTTCATTACATTAGTCATTTGATAATTCAAAATAAAAAGCTAGCCTAACTACACCTGATGTGATTTACACCATGCAACTTTGACGACATGTGAAATGTATCTGGTGTCAACAAATTTGGTGTACAATTCACCATGTCTATAATTTTGGGAAGAAACATTGTCTCTGTAACCTAGGCCAAGAATATCATTTAAAAGATAAACAGACATGAACATGTATACAAGACTAGTAATTGTGTGAACAATGTGAATGCATGTCCTTTTTAGTTTACCTAATGTAAATCTTATTTTGCTTTTTTATACAAAGTAATCCCCTACTTTATTATTGCACTGAAAATGTGAATAAGACAACAATGTACAAGTTACATTTATGACTGCTATAAACTTTATAATGGGAAACGAGTCATCTATGACAGAAGTAATGAACAATTACAAAACCTGACAAATTTCAAAACAAATACCATTATCATTTTCTACTTACTGATCCCAGTAGAGTTGAGGTAAGGAAATATTTGCATATTCTTTCAGACTAAATGATATACCTTTGATGATATACCTTTGAGATTCAGTTTCCCTTGGAAAAAACGTTAGTAAGTCAATGCAAATGGTACGTTAATACTCCCCTACTACTTCATGGTATAAATACAAGTTGTGCAATAATACTAATCATGGAAGAAACGGTTATGATATCACTTCCAAACCATCAGTGGTACGTTACCTGAGCCAACATTCTTCATCTACAAGTATTGATTCACACAAACTGCTCCTTTAGTTTGTTTTCAAAACCGTAGTTTTTGATACCATACAAGAGATTTTTCTTCAACTTTGCAACTGATCTCTTTTAACATGCATCTATACAGAAGGTAGTATTTTTATATTGCAAGATTCAATGGCACAACAGAAACCTAACATACATTTTCAGCACAATATATGATATATAGATAACATCATGTATATGCAGCGTTAGAAGCAGTTCAGCCTACATGTATATTTTCTGCAACTATATTTTATGAGCTATAACACATGCATGTTTTGTATAACTAAACATATAAAATCCCTGTTTATTTCTTATTCTGTTCATCATATGCTTTCTTCAGTCGTTTCTTCAATTCGCCCGGGAACTTGTCATAACAGAACTTGCAAACTGGTTTCAGGTCAAACTCAAAAAATTTTGTTCTGAAAAGAAAGAAAATAACTACCTGATAAGTATTACTTCTACAAAATATGCCAAAATGAAACGTTACTATTCTAGATGCACAGAAACTAGATTTGTTTTCGGTGAAAATAAAGATACCATACACCTTTCTCATAACACCAGTTGAAATCGCTTATAAATATTAATATTCTCCACAGACTTTGTAATTGTAACAATGAACATACTAAATGTCATGCCTTGGTAAACTTTTATTTCAAGATAAATACAAAATTATTTCACCAGATTTACGTAAATGTCAAAGAAGACCTCCCTTTGCTTTATGCAATGTACTTTTTAATTCTTGTAAGTCAACACAGCTAAAGTTTCATCAATGAGATTACTAATGGAGTCTGGCAAGGGAAGATTCCAAAATGGCGTCTTTAAACACAATATATGACTGCTTACTACCAGTCAACATATGTTGTAAGGGTGAACATTTTGGACAATTAAAGCTGACCTAGGAAATACTTGTCAAATACCACCAACACATTTTTGGACTATCCCTAACAATATGTATACTTACTTTTGACTCATTTTTCTATCACAAATGGAGCAACCAAAATGGTTGACATGCCAAGCCTTGTTAAATGCATGAAACACTGAAAAATAAAATACAGAAACCTTACAATTTCTAAATGAAGAGAAAAAATAGACAAGTTTTGAATTTAAAACGCTGTCCTAACGAGCGCAAACACTATTGTAATTGTTTTAACAGCACATGCAATTATTTAAAGAAATGATTTATTTTTATGATCTGTTATCTAACATTTGCAGCATTTTACTACCAGTACATGTAGAACATATCTAATTATCTTATCATGACTGGTGTGAGATTCAAAAACGAGTATGAATGCAAACATATTGATGAACTTTCTACATTGAACGTATGTAAGGGGAGATAACTTGGCATGACCAAATATTTCTTGCGTACTACTGTTCAAAGTACCGGTAGCCTAAATCTCTTTCAACACTTGTAACTGACAGCTCTAAGCATGAGTTTGTGCTCTAAGCATGAGTTTGTAGCTGACAGCTCTAAGCATGAGTTTGTAACTGACAGCTCTAAGCATGAGTTTGTAACTGACAGTTTGTAACGACAGCTCTAAGCATGATTGTGCCTAAGCATATTGTACGACAGCTCTAAGATGAGTTAACTGACAGCTCTAAGCATGAGTTTGTAACTGACGGAGTTTATAACTGACAGCTCTAAGCATGAGTTTGTAACTGACAGCTCTAAGCATGAGTTTGTAACTGACCAGTATAAGCATGAGTTTGTAACTGACAGCTCTAAGCATGAGTAAGATGTGACAAACTTTAAATGTGAAACTAATTCCCACAATAACAATAAGAACTCTTGAGACAATATACTGACCATCTCCAGAGATGACACTGTTACACGTGAAACAAATGTTTCCAAACAGCTGATGGTAGTGAATCTCACAATACGCCAGTCCTTTCTTCTCATAATGTCTTGTACCAAAGAACGGCTTCTCACACTTAGCACACACAAAATGCTCCACATGCCAGGCTTTGCCGAGGGCATGAACAACTCTCTCTTCTATTGGACGCCTACAAAATTAATTCTGTAACATGTATCTGGGATTTAAAGTATATAGTTTTAAATTTAAACCAAAAAGTACCAGCCATATCCATATTTTCATTCTTTTTCATTTACTAAATCTAGAATGCTACGGAGTAATTCTGATCAATGTTCCTTCCATTGTTTCGTCAGAAGACGACAATTAATCAATGATTTTCAAAAAAATGTTTTAGCACTTCAAAAGAGCATTTTTTTATGAAGATCACTGCAAAAAAGCTACAGAGTTGCCTAGATGACATTCCTTCTGATGGTTTATAAGAAAATGTTTACCGACTTTATATTTTTGTAACAGTGAGCCCTGCCTGCAGAAACTAAACTACGTGTAATAATAATATATAGATTATTAAATTTCTTATCAACATTATAAACGTAAAACCTAAATTTGATACTTTTAGGATTATTAAGTAGCCACAGTTTTGGAAAGCAGGTTAAAGTCACAGGTAGGAAACTCCAACCCTTCAATGTGTACTGTATATGTGCAGACAGATGAGGGAACACTTACAGTGCCCTCTAGTGGACCAATAAGAAGCTAATGACAATTTAATTTTTGGACATTTCTCAGGTTTTAACACAGGCGGGCAGTTTACCTAACCACCTGAATTTTCTTTGTTATACAGTACTTTGATCTCATCCATAAATTGATGTTGTAATAACCTAGGTCTGTGATATTATACAAATGTGATACCATTGATTCATTTGAAGTAAATAATCGTGCCTTTCCGTGGTGTGCCATCAATGTCAAGGACCACAATGGAAATAAGGGAGAATCACTTTTCCCTTTTTTGTGTTATCCTTGGTATTGATGTGCATATAATGGTTTATAAACTTGTGTATACATCTAATTATCTGTATGCATCATGTTTGTTTTAACCATGTTTGTACATCTGTGATATACTAAAATCCATCCATCCATCATCCATCCATCCATCCCATCCATCCATCCATCCATCCATCCATCCATCGATCCATCGATCCATCTATCCATCTATCTATCTATCTATCTATCTATCTATCTCTCCTGGCAAAATTTGTTCCTTAGTATGAAACTGCCACTTTTCTCACATAACAAGACTTCATCGGTAGCAGGGCTCAAACCCATGACCCTGGATCAATTAGAGGTTACAGTGATTTTATGTCAACGACTCTAACAACTGGAGAACTGAAGTAATACCCAAATACAATGATATATCTGTTACCTGCAAGCACCACAGATAGGTATCCCCATCTTATCATGACATCTAAGGCAGTACAATTCCCCATTTACCTCCCTTGCATCAGCATTCAGCTCAATACTGAAAACACAAAATAAATCATTTCTTCCTGCTCACTTTAACGTCAAACAATGTCTTATAAACTCAAGGATCACTTACAATGTCCAAAGTAGTTTTCATAAAATTCAGATTTGGTTGCACTTTGGCTTTTCAGTATATCAAAACTTTAGCAAAGTAACCAGACTCCTTGACTATTTAAAACACAATGGTATCTGTAATTTCAAGTACCATATATAAGCAAACTAGAACACACACACCAGACAGTAGATATACATACATGGTTATATCAAAGCTAACAATCTGATACAAACCCATATGTCAGTTTTTGTAAGAAGACAAGATCGTACCTGCAGGAGTTACAGTTGAAGTGGTATGGATGAAAGGCCTCTCCTTTGAATTTTATATGTCCTTCCTCTATTATAGCATGGCACTTATGACACACATATTTCCCCATCCCACGTGCCTTCTCCTTAGCATTACACTCCCTACACAATGCCCTGAAATATTTAAATAATATCAGCATTATATTTGTTCTTCAAATATTTATATCTCTATTCCACAAGACTTCTTTTTAGCATTACAGTTGTGACAAAGTGCCCTGACACAAAAAGCATCAAACAAAGTCTTTTTAAACTTGATGTCCACAGGCAACATGTCGAGCTTACAAACTCTGCTACGGACCTGCGTCTTACACATGACACACCATCACAGTGGAAGTTACAGCCCAGACAAGGTCTCATCAACATGTGTGTGTTTCTTAGCTTTAACCCCTTTGAACTATAAATCTGGGTCTTGCGCTCAACAAAGTATTTCTCAACTTGCCTATATTTAAGAGATATATTGTCACAGACTTGAAATCTGTGACTGTTGTCAAGGTACAATAGTTTCTATTTTTATGACACGTTTATGTAACTATACAAACCTTCCAGCATTTTTCACGAAGCCGGAGTCAGCCAAAGGTCCGGCACAAAGTTGACACCGGAAACAATCGGGATGCCAGCTGTTATTCAAAGCCTTGATCACCCTTCCGACAATGAACTCTCCTACAATAAAATACGAATTGTTTAATACTGTATTGTACTACAATATTTTCACTTTCTTTTTTACAATAAACTTCCCTATAGGAAAATAAAAATCATTACATTATAACTCCACAATATCACTGTTACATCTTACAATAACATTCTCTAAGAGACTAGAATCATACATGTATATCTATCCCTAACTTTAACACAATACTCTAAAACTTTACTAGAAACTCTTAAAAAAAGAAATAAGTTCCTTATAAGAAACTTTAGAAGAATATTTTCACACTTTCAGCTTTCTTGCTTGTTTGTTTGTCAGAGTTTAATGCCAGTATCAGCCATATTGCAGGCATTTCTACAGGCAGGCAGTTTACCCAACAATTATTCCTGGGAAGGAACAGTACTAGTACCCTATCCTCTGTAAGAAACTGCCAACTTTCTCACACAAAGACACATATTTGGTAGCAGGGCTAAAACCCATGACTTGACTTTAATCATTATCATATGCTTTCTAAATCATGTGGACAAACATCAAACATATATGATCCAAAAGCATATGCATTAAAACTATTCATAATGAAGTAATTAACAAACGTATAAATGTTTTATACCAATATATTTCACTTGAATAACTTACCACACTTCCCACAGCATGGAGCAAACAATACATGGAAGTCGTGTTCACAATACTTCCTGCCTTCAAACTGAAATCAAGCAATGTTATCATTTTTAGGCAAAAATCAAACATACTTGCACTTGTTTTTATTGTTATAAACACCCACATAAAGCTTCATAAATCTGTTTGTCGTACTGTAAATTGGGCAATCTTCATGTGACAAGAATTTTGCGATTTGTGAGCAAACAGATTTATTCTGTAATGGTAAAACTATGTGAAATGAATCTTTCGTAAGATTTTTAAATTAGCAAAGCTGGAAATCTGTAAAAATTAAATCATTGTGAATAGTTACAAATTGACAGTATGTGAAGCTATAGCATACAGACACCTGTTGCAGGCGTCTTTTCTATTTTTATTTGTTCTTGTTGCTGATAGTGTTTTCTAAAACAAACGATTCTAACTGGAACTCCGTAACAACCAAACTGACTTAGTATTCATAAACTGTAAAGCATTACTAAAGCCCTATTTACTTTTGGAGCTTTAAATTTTCCAGTCTGCTGATGTCTGCTGCATGCATGTGTAACTATATATATAAAGTTACTTCTTCAGGAATTAAGAAAGCTGTTAGTGAACACAGAAACAGTCGACAAGGAGCATTCAGTAATTTAGTGAAATTAAACTAGATCATAGAATGTGTCCTTATAGAAACATGTTCAAAGATCAGTAGAAAAAAACTTAAAGCTGGTCGCCCACAATTTTGCTGAAAAATAAGTTTTTCCAAAGACGTCTTTAATGTCTATAAATTGGGAGACCATCTATGTTAACTGACAAATACATAAACAGTATAGAAATATAGCTGTTACATGAAAATATGCAGCACAAAATGACAAAGCGTCCCAAATGCTTGTGAATTTAATGAAATGAAGTTTTTTGTAGATATTTGTATTTTTTCACAAAATTTCTTTAATTATATTAATTAACATGATATTGAGAGATCTGAATACACTGGGGGGAAGAAATGTATGCCTCAACTGTGAAAGAGCGGCTTTAAGTAATTATTTTGAGAGGAAACTGTGTACAAATAAATCTGATTAACATTTTATGACATACTTCAAAGTTACACCCAAAGTTACACCCACCTCATAGAAGATTCCTTCTGGGAAAGGCTGGAAACATTGGGCACACCTGTAATATATACATCTTGGATTATGTTAAAGGGACATAAGCTACAACTAGCAGATTATTTTCTCAAAATGTTAAAAAGGGGCTTTATATATGTATTTTCAACCAATGAAATACTTCTCTTTTTCATCTGACCTTTAATCTACCCAAACACTTTTTGACGGTACATGAGAAACAAATTCCAGCACTGCTTTTATGCACTATTTTCATATGTATTTTCATGTTCTTTAGCCAGAAAATGTTAAATGTATTCAAATATAAACTACAAAGCATACAAGCAGCAGTGACTTTGTTAAAGTTATAGTCTAAGAGATATTACTTACACGAAACACTGCGGGTGCCACACCTCACCGTTAGAGTTTACAATTTGCTGGTGTTGTCCGAAACCTTCTCCGCATCGACAACACACACCAATGCCCATAGACATATCAGAACTGAAAATAGAAATTAAACTAAATGTTAATTTGTTGTCTTCATGACATTTGATTAAAGTATCTCTGGTATGTAAATCACCGATCGTCATAAATATGTTGACAATGTCATCACTGTGTACAGTACATCCGTGCTGCTGCTGCCAAATTGATCTAGATTCATCAGTGGATCCTACATATTTAGATAGAAAGCACACAAACAATACAAGGCTGGTCCATGTAACACACAGTTACTACTCTGTATAAACTAAGGTAAACTTACAGAATTATTGTTACATGGAACAGATTGGGAATAAAGAAACTATACTAAAATATCAAGTACATGTATAAATATGTATGTACAATTTAATTCCGAATAAAATATATGTTATGTTAAAATATATGTTATGTATGTAGCAACAAGTGATATTTTACTGTAAACAGTTCTTGAGGTGTTGCTTTGGAAGTATCCTTTGTAACAGTTTAATAATCTTAGTCTGTAGAATCAACATGTAACTGGCAAATTATGCTCCCATTTACTGAGACCTTACTGTATTAAACAGAGCTCAAACAAATCACTGCATTTAGCAATTATGCTTCTGTCAAATGTTATTATCTCCCTAGCCAAACCCCTTTTTATTGTCTAGCTCCCTGGCTACCCCTACTTCTACACAAGACAGTTCCCTGAAATCTGAGGCTGAGTCAAGTGAAAAATACTGGACTTGAACCATCAGGCTGTGGAAGTAAAACATAGAAAATCAAAATAAACTAGAAATATCTTACTAACCACTTTCTTCCACAGGGAAAAAATTTACATTATACCATTGGTATATATCAATCAATGCCCAATTTAAGATATTCAAAGCCCTTCCCTGCACTATCAAGTATTACATGTACTTACAGTTTATAACTTTTGTAAAATGATTTTCATGTAAACTGTATAAGTTATGTCAGTTTAAGAAAACATGAAAAGTATGCAAAAACATCCCCCTAATTGATCACTGTATTAGAAAGGAAGAAGTAAAATCACCTTTCAGCCAATTCATTCAGTAAAGATTCCTGGCGATTTATTCTACGTCTCTGAAACAAGTCTGACTGTGTGAACTCATCCAGTGTTTGCAACTTCAACATTTTCATACATAATACACTGTTCAATACATGCCAGAACTCCCTGACAAATTTGAAGACAAAGTTCACCCTCTCACCTCTCTCTGAGCAAAGTGCCCACACTTGTATGACTTATTTAATCCAGCTTCCAAAATCTCTCTATATATAGAAGTAACAAAACTTCTCATTTGTTTCTCTAGTATATACCCACTGACTCGGAGTGAAGTAATGACACACCTGTACTTCACCCAATCCCTGTGATAATTGGTGACAGATTCTGTAAACTCTCTTCAGCAGTTTGTTATGGATTCTGCCGATTGATTTTCATGAAAGTGCATTTTACGACACATGTAGTGCATGCAATTGATATGTCCCTAATGACTATTAAGGGAAGTGTCTACCTGTAAGGTATGAAATATTACTTGCCCTTCCTTGATGGTATTTTCATGCCATATTTACAATGGCAGAGAGTGAAAGTAAACAGATTGGAACAGGTTAATTGAGTAAGTGACAATGAAGTCAAATCATTTAATTGCTTCATTAGGAACAAAGAAGACTGCCTTATATCTATGTGCCTTTATATCTATGTGCCTTTATATGTTTAAAAGAGAGTATCTGCCTACCATTATTTTGTTATCTGAAAAAATATCATTTACTGGTACAAACAAAACTGATTATTGTGTGAGATTGTATTTTTTCCCCATACAGGCTGTTGTAGGCAATACACTGTGAAACGTTTCATGCATGTTCCAAATGGTTCATTAACCTAGCTTATTAATAATGATTATTAACACATCAATAATTAATATGGAAAAGATTTCTGTTCTCTCTTTCTGTTAAATAAAACCCCTAAAAAAAGCAAAAATATGAAAGTATTACTTCCTATTAAGATTTATGAATTTGCTAAACTAGTTTAAGAACTTTTTTACTTTACTAAAAAGCTACATATTTACCAGTATGAGATTATCAATTTAATTAATATTTTGTTGCTGAAAATGTAAAATCAAGACTTCATGCTCTGTATATATTATTAATTTATTGCAAAGGAATTTGTAAATAGACCCCCGTCCCATTCTCATATCCCCTTCAATGTATTTAAAACTCTATTCCTATGATTGTATAAACAACATTAAATCCTTAACAAATTAATTTTGTTCTGCCTTAATGGCAGAAATCCTTTCTCTATCAAAATGAAATAATCTGTAAATAGATTCCACTTTCATCTTGTCAACGACTGTAGGTAAAACTGTTATGTTGAATCTCTGCAAAATGCCTACTTCTGTAATTATTTAAGTCAGATTAGCAGAAAAATTCAACACAAAAAATTTTCATCAATTTTTCCAGTACACTGAAGAAAGTAACACCCCTAATTTGTCTCCAATGTAATATCCAACTCCGAAACAAAATCACTTGCTTTAAAATTATAAGTTGGGCAAAAAAGACCCATACAGAAAGTAAACTTCAAGTACAAAATGTAAATAATTTAGTTATCCTTAAAAAATTTACAGTTTGTCTGCGTCCTCTTTAAAGAATGCATTTTCAAATGCATTTTTTTGCACTTCTTAGCAAAAACATTTTACTATCCACATTCAGAATAGAAATTGTTAAAACTGTACTATCTGTGTGTATATATACATCAAGGTTAGGCCGTTTTAGAGTGTCAAGTCATAGGAGTGTATCATTGAAATAGTTCAAAAGACACACAATATATCCTAATTGTTTGAATAACCACAAATCAAACAATGGAGTAAATCAACGATGACTGATCTACGACTGACAACAAATTAGCTAACATACTAGAACAATAAGGACTATCAAGGACAGTGTCTTCCAACAGTTTTACTGAAATACAGTCTATATCAACTTCAGTCTTCTTTTAGGTTTATACAAGTCATAATGACAATATGTTGATTCACAAACACTCTCAAATGTCCTTTAATACATGTAGTTGAAGCAAGGGGAAGTACTCTTACAACCATACTATGATTTTTACCTTAATATTACCTGCCCTTGTTTTGTTAAGCTATAAGCTTCTGTAACTATACAAACCTGGGTCCATTTTGCACTGGAAATCCTGGTAATTGAGGTGCAGGCTGATTGGGCCCAGTCTGAGTTCTGATCTCATGTATATCACCTAGGGGCTCCTGATCTTGCTCATGTGGGTGAAGTCTTCGCCGTTGGAACAGTGTACTTTCATTACGTTCACTCAGGGATTGAAGCCTGAGAGGATTCGGAGGTCTTGTTGGTGTTGATGTTATAGACATTGTCAGTTTCTATATTAGTCTTTCCTGTATTTGACTGACTATCAAGTGAGGTATTTTCTGTGTTAAGTTATGTTTTTTGTGTTTTGAAATTCAATGTAGTAGAACAAGTCACTGTCCCATTCATACAGCTTTTTGATCTGAAAATTTATCCTATGTCCATCAGAAAACTGCAATACAGTGTAAAACTACACACCACCAACCACTTTCACAGAAATATCATCTCAACCAAAAACCATGAACAACACCACTATCAAATAACTTCTTCACCAATTTAAAAATCACCATCACAGAATGACGACAACTAAACATTCAAACACAATCACTACACACAGTAAAATTTCAATTTACTATGACTTCAAAAGTCACAACAGTAACTATAATCTCAATTATTTACATGATATTATCAATGTCAACACAATTATCAGCTGCATTTAACTATAATCCTTCATAATCAAACATAGCACAAGCCAATTGTATCTAAATTTTCCTCCATTTTTTGATAAACATTTGAATGCAAACCAATTTCACAATCATTATAGCAACTGCTATATAAAAATCTGTTGTCAACAATTGTAACCATGCTGAAAGTTGTGCCCAAAAACCTGTGACAGTAGAGGTCCTGTAATAAGACCTTTTTTCAGACCAGTAAAAAGTGATCTTATAACTGAATTATTAGCAAGACCTTTTTTACTATGAAATTAACAGTTTAGTTCTGAAGTTTCTGGGCTTAATACTCAATCTAAATCCAGTTTCTATCTAAATGTGGCACCTCTAAAAAAAGTATTATTTTCACAAGCATGATTAAATCAATTCTAAACATCTGCTACACCCATATGTAATTTCAGATGATAGCAACAAGTTTTATCATTGATAGAACATTAGCAGAAGAGACAATTTTCAAGGATTTTTCAAGCTGTATATTTCAAGCTGATATAGGTCTATGGTGAGAACAAACATTTCTAAATAGAAAGTTTCATTTACATTTCAGCACTTTTCTTCACATCAGTAACAATCTGATTATCTGATTGATCTTTGAAACTATTGGCGCAAGCAGAGAGAGAAAGTTAACATGAAAACTAGAGCTATCACTGAACGTTATTAAAATACCCCCCATGAACACACCTTATCACAAGAAATGGCTTCTCTCATTTCCCTAATCTCAATATCTATTTTATTAACATGCAAACTCAAAACCAACAGAATGACCCACGTACCCCCACCCTACATCAAACTTTGTACAGGTATGTATAGTAGTAGGGGAACTGCTAGGACAATTTTAAGGGCAGTTAACAGAATAAATACATTAAGAGCTACCCCTACCCAACACTGATTTTAATCAATTGACTGCTATCTTTAACAGTTTCAATCTATTGAAAATGATCTTATCACTCCCTTAACTGCTTTAAACAATGGACCTAACAAAAAAATTAATGTTTTAATAGCCTTTTAAAGAAGATTCTTAAACTCATTTGTAAATAAAATGTGACCTTTTACACAATTAAGCTTTTGTGTTCCTTGACATCAAAAAAATAGGCCACAGCCCAGGCAGATCATCTCATTCAAACTATCATTGTTGATGTCAAAATAAACTTAAAAGCGCTAAAGACTCCATATAATCATATGGAATGATATTATATCAGATATATTATATATCAGATTTTGTAAGCTGATCCGAACACATTCTGAATTCAAAATGAAATTTAAGAACAGATTTTTATGAAATAAAAGACTGAAAAAGATCATAATACGAGATGAAAATCTACATGAAAACCTTTCTAGAGATATGTAAATGACTATCTCTTGCACACACGTTAACTTGTCTTTTGTCAATTGCCATAACACATGCAGCTTGGGACCACAGGTGTGAACTGCTGCAAGTCTGGTACAGTATGCACACTTACAGTTACTCCCCACTGTAACATTTTTATTATACAGTGAAACCAGCCTTGTGTGGCATCATTTGGGACCATGATTGATCATTTAGGTTAAAGCAAGTTGCCGGATAAACCAGGTTTTCCATTATACACTTTATGCAAACAGGACCCACTGTGCCAGATAAGGTCTCAGGTTTCCCTTAAAATCAAGTACTGGTTCAGACATGTTTCACTGTATTATGTTTGGCCTGTTGGCCATGACCAACTTCACTTGATCACTCATAACCTGTCTATTAAATTAAATGTTTATTCAAATCTAATAAATAGTTCACCTAGTGATAAATACTGACATGTTAATATCAACCTCTGGTCTACATGTATGACTGATGCAACCTTTCAGTGTATTTACATACCTTAAGTGCATGAGACTGAATTAATCAAAACTGGTTGAAATTGAAATAAGTTAACTTACTGCATGTTAGAAAGAGTGAGAGCCAGGCAAAAAGAAATAATTACAACGCGTTGCAGTTGGCTTTGCCCGTACACTGTTTTAGCACAATCTTACGCCACGCAACGGTTAACTCCTCCCCTCCGCTCTTTCAATGGCAAGGCCAAATAGGGGCGCATGCGATCAGTCTTTATTTGATTCTGACGTCACGTTCTGCCTATACCGCATTCATGCACTCATTTGATCCGAAAAAAAATGGAAAGAAAAAATTAAAGTCATGACAGAATCAATATGGGATATTGTAGATATTAATATGCACTTTAATTACAATGGAGTAGCCAGATGGAACTTTCTCCAAACTTTACGAAATGGACTATGCAAGTTTTATTGCGTACCTCCACGAGTTGCCCAACTAATTGTGCGGAAGAGCTTTTTGCTATATACGATGGCCGCCCTTTGCAAAGACTGTGAGACTAGATGTAACATCAGTTGTAAAATGGGTCTGTCTTGCAGTCGAAACATTGAGGCTAATCCACGAGGAAATACATGTATATACAAAAAATAGAAAAACACAAACAGCGCGCTCTCAAAATTAAAATAAAAAAAAGTGTTTCCCGAAACTGCAAATAGATCTAGAGAATCTCGGCGTAAACATGACTTTCGTATATTATTTATTCGTTTCTCATTTTCCCCTCAAAATTTTGGCTTGCCTGCAGACAAACGGGACAGAAAAATCCGCTTGTCCGACTGCAGAAAATCTCGTGTCAGACAAGTCGGACATAGGAATTCCACAGCCCTGCTTATAGGTTAGACATTATACAGCAGCACTCCGCCAACATAATCGTCACATAAAACGTGTTTTTGTTTATTTTAAGTATAAGTAATATGCACACGTTCTCGTATACGTACAAATTACTATAGACATTGCTATACATTAAATGTCTTTCCGAGAACTTCATGTGAGTTCACCGTCTCGTGTGCATGTGTGAGTTAATCGTATGTCCTAGAACTATACTAATGATTATCATAATTCTGGATATGTGGATAGCCATTAATACTGGAAACAAATTAGTGTGCATAAGTATATCCAGGATTTATTAGTCTGGTTTCGTTGACATTTTTTATGAGAAACAGACTGAAAACGCATTTTATGGAAAAAAGAATTACATTATATGTTTGTCCACCAGATGTCATTACGAATTATGTAAAGTTCCGCGAACATAATTTATATCTTATGTATTATAATTCATAAACTTAAGGCGGACGTGTACTAACGACGGGTACACCCCTATTTCAGTGGCTTTAAATGGGACTCTTCCTTTGTAGTACACTTATATTAAATGCAATGAATGATACCGTAGCTCAATCGCTGTGATTAAAAGAGATCTCGTTTAAATTAAGGAATATTAATCAACATTTTAAATAAAATAGTCTAGATCTATATAATTTCTCTCGAAGGCACTCCAAAATACGCGAAGAAACCTATATTCAACCTTACTAAAACTGATTGTCACTTGCATAAATGAACATAAATGAAGATCGTCCAGTAGCTGACCGTGCGAGTTTTTGGGCGGAGCAAATTGACGATGTGAGTAAGACGCTGAACGCTCGCACCTAAATGTCCTTGAATGGGGAGGAGTTAACCTATAAACTAGCTCTAATAATAGTTTCAAATTCGCGCTTTGAGTGACGTAAGATTATACCTGTATTGATTGCCAAGATAGCGTACGGGCAAACCCAACTGCAACGCGTTGTAGTCAAATGAGAAACAGCATGCAAATGAGAGTTGTCTGCTGGTACAGACTGGAACAATTACAAAACCTACACAACACACAGGCCCTGGAATAGCTTTTGTGCATTTTTTTCACTCCAAAAACATTGATTTTTCACACAAAAATGTGAAATATAGTACATACTTTTATACATTTAACAATGTAACCAAGTTTGAAGAAGATCCATTGAAAACAAACACAGCATGAAGTACTTCGGAAACCAGCAGGGTGGTGAGGAGGCAACTTAGTTGTTATTCACTAACCAGAACCGTAAAAAGAAAATCAGTAAATCATACTAACTTAACAAAGTTAATGTAGTTTGTATGATGGTTACACCTGCCAAATACATAAAATCTGAACAATCCAAGGGCCACAACTCAAGTTACCAGGAGAAAATTGAAAACAACATGATTTACCAACTTCATTATCACACCAAAACCATTTTCTAACTGTTTCATGATCTTTAAAGAAGAAACTAGAGCTATCACTAAATGTGATTAATACCCCCAAAAGGATTGCTTTATAAACTGAAGAAGTTCGTAGTAACATAATACCTTGCAAACAAACTAAAAAGAGATATTGTTCTTAGAAGTTCCTCTCATTGTGCTTGACCATTGTATGAAGTTGTATTGAATGCTTAACCATTGTATGAAGTTGTATTGAATTCCAACTTGGAGTTTTCGAAAAATGCTCCAGACAGGGAAAAGTAACAAAGGGCAATAACACTGTAATTAGTCAAGATGGAGTTATGGTTCCTGTGCACTGCACTCCCTCTCACTGTGCTTGACCATTGTATGAAGTTGTATTCAATTCAAACCAGAAGTTTTCAAGTTATGCTCCGGACAAGGAAAAGTAACAAAGGGTAATAACTCTGTAATGAGTCAAGATGGAGTTATGGTTCCTGTGCACTGCACTTCCTCTAAATGTACTTGACCATTGTATGAGGTTGTACTGAATTCCAACTAGTAGTTTTCAAGTTATGCTTCGGACAAGGAAAAGTAACAAAGGGCAATAACTCAGTAAATATTCAAGATAGAGTTATAGTTATTGTACACTGCACTTCCTCTGAGTGTGCTTGATCATTGTATGAAGTTGTATTGAATTCCAACCAGTAGTTTTCAAGTTATGCTCCGGACAAGGAAAAGTAACAAAGGGCAATAACTCTTTAATTAGTCAAGATGGAGTTATAGTTCTTGTGCACTGCACTTCCTCTCAATGTGCTTGACCATTGTATGAAGTTGTATTGAATTCCAACCAGTAGTTTTCAAGTTATGCTCCGGACAAGTAAAAGTAACAAAGGGCAATAACTCAGTAAATACTCAAGATAGAGTTATAGTTCTTGTACACTGCACTTCCTCTGAGTGTGCTTGATCATTGTATGAAGTTGTATTGAATTCCAACTAGTAGTTTTCAAGTTATGCTCCGGACAAGGAAAAGTAACAAAGGGCAATAACTCTGTAATTAGTCAAGATGGAGTTATGGTTCTTGTGCACTGCACTTCCTCTCAATGTGCTTGACCATTGTATGAAGTTGTATTGAATTCCAACTAGTAGTTTTCAAGTTATGCTCCGGACAAGGAAAAGGAACAAAGGGCAATAACTCTGTAATTAGTGAAGATGGAGTTATAGTTCTTGTGCACTGCACTTCCTCTCAATGTGCTTGACCATTGTATGAAGTTGTATTGAATTCCAACTAGTAGTTTTCAAGTTATGCTCCGGACAAGGAAAATGCAACAGACCGCCCGACCGACCGACCGACCGACCGACCGACCAACCACCGGGTGACTCCTATATACCCCCCTAAACTTCGTTTTGGGGGTATAATAACTGAATTATACTGTAGCAAAGTGAAGTTATGCACTAAAACTACTGACAAAATGTTGTCCTGCAAAGTTGGCAATTGGTTAAAGTCATGTTCTTTACCTTTCAAGATTTATTTACATTCCACACAGGACTTTCAACCTCAAACATTTCAAAATTTATATCAAATAAAACTTCTACACTATCATAAAACTGAAAACATTAAATTCATACAACATCCGTGTCAAAAGTTTAGGATAAATATCAACCAGATGGTACCACAAAAAAAAAAAATCACCCACATGCAAAACTGCACATGTACCACAAATAATACATACAATGCACTCAACTTTCAAATTCATCATAAACATCATCCAAAACATCCAAGTATTTCACTTTATATAATAATCTTCAAGAAGGTTACTGAGATTTAATTCATACATAAATTAGATTACATAATTAAGTAGAATTATTTTTCATGCACTTTTTTAATTTCCTGAAGAAAGTTTTCTAAAAAGTCCAAAAATTGAATCCAGAAATTAGTTTCCGTGATAGTTTATAGTGAAATCTGACTTGGGCAGTTTAGTTGTATCACTGTACATGTATATTCCTACAGTATATTAATCCTGGCCAAGTGTCTCTCACCTTCCCCATGAACTGACAGTGAACTATAAATCATTTAATCACATTACTATATGGAATGTTGACAGAAGGTTTATCTATCAGCTACATATTACTGGGAAAAGAAAAATATTTGTTTGAGATCTTGTTGTTGTTTTAAACAAACATTTAATGCCAATTCACTAGGGGGATTACACTAGGGGGATTACACTATGTGTCTAAAATTTGCATAATTCATAATTTCCTACACAGAGCTAAGACCTGCAAATATATCTTTAATATGCAGAAATCTGACTGTAAAAGTGGACCAATGCATTCAATAGTTGTCAAAATGGATCAATATACTGTGCAACTCCCCCAAGGCTCTGTCCTAGGTCCCCTTCTCTTTCTGTTATATATAAATGACCTGCCTGAAAATTTAGTTTCACAGGTCCGGTTATTTGCCGATGACACTGCTGTTTATATCACCGTCAATAACAATTCCCAAGAAAGGATCTTACAACAAGACCTTGACAGGTTACAGCTATGGGAAAGTAAATGGGACATGGAGTTCAACCCCTCTAAGTGTACGGTGCTAAATATCACCAAGTCAAAACACCCATTTAAGTCAGTATATTCACTCCATGGCCAAGTCCTAGAAAATGTCAATGATGCAAAGTACCTGGGTGTCACTTTCTCCTCTGATCTGAACTGGAACAATCATGTTAATCAGGTTACCTCTAAGGCTAGTAAAGACCCTAAACTTTCTTAAAAGAAATATCCCTTCTAAAAATTCAAGCGTAAGGGAATTTGCATACAAAACCCTGGTTAGACCCCAGCTTGAATATGCCAGTTCTGTCTGGTGTCCTTACACTCAGCAGAACATCCACAAAGTTGAAATGGTCCAGCGCAGAGCTGCGCGATGGGTTACTAAGGACTATTCTACATACAGCAGTGTCTCCCATATGTTAGATAAGTTCTATATAAGATAATAGATCTGATGCCAGACTCCTAATGTTTTACAAGATTGTGCATGGACTGGTTGCAGTGCCCGTACCCGCTTATGTTCAGCCCTCCCTCCGTCTCACCCGACACTCACATCCTCTTTCTTTCAGGCAGATCCTCACTCCATGTAACTATTACGAATATTCCTTTTTTCCAACAACTATAGTCCTCTCGAACTCACTGCCATCTGAACTTGTGCAGGTCCCTACCCTGGACCAATTTAGACAGGGAGTGACCACTCTTCCCCACCACGTTTAAAATGAAAATATTGTTTTTATCTGTTTTAGCTGTAAAATTTCTCTTCTTAACTAACACTATCAACTTTTTATTTCAACTCTCACAAATACATGTATAGTATTACTTTTATTCTCCTTTACATTTCTTCTTTTAAACTCTCGCACAGACACGCACCTGCACATAATACTCGAAAGAGGGTGTTGCAGTATAGATAGATAGATAGATAGAACCTCTTGGGAACAAACACCCTTGGAAACACAGAAAATGTGTTTGTTGTAGAGAGGTATTGTTTTGGAGAGGTTAATTCCGTTTATATACCTGACACAACGGGATAGAAAAAGTGTGTCATTTTAGGGAGGTTGTTGCTCTAGGTAGGTATCATTCAGGGAGGTTGTTGCTCTAGGTAGGTATCATTCAGGGAGGTTGTTGCTCTAGGGAGGTATCATTCAGGGAGGTTGTTGCTCTAGGGAGGCATCATTCAGGGAGGTTGTTGCTCTAGGGAGGCATCATTCAGGGAGGTTGTTGCTCTAGGGAGGTATCATTCAGGGAGGTTGTTGCTCTTAGGGAGGTTGTTGCTCTAGGGAGGTATCATTCAGGGAGGTTGTTGCTCTAGGGAGGTATCATTCAGGGAGGTTGTTGCTCATTCAGGGAGGTTGTTGCTCTAGGGAGGTATCATTCAGGGAGGTTGTTGCTCTAGGTAGGTATCATTCAGGGAGGTTGTTGCTCTAGGTAGGTATCATTCAGGGAGGTTGTTGCTCTAGGGAGGTATCATTCAGGGAGGTTGTTGCTCTTCAGGGAGGTTGTTGCTCTAGGTAGGTATCATTCAGGGAGGTTGTTGCTCTAGGGAGGTATCATTCAGGGAGGTTGTTGCTCTAGGGAGGTATCATTCAGGGAGGTTGTTGCTCTAGGTAGGTATCATTCAGGGAGGTTGTTGCTCTAGGGAGGTATCATTCATGGAGGTTGGACTGTTGTTAATGTAACTCATGTTGTCACGAGAAATAAATGCAGTCAAATGGGTTCAATGTTTGTCAAAGAAAATAAAGCATAGCAGTCAACTGGTACCAATGTGAACAAAATGTATGTTGTCAAAAGCAGTTAACACAGTCAAATGTAATCAGTGCACTGATCGAGTGCAGTCAAACTTAGTCACAATGAAATGTAATCAGTGTAGTGAAATGTAATCATAGTGAAATGTAATCAGTGTAGTGAAATGTAATCACAGTGAAATGTAATCAGTGTAGTGAAATGTTATCACAGTGAAATGTAATCAGTGTAGTGAAATGTAATCATAGTGAAATGTAATCAGTGTAGTGAAATGTAATCATAGTGAAATGTAATCACAGTGAAATGTTATCAGTACAGTCAAATGGGATGAGTGCAGTCTCAGTTTAGTAAAATGGAATCAGTTAAAAGGAATGAAAGTACTAAAAGACAAATGTAAGCTATGTACATCGTAGTCCAATGGGATAGATGTTGTCTAAGGTTTTCCTATATTATAGTTCTGAATGTCTCTCTTCCAATTGGAAAACCCCCAGCAAATATCAACACTGCAGCATGATATCCAACAAAACAGCATCCTTCATCACAAAACCACCAACAACAAACCACATCTACCTATATTTTTACAATGAAATCTTCTAACATCCAATTTGGGCGAGTCTATTTCATTCAATAGGAGTGATTTCCACAGTTTTGACATTCAAAAGGATTACAACTTAAATTCTGATCAGATGTACTTGTCGTCTGTTTTGGAGTGTAGCTGCTTGATGGGGTACGGTAGACACAAAACACCAACAATAAACTCTTCCAATGCAAAAAATATCCACAAGATTTAAGAAACAAACATTCCAAACTTTTTCCAGAGATATAATTTTCAACCTGTCCACAAAATTTGATAAAAACAAATAAATTTCACACGAGATTACTGTTACTCTACCACTAGATTAAATAATGAGTCTTGCAACATAAATGTATCAGTAACTCCATCTAAATATTTAACGCATTCCTTTTTAACACCTTTTTTATGTGAATTAACCTCACTTCACGCTAGGTGTACGTAACATTTTTCGCTACTTGTATTTTTTAGTAACTCTAACCACAAACATTATCGTTTAGAAACTGTCACGTTATATCCCAAAATCCACACTCATGTAGTATTATAGTAAAACAGAAAACAGTCAAGCGTACAATTTATAAAACATGTCAGATAGTAAACTATCTTAACCTAATTTTAACGTTTAACGATGTTGTAAGATTATTTTTTAATCTTCTTCAACTCGTAAAACGGGACTAATAAGATTAAAATCTTTCCGAATTCAGGAAAGTTTAAAGAATGGCTGTTTGAAAAGATAACATATAAATCCCTCCACAGGGCTTACTCTATTTTAAAACTTCAACTATCAAAAACCCAAATTTTCTGCCAGAAGACATGTAAATAATATCATTCATCTAATTAACATGTTGTCCAAGGTTATGATGCTGAAAAAGAGGAAGGCATTGGGCCTTTCTCTAGAATTTGTGACACCCAAAATAACAAATTTTATGTGATATCACTTTTTTTTCAATGTGGCACCCTGTACACCCTTCTTTCCTACTAGTCTTTACCCATATATAAGATTTACTCGAGAAATACATTGTACAAGTAAAATGCAATATCATTTCTAAAACAAACAAGATTTTGTCAAAAATGTCAATAATGACTTTATCCTGGTATTTCAGGTGAACACTTGTCTTACAAGAGGGTTTACAAACACTTGAACCATCCAATAAAATATGATTATCTCTTGACAACCTGTATCATATACAACTATCCAGTATCTTTAACCCATTTTACCTAGATTTTAATTATGGGGTCTTCTGACTTCAAATCTCTCTTTTTAACAGGGGTGTTTTGCAGAATTATGATTAAAAAGGGTAACAGCTTATATTCTGATCAGACAAAAATTGTATTTGTTGTCTACTTTGGAGCTAGCTGTTTGTAAAGTTTTAGTAAACACTAGACAGAAATAGGTTAAGACCTTCAAAGACTCAGGAGACTGAAAGTTTTTACACGTAGCTTGTCCAGCAAGAGAAAAAGGCTTCCAACAGATAATGAATGTATCAGAGTTGTCTGGTTGCTGGTTTGAGACACGTGCAGGTTAGAGCTGTCTGGTTGCTAGCAAGGATAATCCATTCATCCAACGTGTCACAGATTCAAACAGGTCAGAAATGTCTCTTGATAAGCCAGCAGCTATCTTAATATGTTTCACAAATGTCAACGATTTCTGTGTAAGCCTTTAAGACACTGATGCACAGAAGAGTGCTGGGCACCTAGCCAAGAGGTCACTGGTTTGAATCAAGAAAGTTTTTTTTTTAATTGTTAGTGATCAGTATACAATGTATGAAGGGAGAATACAAGCACTGCACTATTTAATAGTGCTATTACAGTTACCTCCCTTCCATTACTGGACAGTGTGCAACACTAATAAGAGTAAATACATGTATACTGTAATTCAATTATAAAATTAAATTTTTACTGAATAAATAGGACTGCTATGCTCTGAAAAATTCAAAATATGTACTGATATTCTACAGAAAATAATCTTTATAAACACAAAGAATGTGTGCATATATAGAGGATTCCATAACCTTCATACTTCAAGTGTGACCTTGACCTTTGAGGAAGGGATGTGGGTCTTGCACGCGACACGTCGTCTTGATGTGCTAGACATGTGTACCAAGTTATTTTAAAATCCTTCAATGCATGACAGAGTTACAGTCCGGACACGAATTTGTAAGTGGGGACGCACAGACGGACAGACGCCCATACGAAGGTGTCATTAGGTGGTATTTCCATTGTTCTCGAACAATAGAGTGACCACTTAAGTAACAAAAGAATGACCACTTAAGGGACAAAAGACGGAATGAAGACAATAGATTTCTGTTGTCTTAGGCCACACCTCCTACCACCCAAGGTATCCATCGTGCGTTCGGACAGACGGACGGACGGACAGACGGTGCGATTTTAATATGCCACCCTTCGGGGGCATAAAAAAGACCAAGTGCTTATTAGGACCCTGCTTCTACCACACCAACAACACAGGCATGGTCTCCTCTGAACACTGGGCATTAGTCAACCAGAACAAGCAAGCTCGACTATTGTGGGTGCTTGCTAATAAAACAAAACTTTTATCAGTATAATAGCAAAACAAAATTCTGCTGACTCTTAAGTATGAACTAGGAAAGTTGAATCATAAAAAAAGTCAAAATCTATCACTATATATTGATTTTTTGGTAAATCAATTGTTTGATACAAAATGTACCCCTGAACACCATTGCTAAGTTCGATATAAATACCGTGGTTACTGAGATATGTGCATGATAGTACCTAGCATGCAAAACTTTAACCAAATTTTCAAAGTCAAACAAGGGCCATAATTTGTACTAAATTTATACAAGAGTTATCTGACTTGATTGTGACCCCTAAAGACATGAACAAAGTTTCAAGTCAATATCATAAGTGGTTACTGAGATATGTGCATGATAGTACCTAGCAGGCAAAACTTTAACCAAAGCTGCAACGCCGACGCCAATGCCACCGCCAACACACAAGTGACTGTTATAGCTCTCCATATTCTCCGAATAGTCGAGCTAAAAAGCAACATACATTTCAACTAATTTAGAATACAGATATATCCAAGCCTCAGAACAACTCTCCATATATACAGTCGACTCTCGAAAGTTCGAACCCGGATAATTGGAACACCCCTGATTATTCGAACACATCGTCGGGTCCCGAATTTTTTCCTTCTAAATTCAATGTGTTCACTCCGGTTAATCGGAACCCGGATAATCGGAACTTTCGAACTGATGTTATTGTCCGCCATTAATAAAAAGTGTGAATAACTCCGGAAAATTCGAACAGTGATCAATCCGCCGGCCGCATATTTTTCACACCTCGTGAAAATTGAGCGGTGCCAGCTTGATTGAGTAAATATCGTCACTTGGTAATAATATAGGATATGTGTGTTTGTTTGCCACCTGCTAACATTTATGATTATGTTTGTGGCAATCGTCGCCTTTCATAAAAGAGTTAATTGTTTCATATTCAATAAAAGCTATATATAATCTAGATTTTTCAATGTCAACCACACACTTATGTCAGAACATAGTGTACAAAGTTCTAACGTCGAGCAACCTGGTGAAGGCTTGTGATATTATAGTGAGATATGTAGAGACTGTACCAAACGCTGATCGCGAAATGAACTTCATGTGCTCAATAAACAAATTCTTACTAAAACAGTCTTGTGAGCAAAAATCTTCTGTGCAAAAGACAATCACGGATTTCTTTCAAAAGTGAGGTAGTGAACTGTCAAGTGCTAAAATGAACTGTTAATCTTAAAATGATTGGATTTTATTTCAAATTTAGAAGTGCTATGTTTTATGTCTATACTCGTTATCTTTTCCTGTCATGTTAATGCTATAATGTTATATAATTATGCTTAATGTGCTATTATCTTGATTGATTTGTGCTCTGATTTATCTCTACTCGCTTCTTGTAAATATGTTTATGTATCGTAGCTAAATTATGAAAAATAAAAAAATTGAAATAAACATGCTTGTTTTTCTTCATTTGAATGTAATCGAGTACGTTCCTACACAGGTTTTAGTACACTTCACTCTAGACTGAACGGTCTTTAGTACCATCTCCAATATGGCCGACATGCTTACTCCGGAAAGTTCGAACTACCGATAATTCGAACAAATTTTGCTTCCCCGAGGGTGTTCGAGTTTTCGAGAGTCGACTGTACAAGTAATAGGAGTCAGCCTCAGCCCACGCCCCCAGCCCCCACCCCCGCACTTACCTGTCAGACAGTTTGCTCCTACAACTCAGGCTCCGCTCCATTACTTCCTGTTTATACTTGGTATAATACAACCAAACACACAATATTTAACCGTTGGGTAATGTCTCAATGTTCTTTAGTCACTGTACAATGTAACCTCTGTTGTTGTCATTCAAATGGCAACATACAAACTCTCAAAATGAACCAATCACTGCAAAAATCCGTATTTCCTACACCACACAGGAAATTATGTTATCCTCTGATAATGTATCTGTTTCAATTATTATAGTCCTTCTACATTCTATATAACATCAACAATCCCGTATATTTCACTTTTATCAATGTTCTATAGAAATATTTCCAGCAAGTCAGCAAAAATTGTGCACATTCTCTTATCGGAACTCTGTATTGATTAGCCCTAACATCATAAAGCACCCCACAACAATATTTCCATATTTTGCGATCAACAAATCATCCGCAGCAGGCTATCCCAGACATAGCAAGTTCATCATTCACAGAAATATTGTCGAAAATATAAAATTGCCGTCAACTTGTGACGAAGTTAATACTGTATATACAGATCGCTGATGCCAGAATATTTTCAGCAGTTGTAGTCAATTTAATACAACAGTTTAACACTGACGTACATTTATTTGCATAACAGTATTGCACTCTTTGTCGCTGTTAATTAAATTTTTACGTATCCAGATACATGGCAAATTGAATGTTCAAACACATTTCAGTATTGTTACTGATTGGCAAAACCTCAATGGCATATATATTTTCATCAGTTTGTATGTTTTATATCCATACACAAACAGTACTGACAAATAGACGACATTATATTTTTTGACATTAATGTTTATTCATGGACAACATCTTTATAATATTTATTGGTCAGTGTTATGATCAAACCTGCAATAAAAGTCAGACAGACTAGCCACAGGTATACATGTATTACTACTCAGATGTTAAAGGTCCATGATCAGTTTGGAATATAGGAAAAAGACAGTGACCATTTTTTGTACAAAAACAACATCACAAGTTGCTTTTTAAATCCAAAAAACATGTTATATTTTTTCCAAACTTTTTTTATTTAGCATGGTTAACCAAGCACCAGTATAACAGATAAAAGTTGAAAACATGACTTTATCATCCAAGATTATATTAATGGTATTTTGTTTATGTGAGTATAAAGTTACACTTGGAGTGTGACAAATGCTATTTTATTTGATAATGTATGTGATTTCTGGTACCCTTTTCTTGCCAGGAGCTTTATATTCATCATTTTATGATGTAGGTTAAAACATTTATCATGGTTTGGGTTTTACAATAAAATTAAATCAAACATTTGCTATAGGATGTGAATTTCTGTTTTAAAAATGAATTACTTCTTGACTTAAAAAGAACCCTACCATATTTATTCCCACTATCATATTATTAAAGGGCCATGCTTAAACAATGAATAACTGATTAATAGAGGTATAGAACTGGCAACTTTCTAAACATTTACTTTAAGATTTTTAAATTTTCCTAGTTTTTATTTTAAGAATCTGAGCAATAATTCCTAACATTTTGCCCCATGTTACTGCACAGCTTGAACATTATTATACATTTCACAGCATTTTATCACATTTTTCAGAGCATTCTTAAAATCCTACATAAAATTATGTTCATAACTTTAATATTTCCCCCAACTATTTTACATCCATCATTTGCTATATTCCAAATGTAATTTTACAAACTTTTTATCACAGAATCTCATGTGCACAATTCTTGCCGACTGCAAATTTATCCCACATATAAATCAACCTAGCATATTAAGTATTATCCTAATGAAACAAGTTTACAGAGTGACAAAAATGACAAGTATTTTAGCCCTGATGATCTGTCTTCATGTTTGAAGTATCCACTTAGAGAGCACTTCAACAATGAACACTGAACATCCATTATCTGTATCCCAACAAGGCAATTTTGTCACTTATTTAGAAGGGATTCTGGGAATGTATACATGTATATTATTTATCTGTTAACTTAAGTCCCATTTGCAATGTAGACACTCATTGATAGATAAAAAAAAAACTTACAGATAGAATACTGATAGAATTGTGCTATGTTTTAGTCTTAAACAATGCCAACATACAAATTTCTTTCATATTTTTGTCACTTCATTACAGACAACCGTTCTTATCTTTTGCAGTATTTCGCTATGCTATCAATTTATAAAGTGAAAGCAACCTTAATAGGAATAATTTTCCAACAAATAACAGACAGTATCACAGGTAAGATATTTTTCTTAGTAATATAAGAGCTACAAGTAATTCAGTACACAACAAATGCCGGCAGGATGTGTCTACAAGCAGATTAATTAATCATTATACCCAGAAATATTCACAGCTTTAATTAACATTAATAAACTCTACAAGCAAGATTCCAGAATAAAATTTTCAGATGTTGCAGTTCTACTGTTTTGGTACTGTGGTAAGTCAAACAGCCACTGGTGGATAAATACAACCATGGTTACAAATCTTGATTGTAGAACAGAGTACGTTGTACAGTAAAGTAGAACTACTTTATAACTTTATACACCTATACAATCTTCATATAAGTGCACCTGTTGTTTTCCTTCAAACAATGAATGCTGCCTGTACAATATACTGTATGCAGGTAGCTTAGAAACTTGTAGAAACATGTAGAAGTTCTTATATCAACCCTTACCTGATTCTGTTTTTTGAAAGAAGTATAGTTTGTACATGTATGCAAGCTTATCATGGTCTGTATTGATGGCTATTTGCGGGCAGTAAATTTGAACAATAAATGTCACTGTCGGATTTAAAATAACACAAAACGTACCAACAAATTCTTTAATACATTTCCTACAGTAACTGTGATCATGATCACTAATTGTTTGAAATGTACATGTATTTATTTATACACAGCATTTTTACCTTATACATTAGGGGCCAGTACAGGGTGTCTTCCCTAACTGATCATGCAGTTTTCCCCCTTTAGAAATAAGACTATTCATGAGGACATTTGCATCCCCTGTTGACAATTATCATGCTAATGTTCCCCAAATTGAGGGGTTTGTCTCAGCGCCTTCTCCAAACTTGAAAAAGATGCCCTGGTATAGTTCTACAGTAGGATATTCAGTACTGCCTGCAAAACAACAATAACTACTACACAGGTAAATATTTATGCTAAATGTATATGAGTGTTTAGGCAACATTCAAGTCTTACCTTATATTTGTATCCAAACCTAACATAGCTAATGGAGCATCACTAACACTCACTGATGCATCCATATTCAGTTTTTCCCCTGACTCATCAGGTTTCAGTTTAGTACAATCAGCTTGTTCTATAGCTGTCTTTGAAGTACCGGTCCCATCATTGTTTACCACATGACCTGTTTCCTTAACAATTAACCTTTCATCACGTAGTTCTTTATTTTCCATAATTTAACACAATCTGACAATTTTTTCTCCTTTAAATATACATGTAACATACAAAAACGTTCACTAAAGTTGAATTGTGCTCATTACCTGTGATTTCTTACAATAAAGTTTAAATTTCTTAGCAACAAACAGTTTGAAGTGTACTAAATACACTGACTAGCAGCTTGTATCAGCTATGTTGCAGTTTACCCTAACTTAATTACAACAATTAATTCATTACTCCCACACCATTCACATTTTTCTCCAAAGCTTTTGTAACATATTTCCCAAAACTCAATGGATTCACAAATACATTACAACCAATCGGTAAACAGCTGCATATGAAAACATTTTTAACAGAAACAGCAAAAAAAATTCCTCCACTTAAAAAACACATGCAACTGCATTGACAAGATAAACACCACATATCCTGTCTCGCATACAGAAACACATACATTCATAATGTTTCTTCATTTGAAAGGAGCCATTTATTTTTGAATGGATTACTTTTTACAAAACACTGCGGGCATTCCAACACTGTCAAATGATATATTGTACAGGAGATTCAACTATCTAGTTCTATTTCCTATATTTGCATAAACTAGTTCTGCACTGACATTATAAATAGAACTAAAATCTCCTTTTCAGGCCACAGAACCCTCCTCTTTTTTTTAGAAAATCTACATTTCATACAATTCAGCACTTCTTCAGTCATATGTGATTGCAATTTCAAAAACTGAGTCAAGTTATGAGAAATCCAACCTTCTTTCTTTTGTATTAATCATAAATACAAAGTTAACCACTTTAGGTATTAGTATCATTGCATGATATCCCACAGAAGCAGAGACTTTTTTTTTTTGCACAACGGGGCTTCTACCTTTATTTAAGCCTATCAATTAGAAACAGCAGTTTTACAATATTTCAAACAGCAGGTACCATTAAAATTTACAACAGAAAAAGCCTTAAAAATAGGAAACTTTACACCACTTTTAAAAGTCAACAGTTGAATCCCCCTACCCCTATCATATTAAAAAATTCAACTGAAAATGGGAAAAGATTTTATAAATTTGTGAAGAACAGACTACAGTTGACATTATAGAAAAAGGGAAATAAACCTGTACAAATGGTTAATTAGCTAAAGGAATCCACTTGCTTTATTACTTCCCTCTACAGCATGTTAAATTCCATAAAGGTTGATGTGTTTATATCAATGTTAGATGTTTATACGTCTTTCTTTCTTATTCATTGTGTTTCTTCATGAAAGTGTTTCTTCATTTTTTAAATATCACTGTGCTATACTTACAGCTTATATCTTCAATTTATATAGCAATATTGGGTACTTTTTTGTACAAACAATGGTCGTTTTCACTGGCAAGACATCTTTCCTAATATAATTTTATATATATGTTACGTGGATCCGTCATACTGGATACAAAATATAATTTTAAAACACTACAAAGTATATTAAAGTGACATTATGCGCATCTTACTGCACATAGTGTATTTTTGGTGACAGTTTTATAAAAGCAATTTTTGGTTGCTGTTCATTTAAATGTGTTAAATTAATGATTATGCCGCATTAGTATTTGAAGTTGGTGCTTTAGATATAAAAAATCGACTGGTAAAATGATAGCTGATTGTGTCTTGGTAGAGATTTCGGCAGTGGAAGAGAAGCAACTCCTGCATGCAGTTGTTCTTTTCTTAAATTGACTCTCCCAGTCAAATAACAAAATCAATATTTGCAAAGTTATTATTTCATACTGGTAGCTTTGGTGTATTGGGTTAAAAGCTATTATTTCCTCTACGCTTTTGTACACACAGCATATTCAGCTGGATTTTTACTTGAAAAAAATGTGCATAATGTCACTTTAAATCATATTCAAAGTGCCCCTATGACTTTAATATCAATAGCTATAAAGTAATTATTATATATATATATGAGGATCTTAAACTTATATGCTATATTCTTTGTTGTCAGTAACTTTAAAGAAAACAGGAGGTCTAACATGGCTCTCTATCACTCACATACTCGCATTGACTATATAATACAAGGTCAACAATCGCGTTGCAGGAAGGGAAATTTTGACCTGGGTGGGTCATGATTTGAACCATATTCATAGAGGTCCGCTACACAAAGCAACATTCCAAATATCTATGCACTGGGCCTTGTGATTTCAGACAAGAAGAGTTTTGAAGTTTTTCCTATATAAGCCTATGTGTGAATTCAAGTGACTCCCGGGAAGGGTCAGTTTTGAACAGTCCTGGTAGAGGTCAACTAGGCAATGATACATGCTAAATATCTCAGCTCTAAGCGAAGATTTTTTAAGTTTTTCCTATTGGTTGCCATAGAAACCAAAATTCTGCTTTGAACAACTTTGATAGAGCCTCATGCAAGGAACATCCTTAACAAGTTTCATCAACATTGGCCCAGTGGTTTCAGATGTCATCTGAAGGAAATGGTAGCTGGATGGACAGATAGACAATGTATGGTCGTAAAAGCTCACCCTGGAACTTTGTGCCAGATGAGCTAAAAAGTATGGAACCTAGTGAAAGGCATTTATTACCTCTGTGTTCAAGGATTTACCAAAGTTTTGTGCAGAACCCATGGATTTCTTTGGGGTTTATACTGGTCTCTGAACTTACAAAATGGTCATATAATCGAATTTACTAGTCAATGTATACAACACTTAAAAAGGAACTAAAACTTACAGTAAGGCTTTTAATGTCGATGTGTTAAGCACGGGCTGAGCACATCTCCTGAACTAAAGAAGCCCAATTGAGCTAATACATCATACATAAAACAATAGAAAAATATACTTTATTATGTAACTTTTTTTCTACAAAAAAATGCATGTTCAATCTTTCACTGTATGTTTCAGTGTAGTAAGCAATAAGAATATACAGGTAAATTTTATGTCAAAATCTCGTTGGTAAAATGTTTAAATTTTAACTGCAAAGCCAAACAATGTTTTTACCAGATCTGTATTGATGAAATGAATATTCTGTGAAAAAAATTAACTTGTGCTTTTTCTAGTTAAAAAGTTTTTGTTTTTTTTTGCTTTATCAATTTATTTACTCTGATAGGGAGGAGTCCCCAGCCTGGTAAATTTCTTATTTTTACAATTCATTTTTACTACAAATATTGCAAGTTAATGACAGAGTTACAATACAATAGAGTGATGGTTATTGTCTGATAAGTTTTGGCTTTGCCAAGACATCATTCTGACCAGTTAACCAACAGGACTATTAGATCGTGTTCATTTCTTCAATCATTCAGTAAAAGGTGAAAACCCTGTATTTACCTTAAAAAAGTATGCAAGTTTGAATTCCTTTCAAATGAAACAAAGCGTTTTTAACAACATAGAAATATATATGTTTATTCTATATTATAAAGTCAATTATAGATGATAATAAGCTTTTTAACATTTTTATTCTTGGATTTTGCACATTTTAAAATTAAGATGCATACTAGAGATCAGCTATGAAAGCCGAGGGATTACTGAGCCCTGTCACTGGCTTTTGGGGGAATGGGGCCAGCCCTTTGATTGGGGAAAAATGCTAGTGCATGCTTCTGGTTACAAACTGCTTCGTGATTTTACTTCTTTAACATGTTGTGAACTTCTTCCTTAGTTCCTATAGAATACTGTATTTATAAATAATAAATTGGGGTTTTTATCCAATATATAAAATATGCACTGTGAGTTGGTATCTTATTGTTCCTTCCAAGGAACTTTGATTTGTACAGACACACTTGACTGAACAATGCAGCACGTAAGCCGTTTTTCGGTGTGTTTCCGTTATAAATAAACGTTGTGATATTGAAAATTAGATGGAACAAACTAACAACTAATAAAGCCGTTCTTTTCCATACACGCTACATGTTTACGTTACTGTGGTTATTTCCCTTTGAAAGTTTATGTGGTAACTTTACTGGGTAAGCTATAGTCTCACTATTTGCACTTTGAAGGCAAACCAATTTTACAGACCTGTTGACATTTAATAGCTGTCCGCCTTCTACAAAATGATGCGACAGTTATAAAATATCCGATCTGTGTCACACTGAAACGCCAAATTAATTAGGCTATGCACACATATACAAAATAAGCTATTGCACGTTGGACTTGCAGAAATCGCCCGACAATGCGTTTGCTTCTGCATAATGAGTTTGACAAAAAGCTGAAAGAATGTTAATTTAAATATCGTTTGCATAGCGTAGAAATATTGTTGCTGGAAGTATTGGCGCGAACTTACCATGTGATCAATTTAAAAGCAGATTTAGTGTGATGTATAATAACAGGTGCGTGGAGTCTTAAATATTGTAGATACTAATGCCTGAATTGGCTTAGACTGTCGCAGTTTGTACTTCAATAATATATATAGAAAGATGTGCCCTAGAAGGAACTTTTGGAATGCTATAACTTGTGATCTTTGTGTGTGATCATAATTGGGCCCGTCATAATTTGTGATGTTTCCTAACCACCTGTCATGCGAATGGTGAAGAGAACATACCTTCCAAGTGATGTTAGCACCATACGGATTGGATAACCAGGAGGAAGCAGCGTCCAGGAAGCGTAAGGCAAAATCTGTATCAACGATTATCACCAAAAAGCATGAAGTAATTGGGAAACTCGTATCTGACAGTGATTAATGTCGAAAAACTCCAGACACCGGAAATGGTTAAGCATTTCCTGTTTCCATATTTGGAAATGGAAAATCCGCAAATGTTGGTTAGGCCGCGACGCATCTATTTCCCTATTATTCGGTGCAACATCAGTAGGTTATGATGTAATAAATGTAGTATCGATTATGGTTTGAAACCTTTAAATGTAGTTTCTACTATATCGAAATGCTTTATACTTTACATGTTGTTCATACTGCTTTAGGCATATTAATTAAAGTGCACTTATATTTCATAACATTTATCACTATTTTACTTCTTATTAAAACTGGATAAAAGCTTGTTAAAAAATCACTTATATACCTATATATAGCAGTTAGGCAGAAACGTATTTTGGAACCCATTAATTTTTAGTTAGTCTATTTTTGAACGCATTTAGGGTGGGTACTTTGACTATATATCCAGGGAGCTTGTTCCAAGGATTTACCACCCTGTAACTGAAAGTGCCTTGCTTTAGTGTTATTCTTGTCCTACTTTTGTACCATTTGATTGAATTACCTCTAGTAATGGAGCTAGATAATTTGTAAAGCTTTTCTTTTTTAATCTTATCTATACTGTTAATGATTCTGTATACCTGTACCATGTCTGCTCATTCCACGATACTCAAGTGAGGGTAATTCTAAGGGTTTTAACCTGTGCTGGTATGAAAAATTCCTAGGGTTACCCTTAACTCTAATGGCTCTACGCTGAACTTAAATGCGCGTACTTATTATCATTATTCCCAGTCTTTCACATCTTGCAAGACTACCCTTACTTTGAAGATATATCCATATACAAACAAAAAATTGCGAAAACAGCATGTTAACCATGATACAAGAACGTCCTATTAACGTGACTGGAACATTCGTTTTAGCTGACACTTCAAATTAAGTCATCAAAACCTGTTTTATGGATTACAATCACATGCAGTAGATCCCTTTAACGACTGAACATCAAACCAAAGAAAATCTGCCAAGGAGGTGTCTTTTAAACACGGAGGAAAACGGAACTATATTTTGATAGGGAATATGTTTGAGTGGGCCGCGGAGAAACACCGCCTATTTGCAGTATTCATATCCAATCCAAGTATATCTCTTTTTTGGTATGAAGATTTTAACTTGCCATGTCTTACAACACTACTTATATTTATAAATAAATATGTATTTAGTGAAATGTATGATGCAAGAAAGCAATGGTCACATTACAGAGATATGGTAAGAGACCATTCAGATGTGAACCATTCAGCTACAAAGAATTTATCAGGCTGTGTTCAAAGTGTGCGCTGTTTTTTCTAATTTACCGTCTTTATTTTGATATTACAGTTTTGTGCTTCTTTGAGGCCTTTTGTGTTTGCCAAACCATTGCTGTACCTTTTTAAGAATGCATTGGTTCTAGTTTTAGCTCCCCCTGCTGTGAGTGAGTGGACATCACAGTGGTTAGACCTGTTTTTGTGGCTCTGATTTAGCTGGATTTTACAGTGTTTATTGGAATTATTACCAATTTAAAATATATATGGATAGATTATTGAAAGTATGAACTTTGTGATGGTGATTATGAATTTAACATTTGTTCTACAGATTTTTGAGAAATTAAGAAAATTTGAACAACAATAGAAGGAACAAAAAGAAATTGTAACTGTTACATAAAAACCAATATTGGTAACTATCCAGGTGATGTGCTGACTTTAATCCCTCTTTTGTTCAGTGACATAATGGGACACTATATATTCTTACAATAGTCACATATATTGAACTATTATTTTCTTTCTACAAATTTATCAGCCTAAGGAGGCCAAAAGGAGTAATCCCTTTCTACGCTTATAGTCACTACTTACTATATTGTAAAATGGGAGTGGACTTAACTGTTTATAGGGTGAGAATTGGCTCATTTTGTGGTGGATTGACAAGGAATTATAAGTGTGATAGGCCACATAAAAGTGTTTATAATCCATACACAAAGTCGTCAGACATATACATAAGAGTATTCTCATCTTGCGTTGTGGTATGTTTGATATTGCTTGGATGCAGTATGCTCTTCTTACATGTCAAAAGGTAAAATCAGACATGTTCATTGGTCAGGATATTTGTGCAAGGACACCAACGAGCAATCCAGCTTGTTATCGTTCGGGAACTATTGTAGACATAACTGTATGGAATAGTGGCAATAACATGGTCTGTAATATGTATGCTTTCTTCGCCGAGCGTCTACTTTTGCTGTCATCCGACGTTGAATTAAATCCTGGGCCCTCTTCTGAAACACAAGCTATCCTTGATGCTATTGAGGCTTCCAACTTCAAAACGTTAAACGAGATTGCTATAGTGAAAAATGAACTTTTGTCTGTGAAGTCCGAAATTGTAAACGTTCAATCTGAGTTGTCTTCAATGCAATATAAGTTGGGTCGAGTTGAACAAAACCAAAATGTGCTGAGTGATAAGGTTTATAAAATGGAAAATAAAATTGATGATATAGAATATTCTAACGAAGTAGCTGTTGGTGATATTGATGCTCTTGATTTGAAATTCGAAAGGCATTGTGAAAAGTGTGAAAAACTGGAAGATCAGGTTGACAGGTTAGAAGCGGAACAGCGGAAAAATTATCTTCGAATATTTGGTTTACCTGAGCAACAAAATGAGTCAGAAGAGTCCTTGAAATCTACTGTGAAAAGTGAAGTTTTTGATGCTGCTAGTCCTGATGATGTAATTGATCAGGGAACTATACTGTTTGCTAAAAGATATGGTAACTACGATACCGATCAGCCAAGAATGGTACTTGTTAAACTGTCGGACTTCAACACCAAGCTTAAAATATTCAGTGGCCGCGACACGTTGCGTGACAATGGAATTCGCGTATCGAATGATTTAACTATAAAACAACGCACTGTCCTAAAGGTTTGAAGGCAAACGGTAAAAATGGTTACTTTAAAGGAGGTCGATTGGTTGTTCTACCCGATTCGAGAAAGGACAGTTACACTAATGATGGCATAGGAACACGTGTCTTTAAGCGGGGTCACCGTACTTTGACTGAGAATATGGTCAAAAGTAGCACAGATATGAATTCGAGTCTCAACTCTAGTTTCAATACAGTGGTAGATTTGACTGATTCAGCGATCAATGTTAAATAGGGATCAGGCCAAGGTTCTATACCTAACAATAAAAATATCATTTGTAGAATGGAACATTGAAGGTATTACTAGTAAACTGGATGACATTTCATTTATTAACTATGTAAATCAGTTTGATGTAATTGGTTTCACAGAAACATGGGTAATTGCTTTAAATAGCATTGGTACAGTATTTAGTAACTATGTTCCATTTATTAGTCCAGCTAAGAGGTCAAAGAAGGGTGGTAGAAATATGGGTGGGGTTATTGTCCTGATACGAAATTGTTTGGCTGACTATGTGAAACAAGTAAGCCCCAATTTTAAGTACGGTGTTATTCTAAAAATTGACAAGCAAATAATTGGATGTGATAAAAACTTGTTGTATGCATGTATTTACTTTCCACCTGTAGGTTCCCATTTTATGAAAACAAGACTGAATCTGGTATACAGGGTTTAGAAAGTGAAATTATGATCACAGACTCTTTACATGAATCCAATTTGTTGTTCTGCGGCGATTTTAACGCACGCACAGCTGATCTAGATGATTTTATTTTATCTGAAAATAATGTACCTTTGTTTAAAGAATACAATGAAATTCTAAATGATACAATCACTACAAACAGGAGTTCATGTGATAAATGTATTAATAAGCCAGGTCGAGATTTGCTTGATTTTTGTAAAGCTTATGGGGTTTCTATTGCTAACGGACGAGTAGGTAAAGATGCTGGAAAAGGTGAATTCACTTTTATTGACTCTACGGGGTGCAGCGTTATTGATTATTTTTTAGTCTCAAAAAATATTTTTGTAAAAATCTGTAATTTTTGCATAGACACTGTTTCAACATGTAAACATTTACCTATAGTTTGCTCGGTAAGTTCACAGATTAATACTGGTACAGAAAATAATGACCAAGTCCTAGATAAGTGTGTTGCTAATACTGCTTACTATAAATTTTCAAATACAGAAAATGAATCAGAATATAGAGATAATATTAAAACTAGCATATTAAATGGTGAATTTGATTTGTTTGACAATGAAATTTGTGATATGTCTATTCGAATTGATGATGTTATAGATGATTTTGAAAATTTAATTCTAGCTAGCAGTGCTGAATTTAAAAAGTGTAAAACTATTTCTAAAAAAAGGTCCAAAAGTAAATGGTTTGACAAGGATTGTCAGTTAAGCAAAAAAGCGAAAAATGAACTGCTAAGAGCATTTAGAAGAAGTAAAGCAGTATGTGATTTAAATTCCTACATTGAAAGTAAGAAAAGTTATAACAGGCTGTGTAAAAATAAAAAGTACAATTACAATCATAATGTTATGCGCTCAATTGCATCGTCTGTTAGAAATCCAAAACAGTTCTGGGCAAAAATAAGAGCTTCTGAAAGCTCAGCGAATGAAAACCCTCGAATATCTGTATCTCAATGGCATGATCATTTTAAAAATGTTTTTCAATCAACTATACATGAGGATAGCAATTTACTTGATGATATACATATAAATGCAAACCATGAAACTCTGAGCATGCTGAATGAGAGTGAGAATTGTTTATTCAATGATGAAATTTCTGATGATGAGATCATAGGTGCTGTTAGTGACCTAAATAGGAATAAAGCAGCTGCAGGGTACTTAGTGCCTGAACATTTAATTGCAGCAATTGATTTGTTGTTGCCCTATATACGTAAGATTTTTAACAGAATCTTTTGTAGTGGTGTTTTCCCTGAAAAGTGGTCTCTTAGTGTACTAGTTCCTGTGCATAAAAAGGGACCTATAAATAATCCTGACAACTATAGGGGTATAGCATTATTGCAAATCTTATGTAAGGTATATGTAAATATTCTAAATAAACGCCTTACTTTTTTTCTAATGCATTTAATAAAAATTACAGAGTCTCAAGGAGGTTTTCGTGCAGGATATTCTACAATTGATAACGGTTTTATTTTATATTCCCTAGCTCATAAACATCTATGTAAAAAACGTAGAAAGTTGTATGTGGCTTTTGTTGACTTTAAAAAGCTTTTGATAGTGTCGACAGATCTAAATTATTCATTGTACTTGTAACAAATGGTGTTAAAGGCCGTTTGTTGCAATCTATTAAGAGTATCTATGACTCAGTTAAAGCTCGTGTCCGTAGTAACTCGTCCTATAGTGATGAATTTGATTGCCCTATAGGATTGCGTCAGGGCTGTAATTTAAGTCCAATTCTTTTCTCCTTGTTTATAAACGAATTATATACTGCTCTAGCAAATAGTGGCATTTCTGGTATACAGCTGACACCAGATCTTGTACAAGTCTTAATATTGCTTTTTGCCGACGATGTAGCTTTGACAGCAGATACTGTAAATGGATTACAACAACAATTAAATATCCTATCTAATTATTGTAATGAATGGAAAGTAAAAGTCAATATTCAGAAAACTAAGATTTTGGTTTTTAAAAACGGTGGACCCTTGTCTCGACATGAGAAATGGGTGTATAATGGTGACCAAGTACAAACTGTTAACGGGTTTTGCTACGTTGGATTGTTATTTAGTAATAAGCTTTCTATGTATAAAATGGCAGAAAATGTGGCTAATAAAGCCAAAAAGAGTCCTAGTGTCTTTATTATCATCATTAAATCACTTAATGCCAATGTCAAAAGAAGTGTTTTTTAAATTATTTGATACGAAAATAGCACCTATTTTGTTGTATGGATCTGAATTATGGGGGTTAGATTATATGTATGATATAGAAAAAGTTCATTTATATGCATGTAAAAGGTTTATGTCAGTTCCATTAAAATCGTGCAATGCAGCTGTAACAGGAGATTGTGGAAGACACTCTATGCAGATACTTGCCTCTAAGAGATGTATAAAATATTGGCTGAAAATTTTAACTATGCCAGATTTTAGATATGTTAAAAAATGTTACCAAATGTTAATATATTATGACAGTCAAGGGCATACTAATTGGGTTTCAAAAGTTAGGCTTCATTTATATAGGAATGGTTTCGGTTATGTATGGGAAAACCAAGGTGTGGCAAATCAAAAGTTATTTTTATTTCAACTAGAACAAAGATTAAAAAGATCAGTATTTTCAGGAGTGGTCGAACGAGTGTAATACAAACGCAAAATTAATTTCATACACAAATTTTAAATACATTTTTAAATGTGAGAGATACCTTGATATTTTAAATATAAAGAAATTTAGATTTGCTTTCGCTTCTTTACGCACATCATCACATTCGCTAATGATCGAAAAGGGGCGTCATATCGGAATTCCTAGAGAACAGAGGTTTTGTTTTAATTGTTCTAATCAAGTTGAGAATGAATACCATTTTGTGCTTATTTGCCCCCTCTATTGTAACCTTCGAGAAACTTATATTAAAAAGAAAGTTTTATGAAAACCCTACTTTAAACAAATTCAATATACTGATGTCAACAGCAAATGATCAAACAATTAAAGACTTAGCAATGTACATATACTATGCTTTTAAATTAAGGTCAAGTATTCTTCAAGTATAATTATGATCCTTTTTATTGATCAGTATTGTTTAGCTATTACTCTCCTGATCATGTCTTTCTTGCTTTTCGTTTCGACAAGATACATGGTAAAGGAGAAACGAATGTCTAGGATGTATATAGTAAATCATAACTTTGTATGCATAATCTGTAATTATCAAAAATATGACTACTTTTCTTGCTTTTTTTCTTGATATGTTATTCATTTATTTATATTGAATGCATACTGATATTTATAACCACTGTGTCCATTATGCTATTATGTATAGACGTATAAAATGTTCATGTGTATAGGCTGGAGGCCTGAATCATAATAAACGATTTGAATTTGAATTTGCTCCTCCAGATTAATCTTAGCCTATTACGTTTTTTGTTGTTTTTTTTTACAGTTTTTGTCAATGTTTGTCTATCTTAGTGCGGTGGAATGTTCATTAGTTGTTCGGAAGTTGCTTTTAAATTATGTTTAGCTTTGTACGTTTGTGCTCTTTTTTAAATTCAGTTTTTTACGCAGTTTTCTTAAATTGAAGTTATTAATCTATGGCTTGGGGTGCTTTATCGAAATTGAAGCATTCCCTGGAGGTGATGTGCTTGGCGGAATAATTCACGAGGGCGAAAAAAACAAAATAATATCAAACAGGGGATGCCACGTACCAAAAACGCAGCCTCCCCAAAACGAGCCCCACAACACCCAGAAGTGCACACCACCAACACACACACACACACACACACACACACACACACACACACACACACACACACACACACACACACACACACACACACACGACACACACACACAATCATGTACACACACACATATACACTACCAACACACACTAGCATACAAAGCAAACACACGAGGACAAAACGAACAATTAAAGGAACACAGTGGGGCGAAGTCCGAATGAATCATTGTGCAGGCACATTACCGACGGGAAATTCTTCAATTCCGATAAACCTATTCGAGCCATAGATTATTTCGATTCTTATAAGCCGAATTTATGAAAACAATAACAACTACTACGGACTTTTTTCAGTTCGACGGTAATGTGTAAAATGGTGGCTATTGGAATTCACTCCTCCGCTAAATTGAACTGTACAACGTTTTAATGTGGAGTAAGGACGTCAATGTGATGACTTAAACGCTTTCATTCATTGTTTTGTTACTTGAAGTCCCAGGAGCACTTTGACTGTATAATTACTTGTAGCCCTTTTATTACCGAGAGAGATATCTTAACGGCTAAATTGACTGTTATGTTACGAAAAACATTTTTGATGTTGCTTTCAAATCGAAAGTATTACATGCTATATTCACAATGGAATACATCAGCACTGTTCCAGAATTAAAAAAAAAAACAGAGTTCTAATATAAATCTTTCTCCCTTTTGCGTGAGTTTATTGCATGCCTTACCATCAGCAGATGACGAAGTTTTAGCTTACTCTGGTAGTCTTACTGTTTCACAGAACTGCAACCCTCACCAGGCTAAAGAGACCCACTGAAATAAATCGCCACGAGCCTGCACCACTTCAGCTATCCCTTTAGTCACATACACTCGGCTGCACAGAAAAGCGTATACTTTTTTATTTTAAAAATCTCCATTTTGATAAAAAGTATCGGGCTCAAACTTCGAACACCCTTATACACAATTTGCTATCGATCAAGCATAAAATCTCCGATATCAGTGGCATAAATTTCAATTGAATGGGAATTGTGTAATTTCAAAGTATTTATTCGTGCAACCTAAGTCAACGAAAATGTGTTTGGTCACATTCTTTTTGCCTTTTATAAAGGTGTTTTACCAAATTGCTAAGATTTGTTGAGAACCAGCGAATCCAAGGATTGCCCAAGGTGTCAACGTAACGCACGTAGCATGACATTTGGATGCAATAGAAATACAATTATTTGCCAGCGTCAACGTTTTTAAGAAATCGATGGTGTCGCCGCGGATCCGACAGACCTAGAGTGACGAACGCAGGTATAGACCGCACCTTCATAACGTTGACACACCTGCGACTTCGCTTTAAAACGGCGTCCATTACAGCAAGAGTGCACGGTGTCAGGAAGTATACTGTTTTGTGTCGTTTAAGGCATGCTTATGTGCATATTTGTCCAAGGAGACCGTACACATATAGGACCAGATCTATCACCGCGTAATCGGACTGCTAATTTCATTTGTAATGGACACGACGTCGATCATTCATCATCTTTGTTAATGGCTAACCGTCATAACTGACTATTATGGCCATGCGTGGGGTGGGCGGGTGGCGGTGTGGGGTGTGGGGGGTGGGGGGGGGCGGGTAGAAAAAGTTAAAAGATTGCCAAATCTCCTAGGTTACTCAGTCCACCCAGAAGGTTTTTGGCAATGTGATAAAAAAGTGCAAAAAGCCTAGCTCAGCCTTAAAATACCTACAATAGTGCAACTCTACAATTGTATGTGTGGTGAAGAAAACGAGAATGTTAGTGCAGTTAAAAAGATAACAGCTCTGTACTGCCTAAGGTATGTGTGGCAAAGTAGCCAGTGCTGCCCTGAATGCAGCAGCAGTGTCAGCACTGACTACATAGACCGGCAGAGAGTTCCATTCAACTATTGTACGTGGGAAAAAGGAGAACTTCATATAATCTGAAGGTGTATGTTGGATTTGATAAGCTAGATGATGGAAATGCCTTGAGTGTAAAGAGTCATGTTTGCGACGGTGTTATATCAACTAGCCCATAATGGATCTTATAGAAAAGAGTGAGACGGCTGTTCTGTCTTCTTCTCTCTAGGGATTCCCACTGTAGCAGGTTAAGACTGTCTGTTACTGTTCCAGGCGCCTTGGGGTAGTTGTTGGTTACAAAACGTGCAGCTCTTTTTTGAACGTTGTTAAGTTTACCATTCTCATGGTAAGGGTCCCAAACTGATGAACTGTATTCTAGAGTTGGTCTGACGATGGATTTGTATGCTGCTGCTTTGGTTTCTGGTTTTGCTGAGTGGAAGTTTCGCTTTAGGAATCCAAGGTTTTGGCTAGCTTTGCTGGAAATTTTATTTATATGTTGTGTCCATGAGAGGTTTGAAGATAGTTCAATACCTAGATGTGTAGCTTGTTGTACAGACATCTTCCACTTCTTCTCCTACTCTTCTAGGTTGTTTAGGTCGTCTTGGAGGATCTGAGTGACCAATTGTCTCAAATTTATGTTCTATGTATTTGCGCTGGGGACGTTGGCAGTGATTTTGGGTTCTATCCTCAGACGATCGAGTTTAAAAATAATTTAAGTCCTCATGATGGTCGGATTCGAGTTTTCAGAAGGTGAGGGGAGTCCCTTGTATTGCGTCTTACTTGAGGGGTTGGAGAGTGATGGTTTTGGGTGAATTCACCGTGTGCGGGCGGGGGGGGGGGGGGATTGGACGCGGGGGCGGAAACCCAATTGACGTTGTTGTTGTCCAGGGTAATATTGATGTTCAGTTATTTACATTTATGTAAATCCATGAAGATCTTGTTTGCTCACCTTGAAAATAAAGCATATCCATGAACGATTCAAGTCAGCCTAGAACATAAATTTGAGACAATTGGTTACGTAATAAAGTCACGGACCTATATAGGTCCGTGATAAAGTCAGAAAAAAGCTCGTCTTTAGCTTTTCCGGACACACACGAACCAATATTTCTGTCACTAATATTCTTATTTTGATATATATTCGAGATAAACTCTTCGCGTTTCTAGCAAGTGGTGGTAGAAAGTGAATATGAATCTATGTGAATTACGGAAGCAAAAAAAAATACTGCAATTCATTTGTTCATACGAGACTAGATTTGCAATAAACAAACGAGCGGAGTGCCGCATAAACAGCTGAAGGTCGTAGTTTGGGTTTTCCCTATCAACCAATGACATTCGCTGTCAGATAACCTGTCAAGCGGCTGGTGGTTACCAACAACAACATTTTTAAAAATAGTGTACATAATCTTGTTAGGACATAGATTATTACAAGTTTTAAGGATGGTAAGTATCATTTAATGGCATGCAGGTTTACAATGTACCGGAGAACGAAGTTTGAATGTTAACAAACTTTTAGATTTAAACAAAAGGATATGATAAAATTCCTCACAAAGATAGAAAGTGGGTGGGGTAAGGCTGTACATGGCGATTTTTTTTTTAATTTCGGGGCACTGACATTATTGCGGTCTCCAAAACATTATGACGTCCATTTATATGGAGGTTGTTGTCTTTTCACCACTGTTCGTAATATTGTTTGATCTGCTTGTTCATTTCAAAGGAAAACAGACACAAAACCTAAATGCCTTAACACAACCACGCTTGCTCTCTCACTCATCAGGGGTGTGGAATGCCTACGTCCGACTTGTCCGACACGGGTTTTTTTTGCTGGCGGACAAGTGGATTTTTCTGCCTTAGTTGTCCACGGACAAGTAGAAATTCGAGAAATAAAGAAAAATTCGATGAATAATGAACGACAGTCCTACATAATCCTGCCGAGACCGTCCCAATTAATTTGTAGTATTGGGAAAACTAGTATTTTTATCTAAATTTAGCACAGATTTCCGCGATCTGATTGGCCTTCGATACTACCAAAAATTCTCGCGTGACTTTTGCATGTGAATCGAAACCGGAAATTAGGAATTTGTGATGAAAATGCAAAACGCAACATGATCGCAAGTATGACACAAAACATGCCAGGAAATTTCAAGACACTTGGATTTTCAAAATTAGCTGGCTTCACATTGACACTGTTATGGATATTATTTCGGGTCGGCGTTGTCATATTTGCCGTATATTCTCCCAACCTGAAAACTTTACTAGGAAAGATATGCTAGCAGATTACCAACGTGTCCTGTATGTCCACTTCAGGTGTCTAAACCTGGGCCTTGATAGTTTAACTTTGGTTTTAATGTTGAAATCTGGACAAGAGATAGGATTTCCACACCCCTGCTCATACTGTACGCACGTATGATCACTTGTTCACTCTTTTATGCACATGCGTGCACAACACACACATGGAAAATCATATATGAGCAGACATAACTTATTAGTTTTTGATATGAAAAACAACCTTATTTGTATGGAAAAAGGAACTAGTGTATGGTATTAAAGTGAAGACATATATTCTACACTGTGTCATTCAACAATACGTACTGCTTTGATTTAGTTTTGAAAAATTTCAAGTTTGTAAGATTTCTTAAATCAATTGTGATTTCTTTCCATATTTACATACTACAATAATCGAAAGTTCGTTTCAGGTAATTATTTTTTGAACGTTTGTGTTTATTATTCCTTTTATTGTTAATTTGTTAGACCTTAAATTATAAGTGTGATAATTTAACAAGATCAGATATATATTTAGGAGTTAAGTTTTGAAGTGATTTATACACCATAAGCCCTATGTAGTATTTACACCAGTCCTGGTTTGAATATGGAAATTGTCTTGATATAAGTTTATGCATATATTCTCGGCTTCGCTTATCTGGGTACAGGTAAAAATAATTATTTGCAGGAAGGTAATTCCTTGACTTCCATTGTTGGTGTCCATGCATCTTTATTTTAAAACATAAAAAAAATGAAAAAATGGTCAGTTTCTGAATGCTTATCTTTAAGGCTGATGACAGGTATTGCTTCATTGTGGAATGGTACGATCAGTTTGCTGCGCTTGTCAGGAAGTACCAGCTCATGTATTATGCCAGGGATGGCTCTATAGAGATGGTGAGTTGGTTTGACACGGCTAAACTTTTATAATGGGCTTGTCTATTTGTCAGTCTTGATAGTACTATTTATTATTCAAAGGTATTGAGAGAAAATTAACAAAATGCAGAACAGACTTTATAAAGACTGCAACTTGATGTGCAGATTGATGTTTGTATGTACTGGTTACAGGATAAGGTTTAAACTGGAAATTAGACAGAATTAATGTTTGTGACAGATCCAGTCAGTTTATTATTCTGTTTTTATGTTAGGTTGTTGGAGTTCTGCCATTTTACCTGTGACAAAAAGAGACAATAAAATAAAAATATTAGAGCCATGTGGTGTAAAACCAGGATCTTTACAGTGCACTGAGTGCAGTTTATGTTAATATTTATCATCTTTGAGAAGCATGTAATATACCTCTTATATACTTTCTTGTTGCAGTTTGACATTAAAAACCATGGTAAATTTCTGAAAAGAACCAAATTAGATGGACTGCGACTGGAAAACATGTACATAGGTGCAACAATAGACTTGTTCTCTAGACAGATCAATTTTGTTGATTATGGAGATGAGTTCACAAGAGGCAAACTATCTACACAGAAAGAAAGGTTTGTTTATCACTTTTGAGTGTTAAGTAGTTTAAGGGCTAAGGAATGGGGGAGGGGGGCGTATAGGGAGAGGGGAGGTGACCGGGACTTCCATCTGTACATACAAAGTTCATGTCGGCTATTATAGTTTGCCTGATGAAACTTATATTTAAAGTGACATTATGCGCATTTTTTTCAAGTTAAAATCCGGCTGAATATGGTGTGTGTACAAAAGCGTAGAGGAAATAATAGCTTTTAACCCAATACACCAAACTCTTCACGCTACCAGTATGAAATAATAACTTTCCAAATATTGATTTTCTTATTTGACTGGGAGAGTCAATTTAAGAAACGAACAACTGCATGCAGGAGTTGCTACCCTTCCACTGCCGAAATCTCTACCAAAACACAATCAACTATCATTTTATCAGTCCGATTTTTTATATCTAAAGCACCAACTTCAAATACTAATGCGGCATAATCATTAATTTAACACATTTAAATGAACAGCAACCAAAAATTGCTTTTATAAAACTGTCACCAAAAATACACTATGTGCAGTAAGATGCGCATAATGTCACTTTAAGTTAATAGAGCCAGTGCTATATTTATATAATTGACTTTGTATAATTATGTCATGCTGATCTTGCCAAGAATAGTTAAGTTATGATTTTACTTCAGCTGTTTTTAGCTCGACTATTCGAAGAATAAGGAGAGCTATCCTAGTCATCCGAGCGTCGGCGTAACCACTTACGTTAAAGTTTGCGTACCACCTCAAATATTTTCAAAGTCCATTGACATATGGCTTTGAAACTTTGCACACTTGTTCACCATCATGACCCCAACCTGTACACAAGAGGAGGTAACTCTATCAAGCATTGTGACAGAATTATGCCCCTTTTTCAACTTAGAATTTATGTTACAGTTTACATACCACCTCAAATATTTTCAAAGTGCATTGACATATATGGCCTTGAAACTTTGCATACTTGTTCACCATCATGTCCCCAATCTCTACACAAGAGGAGGTAACTCTATCAAGCATGTTGACAGAATTATGCCCCTTTTTCGACTTGGAATTTATGTTAAAGTTTTGCGTACCACCTCAAATATTTTCAAAGTGCATTGACATATGGCTTTGAAACTTTGCATACTTGTTCACCATCATGTCCCCAATCTCTACACAATAGGAGGTAACTCTATCAAGCATTGTGACATAATTATGCCCCCTTTTGGACTTAGAATTTATGTTTAAGTTTGCATGCCACCCCAAATATTTTCAAAGTCCATTGAGAAATTGCTTTGAAACTTTGCACCCGTGTTCACAATCCTGTCTGTAAGCAAGAGAAGATAACTCTGTGAAAATGTTTCTTGATTTGTACTTAGAAATTCCTAGTTAAAGTAGTTAAAGTCTTGTGTGCCCTTAACTGTCAAAGTTTTGTTTTATTGGCAAGCACTAAAAAAGTCGAGCGCGCTGTCCTACTGACAGCTCTTGTTTAGGAGACTTGAGCATTATCTAGTAAATGCACACGGCCATTTTATAACATACATGTACCTTACCTGACTGAATATAATATTATTGACTGTCTTTGTTTGTGATTTGTTTTCAGGTCATTGGGTATAATCAAACCAGATGCCATGTCAAAAGTAGGTCAAATCCTTGACACAATATTCCATTCAGGCTTCAAGGTCACCAAGCTAAAGATGTGTAGACTGTCGAGAAATGAAGCTTTTGATTTCTACCAGGAACATCAAGGGAAAATTTTCTTTGAGTAAGTTGTATTAACTCTGCTTAACAAACTGCATTATTGAGAATCTGACCTATCAAAAACTGTGGATTTTTATGCTTGAAATGCTTTAAAAAATTAAAGTTTTGGAGAAAAATTTGAGAAAGGTCACACCTTTTGCAGATGGAATGGGGTCTAATTTGGTCAACGTGTGATCAAGGGCTGTGTTCATTAGTAAAAGGAGCACTTCAATTTGTCAATATATACAGGAATGACACTTGCTACTTCCTTTGGCCATGGGAGACATTTGTGTGACATTATTACAACCTTAGTCCATGGCTTATGAAGTTGGGAATCTAACATTAAATTATACAGGCATACTGATCATTGTCCAGTCTGTAAATTTTGATCTAACATGTCTTTGAACATTAGATTGTACTGTCTAAAAATAGAGATAAGAATAGAAACGTGAGGGTCTCGATAGCTCAGTGGTTAGGGCGTTCGCCTCCGGAACGGGTCCCGGGTTCGAATCCCAGCCCAACAGGAGGTGTGTCCTTGGGCAAAGACACTGATGCCACACATGCCTCAGTCCACTCGGCTGTAAATGGGTAGCAGTGATGAAAAAATTCACTGCCTCTCCCACGTGAGTGTGATGACATCTGGAATGAGTGTTTGAGAGCGATTCAGTAAGCTACGTAGCTTTCTTTGTAATAGAACTAAAATTAATTCAGATAAGCTAAACTAAAAATAGAGACAAAACTGTGTCTGTTGACATGAAACAAACACTGTTAACATGATAATGCTTTGCAGCATTTTGGGGTAAAATTTTGTTCTGTTTATTTACGTGCTTTTAATACGGTATTTATATATTAAAACGTTTTTCTTTCTTCAGCAAATTAATCAGCTTTATGACCAGTGGTCCAGTGCTAGCATTTGAACTGATGGGAGTGGATGCTGTGAATAAATGGCGGGAAATGATCGGACCTACCGACAGTGCAGAGGCGAGGAAGTGTGCACCTTCAAGTCTGCGGTCAAGGTTTGGAAAGGATAACACGGAGAACGCTTGTCATGGATCAGACTCGCCTGCCTCCGCTGCACGAGAGTTGGAATTTTTCTTCCCGTCAGTAGGCCCAGTCAGACAAAACACTGCCAAGTTCAGCGATTGTACCTGCTGTGTGATAAAACCTCATGCTGTTGAAGCAGGTATCAGTATTAATACAATTGAGATAGTTAAATGTAGAATAATTTAGTTTCAATCATTTTAGCTCTGCTGCTTGTGGCTTAAAAGCTTGTCATCGATTTAAATTCCTGTTATTCCATAAAGTTCCCTTCCAAGACAATTTCACTAACTTTTCCAAGTCAAAGGGCTGTGACCCCCATTTTCTTAAATTGAAAAAAAAAACTGGATGCAGCCGTCAAGCTGTCCATAGATACACTTCCTAATATCTTACAAATGTGATGAACAGACTGCTCCAGCCTTTATGGATAAGGTCCATGTTTGATTGAAGTCACTGTCCAACTGTCATGTTCACTATAATAGGAAATTTGTAATTTAATGATTGGGGACATTTTTGTTAATTTAAGGAAACGCTGGAAAGATTATCAGTGCTATAATGGAGGCGGGGTTTGAAGTGTCGGCCATTGAAATGTTCCACATGGAGAAGGCTAATACCGAAGAATTCTACGAAGTTTACAAAGGAGTTGTCCAGGAGTACAATGCGATGGTGTTGGAGCTCACATCCGGACCGTGTATTGCTTTAGAAGTGAGAGCTCAGAACGCAGCCTGTGCCTTCCGGGAAATGACAGGTCCAGCAGATCCTGTGAGTCCATGTCTATTGATTATCACAACAGTTCTGTACTATGCTTTCAGATTGATTAGTGGTCTTTGAAAGGAATCAAGTTGAAGTAATGTTTGCACAGTGAAACCTTTTTTATCATGGTTATTTTTATTGTGATATCTTTTTTACCAATTGTTTTAACCTTTTTAGTTATGTGCATGGTATCTTAAGGTTTTGCAGGAACCTTTTTTCTGTTGTATGAGATTTATTTCTCCTGATGCAGGAAGTTGCTTTCTGGTGCTAAAGGTAATTGTTCTTATATAGTGAAAACTTTTCTATCCTCAGTCAAATGAAGTTTTTATTTCTGCATCTGAATTTTTGTCGTATGTTTTTAGGAGATTGCTAGACATCTAAGACCAAGAACACTGAGAGCCTTGTTTGGCCAGGATAAAGTAAAGAATGCTGTACACTGCACTGACCTACCAGAAGATGGCTTATTAGAGGTAAGGAAAGGGTTTAACCAGTGGGTGAGAAAATCCCTGCCTCACAAAATGAATTTAAATCCCTCCTGGAAGCATAACCTCAAGACTTGACTGTTGCAGGAGATTGAAGTCTTAGCTATAGACCATATATGCAATACTGATATCTGTGTGTTGAAAACTATAAAAAAAAGTTGATTTTGACAATATATAATTACGGTGAAAACAGAATACACTTACACTTACTGTGTCAAAACTAACATTTGAGTTATTGTACATTTTGTACAGGTGTTGATACATGTCAGCCCAAGTATCACTTGTCTGACCTTAATTCATTCTATTTTCTGTATCACTGAGTGCTATATATGTAGACTGTTCAATGATGGTAAATTCTGGTTTATGTGTACTAAGTATTACTTCACAGGTCAATTATAGACATTGCTAGAGTTTGGTGCAAAAATTATGATATGTATCTGTATTATGTGATCCTGTATTTGTTTAAATTACTATACACTATGCATTACTATTATTACTTAGGCAATGTCATAGAATCATGCCTTTATTGCACAATATTTCAATAATTATGCCAAGAAACATGATGTCAGCTGTACAGTTTGACATGATGAAACACTTTAGTATCGTAACAATTCAATCCTTTGATGATGGCTGTTCAGCTGAAATTTGTTGGACAGTTTAATATAATGTTTTCTAATTTCCAAGTTATTATTCTTTTTTTCAAATGTGTAAAAAAAGGAGTTTTGTATTTTTCACTTCTAATAACTGTATTAATTTTGCACCAATCCATCACTTGGTTTTCTAACAGCAACTTCAGCAAGTCTGTTTCAGAGTTGTCATCAAAGTAAACATACAACTTTGCTTATTTCAGGATGAATATTTCTTCAAAGTGATGGATCGATGAACAGTCTTCAGTTCAGTTTCACCATCCTTCATACAAGAGATTACATCTATATACATCTGGAAAAAATGTCTCCATCTAAAATAATAAATTGCACGTCTCAACTTATACCAAGTTCAAAATAGTTTCCAGACCAACAGTTAAGGCAGTGACACTTTCCATATATATGTAAAGCTGTATTGTTCATTTCTGTTCGGAACTCTGGCTACAAGGCAACTGAATAATTTTTTATTTATTAATAAATGTTGCTGCATTTTTGAAAATGCAAGACACAGACTATGGATTGCTAGTGTCAGATTTGAAGTACTCAGAAATTTCTATATTTATTCCAAGGTAGATGCAAGGGATTTAAATGTTCAAACTTTTATACATGTACATAGCTTTCTGTGATATTAGTATAAGAATGCATTTTATTGTTTTGAGGTTCTTCTTTGAAAACGTTTGAATGAAAAAAATGTTCTTAAAAGAATAACTTTTTTTTTAATATTTGAACGAGAATGAAAAATAACTATAGAACTGTTGGCATATTACATGTTTTATATCATTTTATGTGCTCTTAACTTATATGTACGAGTATGCATTATTAAAATCAAAGTCATTATTTTGAAAGCTGAGTTTGTTTTTATGAATGTTTGACATCATTAAGCTTGTTTAAGTTCAATCAGATTACAGTATATGGTGATTAAAGTGACATTATGCGCATCTTACTGCACACAGTGTATTTTTGGTGAAAGTTTTATAAAAGCAATTTTTGGTTGCTGTTCATTTAAATGTGTTAAATTAATGATTATGCCGCATTAGTATTTGAAGTTGGTGCTTTAGATATAAAAAATCGGACTGATAAAATGATAGTTGATTGTGTCTTGGTAGAGATTTCAGCAGTGGAAGGGAAGCAACTCCTGCATGCAGTTGTTCCTTCTTAAATTGACTCTCCCAGTCAAATAAGAAAATCAATATTTGGAAAGTTATTATTTCATACTGGTAGCGTGAAGAGTTTGGTGTATTGGGTTAAAAGCTATTATTTCCTCTACGCTTTTGTACACACACCATATTCAGCTGGATTTTTACTTGAAAAAAATGCGCATAATGTCACTTTAAGATTATAATACATCTCATTGAGGTTCTGTGTGAAGGTCTAGCTTCTGATTGGTTGTATGTATGAAAATTGAGGTCGGGTTTGATTCAGTCAGGGTTTAGGATGATACTTCATGGTGAAGACCTGCTTCTGTATTTTTACATAACGTTTCTGCCTTCATTCTTCTTTACATTTAAGGTAACTCAAGTATGAATGTAATAGATACATGTATTGTAGTATTCTCTCCTTATTTGATGAAGTGTAATAGAAAGCAAGGGAACTTCTGGGGAGAGAGACATGTTTTAAATTTGACAAATTATCTGAAACTACAGTAAATATTCTAGGCTGGTCACCAGAGAAAAAGGTAGTTACTCTTCAGATCAGTGGGATGACATATAATTCAGGGATGCTGTTACTCCATTTCAACAAAGGTATAATATAAGCTTCTGCCTTTTTATTAAAACAGCTGAAGTTTATTACCAACTCAATGTTCTAGCTAGGATTTAAAAAAGGCATGGTGCTGTTGGAAAAAGGGCACTCAAGAGCGCTTGAAACTGATTAAAAGGGCATGTTCAGATGCTCTATATTTAAACTAAATTTCCAACACTGATTTACTGACCTTTGGGCACTTCTTAACTCCTATTAAACTGATTGGTGCCTTATTGAAAAGGAACCATGTTTTTTAAATTATTAAATCCAAAAGAAAATAAGATTAATTGAAATTAGCATAAAATGCACAGGTCCTGTAAAAAAGGGCATAGCAGGGTGCCAGAGAAAAGGGCAGGGTGCACAAGAAAAGCGGCAGGATTGCGCCCTGCTATTTTGTGCTAGCTGGAACACTGCAACTGTAGTATTCAGGAAGAAGTCAAATCATTTCTACATTTACATTCTATGCATTTGTTTTAATTATATATGGATTTGTTTTATACAGGGATGACTAATTTATATAGTGTGAACTTTCATTTAAATGAGCGTTCATGCTTATGTCTTCTTTTCTAACGTGTTGTCTGTCAAGTGCTGTACAAAAGCCAGTGAGACAGGAAGCTGGTGTATCACGTATGTTCCACTACAGAACTGCCAACATAATCTCGTGCATTGATAGTGCCTTTCATTCGTTTAGGAAATCTGGGCATAGCCACAAAACCGCGTGTTCTCAACTTTGGTGCGTTGTACATTTAAGGTCTTGTTCTGATTGTAGATGATCTTTTGCGAAAACCTGGAGGTTCCCAAAATAGTCCTTTATATCCTGCTCTGTTGACTCTATACCCTCTATTAGGTGCACGACTGCGGCTTCTACCTGAAATTACAAATCAAAGCACTGAGAGTGGAGATTTGTGTATGAAATGTATTCAATGTGGCTTATATGTGAACACAATTCAATTTGTTGAGACAAAAACATTGATGTTACCGATATTCATGTCATGCAAACACATTATTGTACACATTGCAATGATGTATTTCTTACAACAAGTCCAACACACCGTTAAGTGCAGCCATATTCTACTTTTCAACTTCACATCTTCCACTATAGACAATATTTTGGTCTGTAGTGCAAATGAATTTCCTGTGGCACACACTGGCTGATAGAAAAGAGATCAAAATTATAAATGTCAGTCGGAGTGTCTTTACAGTCACAGTCTGGGCGTTAGTGATCCTTAGCACATTTTGGGTCGTATATTCTGCTCTGTCAAATGGAGAACTAAAACCACCATGTTGTTCTTGCACCAAAAAACCCTCAAATAATTCAGTATTGATAATAAGCCAGTCTTGCAATTAAGCCACCATTGCACTACGGACAAAAGGGACAACACTTGGCCGGGCTCAAAAATAAGCCGTCAGATATTTTGAATTACCCGGCATGTCATTTACTTATAGTCAAGGACACACACCAACGTTACAAGGCTAACATTAAACGGCTGACTGTCTAAATAACATTTACTACCTTTAAATCGCCAATAAAATGCTTCAGCTTACGATCAGACTTGTCAAACAGATTAAACAATAATGTCTTTACAGTCAACTCTGTGTTATAGACCACCATGCGAATTAAGACCATCGGGGACAACATGCACTGTTCTAATATTATGTAGACACATGTGAATAGAACCACCTGTCAACAAAGACAATTTAAGCTTCTTCCCGTGAGTGGTCTTTGTTCACAGGTTTGACTGTATATCACATTGTGTAGTTGTTAATCACGAGTATAATGTACTAGCAGCTTGTTAGGTCAGACAAGACTTTTTAAAGTGTAATCAGTCTTTTGTGGGGGATTTTAACGTTCGTTATGGATTAATAATAACATTAAAGGCATTTTTATCCCCGATATTATTTTGACGTTGTCCATCAGTCCGTCCGTCCGCCCAACAATCTGTTCATTCCGTGGTCATTTATTCCACCCAAGGTTTAGGGTTAGGGTGTGTACAGTGGTCATTTACTCTACTTTGCTTTAGAGCTAAGTGGTAACCACAAGTCCGAAAAATACAATTGAAAATACCACTTAAGGATAGAAATGTATGGGTGTCTGTCTAAGCCCAAAATGTGGGGTTTAAGTGGCTATGGCAACAATAGGTAACAGTAAGTTGTCTTTGATGTCATTCATTCTGTATGTCTTATATGGCTATTTCAGCACACCTGACTGGCACGTTTCTAATTACACGGTACTTATAGCTGACATATTTTCTAATCAAATCTTGTAGGAAAAAAGTACAATCGAAAGAATTCGGTTCGGTAAATCAATCAAAGGACTGAAAGTGCTGGAGGGTCGATTGTCTCTGAACAACACAGACTGTACACATACATGTGTAAATATCAGGGCAACCCATGCATGAGTAAAGTTATCAACAAACTGGAGACACAAATGTCCACAGAGTTTGACCTTTAACCATATGTGTAAACTTTACTTTTGATAGGAACCCATGTGCTTACCTTTTGCATTCAGTGACTACATGTATGTTCAACTACCCTATAAAGTATCATAGCTGTGAATGGTAACTGAGAAGTGGAATTTTACAAACCTGAACTGAAAATTCAAAGTTTGCACAACTTTTAAAGCGACTCCAGATGGACAAGTTACGATAAAAAAAGAAAATTTTCAATTTCAAGAAAACAATTGTCATTACTGTATCAGGGGCATTGTATTATGATAACGTGACAAGTTTTCTAACAAAAGAAACAATTAAAATGTGTTGTTTTGCTTACTTTTATTGTAGAAAATATCACCCCGTGACTAACGGGGTGGGCTCTTTGGTATATCAATATTTTTAACTCGCATCAAATCAGCTGACTCTGTAGTGTAGTAGGTTAAGCCCCTGTAAATTTTTTGTAAGCGCAAAGATCCGAGTTCAAAACCTGGCTCGGGTAAATATTTTTTTTCTACCTTTATTTTTAGCTCTTACACAAAGAAAATAATCTTGATGCTGACAAATTGAATATATATTGATTTTACCAAAAAATTAAAATTTACTAAGAATTTGGAGTGCAGTCGCTTTAATGTCATTCAAAAGTTATGGGATTTGCCCATAGGGTTGAGTGTATTGTGTCAATAATACAAAATAAATTCCTATCCTAAATTGTAGGCAAAAACTGAACAATGAGCAAGATCAAAGAAGACACAGAGTAAATTAATAACTGAACAAGAAAAACAGTGATACAAAGTATCACAGCGGGCCCACAAACAAAACTGACATGTAAATATTCTAGAAATTGGTGATGATTGATGTTGAGGCATGGCCCCAAAAGAACCCAAGGAAACCAATTCTGGTTGTACAAGCAAAACCTGACACGACTACTGACTGAACTTTACTGTTATCGAATAATATGTATACAGTATGTCTTAATAACATTATCCTTGTAAGTTTGACATGAATGACGTTTTCTATGATTATTTGCTGTAAAACATTTAAAGTAATTTAAAGTCTTAAAATTTTAAGTAAAACAGAAAAAAATGTAAAAAAAAATGACTGTATTAGATGGGTTTCGAACTCGCGTCCGCCGCAGTAAGTCAGCGCATTTCAATTTCCAGCACCTCTACCAACTGCTCTATGTCGTTATAGGTAAAAAACTTGTATGTCCAAGTCGTTCGTTCGCGCATTAATAGTATTTACGATTAATTACACATTTAAAGAATAACAACGAAATAATATTATTCTATTCTGAAATGTTTTTAAATTATTTAGATTTATTACTATATAATTTTGAAAACAGAAATCGCTGTAATGCCTAACAACTGTTTATATGGAACTACTTGTCTGTATGTTGTGCGTTCGGTCGTAAGGCCGATATATACTCTGTTAACTTTGGCTCGATTTTAACAATCGACCCAAAAAGGGGTGCTTTGTTATTTAATTAGATCGAATTGTATAAAGTTACAGTACAAATAAATGGTTTACTGGGACGGCTCAGATACGTCGTATAGCTGAATGTATGGATACTTAGAGAGAAAAAACTACCAAGAAATTATGCTGTTATATTTATTAATTAACCACAAAACAATGGAAAAAGCATGTGTCAGCGTTGTGAGTTCCTTTTCCGTGCGACATAGTTCAAAACTGTATCACAGGTATACCACGTATTTTGATAGTACTTACTATTTTACATGGTTACCCATAACCATATCCGCCACCGTATCCACCGTCGCTAAATCCACCGCCGCCATATCCACCTCCATATTCTCCACCTAAGCCACCGCGTGTTCTTAACTTTGGTGCATCGTACATTTCTGGTCTTATTCTGATTGTAGAGGATCTTTTGTCAAAAGCTGGAGGTTCAAATAAAAATCTGTCATATCGCGCTCTGTGGACTCTATACCCTCTATAATGTTCACGATTGCGGCTTCTACCTGAAATTACAAATCAAAGCACTGAGAGTGGAAATTTGTGTATATGAAATGTATTCAATGCGGCATATAATGTGAACACAATTCTGTTAGTTGTGAAAAACAATTAATGTTACCGATATTCATGTCATGCAGACGCATTATTGTACACATTACAATGATGTATTTCTTACAACAAGTCCAGCACACCGTTAAGTGCAGCCATATTCTACTTTTCAACTTCACATCTTCCACTATAGACAATATTTTGGTCTGTAGTGTAAATGAATTTCCTGTGGCATACACTGGCTGATAGAAAAGAGATCAAAATTATAAATGTCAGCCTGAGTGTCTTTACAGTCACAGTCTGGGCGTTAGTGATCTTTGGCACATTTTGGGTCTTATATTCTGCTCTGTCAAATGGATAACTAAAACCACCATGTTGTTCTTACATCCAGAAACCCTCCAAGTTATTCAGTCTTGATAATAAGCCAGTCTTGAAAATAAGCCACCATTTCACTACAGACAAAAGGGACAACACTTGGCCGGGCTCAAAAATAAGCCGTCAGATATTTTTGAATTACCTGGCATGTCATTTACTTACAGTCAAGGACACACACCAACGTTACAACGGATGACTGCCCAAATAACATGTACTAGATTTAAATTGCCAATAAAATGCTTCAGCTTACGATAACACCTGATCAAACAGATTACACAATAATGTCTTTACAGTCCACCCTGTGTTATAACCACCATGTGAATAAAGACCATCAGTGACAACGTGCATTGTTCAAATATTGTTGTTGTTTTTTTTGTTAGAAATGAGGCCCTCAAGGGGGTGTAGTGCTTTTCTTAAAAATTCTATTTCGAAACTTAATTGCTGATTTAATTTAACTTACAACCACTGAGGTCTGTATTACTGAAGATGCAGAAAAATAATTACCCTTCAGAATTGAGGCCCTAATGGAGTGGTGAAATTGAATTTGATTTTGTTTGGCACAAATAGCCAATTTTGTATTCTCTAACAACAGAAAATTTAGAAACTGGGTTTTTACAGAAATGAGGCCTTCAAGGGGAAGTAGTGCTATTCTTACATAATCATTCTATATAGAAACTAAAGACTACTTATTGTCTGACACTGAGGCCCCAGTGGGGTGGTGAAATTTTAAAAATCATTGCTTTTAAGCTCACCTGTCATTTTCGGTGTGTCCGGTCGCACATTTTGATTCAAAAGACATCTTCTCGAAACCACTGGGCCAAGTTCTGAAACAGCAGGGATGTTCTTTGCATGAAGCTCTACCAAAAATGTTCAAAGAACCATTCCAGCAGAACTCTGGTTGTTTGCCAACAAATAGGAAAAACTTTAAAAATCTTCTTCTCTGAAACCACCAGGCCTAGAGCTTAGATATTTTGGCTGTAGCATTGCCAGTGGACCCTACCAATTGTTCAAATTATTACCCCGGGTCAAAATTGACCCGGGTGGTCACTAGTTTTGCATAGGCTTTATAGGAAAAACTTTAAAAATCTTCTTCTCTGAAAGCACAAGGCCTAGAGCTTAGATATTTGGCAGTAGCATTGGCTGAAACCCTACCAAGAAGTTCAAATTATGCCCCTGGGATCAAAATTGACCCCGCAGGGGGGGGAGGGTCACTTAGTTTTACATAGGTTAATATAGGAAAAACTTTAAAAATCTTCTTCTCTGAAACCACAAGGCCTAGAGCTTAGATATTTGGCATGTAGCCTAGTAGACCTCTTCAAAGTTTGTTCAAATTATGCCCCAAAATTGACCTTCCCGGGGGGGTCACCTGTTTTACAAAGACGTATATAGGAAAACCTATTTGGTATATAACATTGTCTAGTGATCTTCCACCAGGCAAGTGGACTTGTACCAAGGTGAGCAATATAGGGCCATCTTGGCTCTCTTGTTTTTCTTAAACAGACAAACCAATACACTTTCCAATTGTTCTTTTTCGGTTATTTGTTTCATTTGGCAGGAGACATAAATTCACTGAATTTGCTTGTTCGTTTAGATTGTTTATATTCTCCGCCGACCCTGGTGAACTTGCCAATACCCCATTACAGGTATGTTTTAAAATTTAAATGTTATCAGAGTTAATCATTTTACCTCCGTATACCGGTATGGAGCTATTTTGTAACTTTGATATTCGAACATAACCGATTCTCACAGTACTAGCAATACCGGTATATGAAGTCGAAATTTCGCTGAACTTAAAAAAGATTTTATGGTATTGTAAGAAAGTTGTATTTATGTTCGTCCTGTCAGATTCCAATAAGAAAGATTAGAAATGTTTAAAGTAATGTAAATGAAACGTGGCACTTACCTCTACTGTGTACGATCAGCACAAATGTAAGAATCAAAGCAGCAAATAATACCAGCTCCCTTGCCACCTTCCCTGTCATCTTACAGAGATATGTTCTATAAATAGCCTTGTCTGTGCATACTGGGTCCTAATATAGTTATATTAGGACCCAGGTGCAAATAATCAGTTTATACATGTTTATTTTTAACAAAAAACTGCATGGCACGAAACATATTTACATAAAGACTTTATTAATTTTGAAGGCACGCAAATACTGTTTAATTATGTCTCCAATAAAATGTTTTAATTAATACGGACTTTTAAGTCACACAAAGTCAATGCTATTATATTGTATGGTTCTCCCTCGGTCTATACAACTTAAGATTCCATCAACAGTTTCGTTTAAACTTATTTATCTTTATAGAACAAGTTCTTGCAACTCTTATTTACTACTCTTGATGACTGATTCCTTGAGTTCTGATCTGTACTCGCGCTGAAAGAATGCAGTCAAACACTGCTGCCGGGATTCGAACCCACGTCCTTCGGGTTAGGAGTCCGAAGCTCTACCTCTACATCACGGCATCTCTCTCGGATATTTATATATGGGGCAACGTTTTGCTATTTTCAGTCTTTCCTATGAATAACGTGAAACCAAAATACTATTTATTGATATATAAAGTCATTTCTTGAAAGCCCAAAAAATGTTTGTTGATATGAAAATCACGTCTACAATCAAGTATTCTATTTATCGAATCAAATATTAAACATTCTATATTTTAGATCAATCTTGCGGACGTGAAATAAGCTGCGCGATCAGTGGTTATAGTGCTTAGTCGCTTAAATGTTTGCGAGGCTTTCTAAGAGCACATTTCTTTGTTCGTGTAAAAGGTAGAAGTCTTCGATTCCAGTTCATAAGTACTAATCTAAATTCATCTATAATAAAAGGACGGCCTCTTCAAGATTAATTATGCCCTTTTTGAAAACAGAAATCATCGGAGTGTACTGCACGAGTAGTAGCGTCTTCATCCCATACTTTTGTAACATTTGATCAATGTCTGTGCCAAACGTATATTCGTTATATTCGGTTACAGAGCTCTTTAACCTTTACACCAAAGCTGAGAACGACGTCGTGCGAAATGACGTTATCTTGATGAAGTAGTCATCCGGCGTTATTCGGTGTTATTAATAGCATCATTGATAGGCATATTGATGCTAAAGGTGTGCAACGGTAAAGTCGGGATATATTGAACCAGTCAGGCTATCTATTTACTGTCCTATATATGTCAGGTGTTTTGCACAAACATTCCGAGAACTTAGGTTCTCATATGAGAACCAAGGTTTTTTATTTTTTGGGAGCCTAGTTTCGGAATACTGGAATACTTGTTGAAACGACGTGCCATAGTGATACTGTCCCTCTTGAACGTAAATGTCGATCCAAACCAATTAGAAATTCTTTATAAGTTCGCGTACATGTAGTAATTAATGTTCGGTCACGCGGGGCGCTCATATTTATTTGCAGTGTTTATAACAGTCCTTTTTGTAACGATCTTTAACAAATTATATAAAATGCTGTGGAATTAGGAATATAAAATTATGTTCAGTGAATGGAACGTGTGACGGCAACTGAGGGGGTCTCGGGATGACACACCTGTACACTTATCAAGTATTTTAGCAAAGAGTAACACTTGAATCATTATGTTTGTAAGTTGAAACGGCGGCAAACCGATTTGTTGAATGTTTGACATTTTCCTTCCTTGTGTTTTACTGATATAAGTTTAGTGATTCCATGATACTCTGATGGCACAGGGGTTGGTATAAGAAAGTCAGTTATTCGTAACTGGTTTGAAGTAGAATAAGCAGATGGCCACCAAACGATTGGAATAAAATTAGCACAATGGGCTCGAAAACTTCGCAAACGAAAAAGGGCGGGATATAGAGGGTTCTGTTTATTGTAATTTTAGTTGAATAAGAAATATCACGGGTTTAACAAATGACTATTAACCAACAATAATACTATCCAGACACCAGTAACCGTCAAAAGATATTGTATAATTATTTACATGTTTATCCATAGCGCATGAGAACGTCGTATTTCTCAATGTATGGATACTTAGAGAGACAAAACTACCAAGAATTTATGCTGTTATATTTATTAATTAACCACAAAACAATGGAAAAATCATGTGTCAGCGTTGTGAGTTCCTTTTCCGTGTGACATAGTCTGAAACTGTATCACGGGTATACCACGTATTTTGATAGTATATTAGTATTTCTTCCAGTAATGGCGGCCACCGTATCCACCGCCAGCTCCACCTCCATATCCGCCACCGTATCCACCGCCATATCCGCCACCGTATCCACCGCCGTATCCGCCACCGTATCCGCCGCCGTATCCACCACCATATCCGCCGCCGTATCCACCGCCATAACCGCCGCCGTATCCACCGCCGTATCCGCCGCCATACCCACCGCCGCCGCCGCCTCCATATCCGCCGCCGCCGTATCTGCCCCACTTACATTTCTTGCAATGTTTCTTCCACCAGGCTGAAATTAATAAAGTAATGATTACATTGAACTGATATATCAGAGTCTGATTCATTACACGCAGAATGCTAACGCATTTGTAAGCTTTTGATATTATTCAAATGAATCTTACAAATGCAGATCCATAAAGTTTCATGAGATTCTGGTATATCTGCAAGATTTTGCCTTTATGATACAATTATGTACATCAATTTAATGGTTTTAGCTAATTTCTTTACATTGTAATTAAGTAAGTGCGCAATCCTCTGCATTGTAAGGGGAAGTAAGCAGGAATCTTGAAAAAAACTGCAGCAGTAGCTTCCCTTTTTATAGTAAAGACCATTTAATTTTGGACCGAGCTCGTTCAATTCAAAGAAACGAACTAAATAGAGTTGAGGAACAGTAAAAATTAAAGTTAAACACAAAATATCTAATTGTTTGTCTTTAAATTTTTCAATATTTAAAAAAATGTATAGAATTGATTGTAAATGTTAACCAGTTTCAATGTGCGTTAAAAGCAAGCATCAGTTATGTTTATTATTGACAATACAGTCTTATTTGAAGAAGTTTGAACGAAGTTTGAAGAAGTTTGAACGAAGTGTGAACATTGTTGTTCATTTGGAAAAATAAATCGTCAAGTAAGCCACCGAATAATTGTCTTTTCTGAAAGTGCAAGTGACTATATACTTGTATTCACTACCTTCAAAATGATCAACCCATTTTAATTTACATTGATGAATTGCCGACAAAACACGTCAAAATTATTTTAAAATGTTTATTTATGAAATAGCATCCGTTCCAGCGGTGTAAGTCGTTTAATAAACAATGATTTGGAGTACTGATACGCAGTAATTAGCCACGAAGGCCGAAGGCCTGAGTGGTTTATAACTGCGCATCAGTAAGACAAATTATTGTTTATTAGACGATAACAACGCTGAAAAGGATGTTATTTCGATTCTAACATGACCAGATATTACAAAAGGTGAATAAATGTAAAGCGTTATTTCTACGCGAACGCTCATTTAACGTCATGCGGCGCAATATGACGTCATGTTTACGGCATATCGGTTCCCGCGTTGTCTATTATGGTTTAATATAAATGATATAGAGACAAAATCGTGAGTCATGTTAGAATCTAACATGACTCACGATTTTGTCTCTCTGTACAAAGAGTAGAAAAATTATGTTATATTAAAGTGACATTATGCGCATTTTTTCAAGTAAAACATTCAGCTGAATTGGCGTGTGGACAAATTAGCGTATAGATGAAATAATTGCTTATTAAACCACCAAACACCTTGAACGGTACGTATAATAACTTTCCAAATATTGATTTTTTTATTTGACTGGGAGAGTACAATTTACAAAGAACAACTGCATTCTGGATTTCATCTCTTCCACTCTTAATGTATACCAAGACTACAATCAAATATTATTTTATCAGTCCATTTTTTATATCATAGAAGCACCAACTTTGAATACTAATGCAGCATAATCATTAGCTTTAACAGTGTGCTTTTAAATAAAAAGCATCCAATATTTGCATTTTATAAAAATTCTCACCAAACATACATATGGCCGTAAATCGTATATTGTCAATTTCGACCATAAAGTGTAATGATGGGCATTTAAGCCATAGGCCTTGGTGGCTAATTACTGCGTATCAGTATTCCAAATCATTGTTTATTAAACACTAACACCGCTGGAACGGATGTTATTTCATAAATATCTTATGTTATGAAACTTCAATGTACATGCATTCTTGTTTTTATCTGTACTCTTAGATTGACGACTAAATTAAAGTTTTTGTTTCGCCTTTTACATAGAAGTCACTTTCTGTTGATAAACAGTATCATTAAGCTTTCTGTGCCCTATGTAATAAAAAACATTGACCCGTGTATTTGCATTTTAAGAAATAATCCTTTCAGCGGTCTTAGGTCGTTTAATCTATGGTTAATAACTGCTTATCGGCAAGACAAATATGTTTATTAGACGATAACAAAGCTGAACCAATGATGCTGGTTCGTCTAACACTACCAGTTACTATCAGGTAACAGTTGGTAAATGCAAAGTCATGCTACAGTTTTTTGTATATCTGATGTTTGTTCAGTGACATAATTTCTGTCATTTATTGTAAAGATTGAACTTTCCGCGTTGTTTATGGCTTTTACATAAATCCACTGAACACATTATGCTCGCCCTATAAAAACGAAATTGACCAGTCTGTTAGAATATTACGTATCAACTGTAAAGTCTGTCTCACAGCCTGTCAGACAGTTTATAGTAAGAGACAACAAGAAGAGGAAAACACGATCATACCAATGGCAAAATATAAGCTAATCTCTTTTTAAACATGACAATCCGGCATCAAAGATGGTAGGTAAACGGTAGTTTTCAAGAATATTGCGACAAAGAAAGTCTTATAATAGATTTGCACATTTTTTATGAATTTTACATGCACATAAGTACCATATAGTACCAAATCTCCTTTTTTCTAATATAAAAAAAAACATTCAACTTACCTTCACTGTTAGCTACGAACACGACAACCAGCAACAGGATAATAGCGTAGAATTTCATGACGGCAGTTTGCTTTTAGATGACTTTCAGAAGACGATGGCGATGTTCTTCGTTTGTTAGGGGGTTTTATACCTTTTCCTCGGCGACATTTTGCGCATGCATTGTACGTGCAAACAAGAAATACACGCACAAAATGCAATTGTACAAGACACATTTCTTGTTGACGTTTGATTTACTTGTTTGTTTGTGCTTACTCGTAATTTCATTAAATCAAAAGATAAACAAAAACAACATAAATTTTAATTTCCGTGTATTCAAGTCTAAAAAGAACATTTAAAAATGGTATCCAGTATTTAGTAATTGTTTGGTCTGTCTATGGGCACCCTTGCGCACTGTCTAACTTGTGAACAAAGACCATTTGCCAGAAGAACCTAAAGTGTTCCGAGTTGAAAGGTGATACTTATTCACAGTTAGATACATGTAAGTTATAAATAAAATGAGCACTTTTGTATTAGTATGCGCACTGGACTACACTCGGTGGTCATGATTCAGCGGTGGTCTTTAACACAGGTTTGACTGATCTTGGCCAAAGAGTAACTGAATTACTTCAAAGGGAAATGCAGGCCGGAAACTAATTTGATTTCAAATTATTGATTGTTAAGACGAACACTATATAAAAGTGAAAATATTAAAGATTGAAAATTTCCAAAATGCAGGATCGTGGATTTATAAGTCAGAAGTTCTGCACTTAAGATAACTGTCCATTCAGCCAATGACATATAAAGCTGTTATAGTTATACGCCTGGAATCGGTTAAGCCCTGTCTCCCTGACTTTGACCAATAGTCTGCTTGCTTGTCTCCTAGGACGACGAGTTTGTTACGTTTTGCTCGTAAACGACTGTACGACGAAAACTCGTGCATGAAATAAAATCTTCCTGACAGGAATGCGCAATCTGCATGAGTTGGAACACCAACATTAAATGTGATCTAATTGGTATCAGTTAAAAAGTATTTGGGGCCGACAAAAGGGGCTAATGCTTTCTCAATGTCTTTGCTTATGAACACCGTCAAAAAGCGAGTGGATGATTGTTTGAGATGCTACCGTCAACGGAAAGGCAATTGCTATAAACGTTCCCAAATAATGACTTGTGTACTGCAGTCAGATAGTATCAGAATGTCATTGGAAGTTCCTATTTAATTGTTACCAGCGAAATATTTAATTGGGTGGAATTGATCATATCAATAATTTTACAATGTATTCGACATAAATAAGAATCCGAAAATGGTTTGAATCCTAACCAACTGACAACAGTTGCGTTACGCTGCCTCCGATTATTTCTCATATTCTTAAAAGGAATAACTTCTCGTCTGGATTGTTATATTATGACCGAGTTAAGGTGCAAATAAATGTTATTAAACTGACTGGTAAATCCACTGAGTAGTTGATATGGGCAGGTATGCCCGCGGATTCTTTGTGAAGCATTTGACTTCGTAAAACCTAAACTTGAATTAAAATTAAAAAAGAATTGGCGCCAGTATATATAAACAATGTAAGTTTGTATAAATGTCACCAAATGGAATCGATAAGTTTTTGGTATAGTGTTGCAAACTCTACCCATCAACACACACAATGTCAATCTGGACCATTTAAGGACAGATTGGAGAAGATAATGCCTTATTGTTCCTCTAAAGAAGTGAAAAAAAACTCTTTATCAGGATAGTTACTATGACCTTACAGTTCTGCTTTGAATGTCTTCTCGTCGAATCAGCACGGATCGTCTACCGTAGATCATGACTAATCCATTCATGGTTAATAAAACCATATTTCTGTTGTTGAGGAGAGTTGTATTTTTAAACTTTATTTTCGACAGCTAAGGTCCTAAGTATTTCTTTAATTGGCAGTTATTTCTCGTGTCCTTGGTCTGTAACTTTGTCCTCAAAAACATAGTTGTTATCAACTGAACACTTTAAGGATGGCTTCATTATTCTTATGGGTCTAACCAATTTTCTACAATTAAGATCTTTTATTGCTAATGACCTTTCACTTTTAAAGTCAATAGGGATGCAAATCTTCTCTGGAAGACCACTCTCACTTTGTCCTTCTCGTGCAAATATTAAGGATGTTATCTACCACTGACATCATTCTAAATTGATTGTAAGACTAATCCACAGAACATATAAAAAAATCAAAATAAAAGACTCTTTCATGCTCCTGGAATGCATTCAAGATGCATTTCCATGCCCTAACCTCTGCGACCTTGACCTACTGACTCTTAAAGTTAAAAGAATTTATCAATTCACTGAGTTCGGTATTAATACAACGTTTGTATTTTGATATTCATCATACAGCATGATATTTGGGTTGCAAACGGGAAATTAATGCCCACCTATTAAATGAACATATACAGCAAACAAGAGGGCCATGATGGCTCTATATTGTTGACCTGTGACTCATTGCACTTTAAAACAAGAAGGTCAAAATGTCATAATCAAGGTCAGTCATATGACTTCTGGAAATAAGTCTGAAAGACTGCACAAAAAGTCTAAATTTAATCTCTTTACCTTGAAAAACAAATAATAGGCCAGTGGTCATCTTCAAGATCAGCCAAGGTCAAAGATGAAATCTGCATTCAAAACTGTGCACATGGCTCAAATGTCATTGCTGTGGCTTCAAACACAGGTGAGTAGGTCAAGGTCAGCCAATGTCAAAGTTGAAATCTGCATGCAAAACTGTATACATGGTCCAAGTGTCATTGATGTACTTTAAAAAAAGAGAAAGTAGGTCAGTAGGTCAAGGTCAGCCAATGTCAAAATTGAAATCTGCATTCAAAACTATCCATAGAGTTCAAATTTTATTATTGTAGCTTCAAAACAAGAAAGTAGGTCAGTAGGTCAAGTGACCCTGAGATGGGACCAACTTGGACCCAAGGAGTGTGATTTGAAAAATCTTGGTACAGGACCACTAGGAAATGCTACAAGCCAAATATCTAAGCTTTGGGTCTTGTGGTCGGAGACAGAAATTAAAAAAAGTTTTCCTTTATAAATTATCTCAATGTGAAATTGAGTGAGCCCCAGGTCAGGGTGATTTTGACCTTGGGGTCCAATGGACAATGTTATCTGCCTAATATCTGAGCTCTGGTTCTTTTGGGTTTGTAGAAGATTTTAAAAATATTTCCCTATACAACTCTATGTCAATCAAGCAACCCCAGGGTGGGGTCAATTTTGACCCGGAGTTGATGAATTGAACAATATCGATAGACGACCACTACACAATGTTACATTCCAAATATCTAAACTCTACGCCTCGTGGTTTTAGACAATAATATTTTTGAAGTTTTCCCTATATAAACATAAGGAAATAGAGTGAACCCTGGGGCAATGTCAATTTTGACCAGAGGGTCATGATTTGAATAATCTTGGTAGAGGTCCACAAGACAATGCTACATGCCAAATATCTAAGCTCTAGGCCTTCAGGTTTTTGAGAAGAAGATGTTTAAAGTTTTTCCTATTTGATGCCATAGAAACAAGAGTTCAGATTGTATTTACTTCATTTGAACAATCTTTGATGAGGGTCACCTAGGGAACATTCATGAGAAGTTGAAATTGGTCCAGAAGTTTTTCACGAGAAGATTATAACAGACGGCGAGTGGTTACAATAGCTCACCCTGAGCCAAGTGCTCAGGTGAGCTAAAAACAGTACACCATAATTATTGGTGGAGACATGAGTTTGATTAATCTGTACTTGATTTACAGTGTTTTGCAAAGAAAACTTGATGCTATTTTTTGCTAAATTGGTATGTTTTCATATTCCATGGACAAGGAATTGTTAGGAGAAAAAATGTTGTGTGAATATGGCAGTCTCCAAAGTTATGCAACAACATGAAAATAAAAAAACACAGATTTATTTCAAAATTTATTGAAAGTGAATTAGCATGATCAATTTAAAACTAAGCCATGCTATAAGAAAACCAGTCTTAGAAAATATACAATGTTATATCCACTTGATCTGATCTCTGTCCATCTGTCCACCTAACCACTGACCTTCACCTGGTTATATTTCTAAAATGGACTTGCCCATCTTTCAACTTGGAAATTATGTATCATTAGCTGTTTAAAGGGTCTTCATTGAAAATTTAGTGGCTGAATAGCTTACAGTGTAGATCATGATAGGCTACATTGATGTGCTGGATAATCATGATCTACACTAGCCAAGATGGATTCACTAGTGATTAACTTGGTAAGGGTTAACCCCTTGCCCCCTGAATTCCTTAAATGTACTTGGCTATCTTTCAGTCTGGACACTTCCATTATTTGTTAAAAGGGGCATTCACTGAAATATTCAATTGAATGGCAGAACAAAGCCAGTCACAATCAGTCTGTATGTATGTTCCAGCTGATCATGATCTACACTGATCACAAAGACAACAATACAACAGTATAGATACTTGCAGCTGTGAATATCTTGCATTATTACCTTTGCTTTAAAGGTTAGCTAGTACATTCTGCACTACAATTTTTATAAGTTTATTCTATAAAAGTGGCAGAAATAATTTCTTTAATCCATAAAACATAAACAATTACCTCCCATCAGTTTATAGCTGTTATATTTATAAGTTGACCTGGTGCTTGTAAATGAATCCATTTACTCATATTGTATGATATAAAACAATGACAGACCACTCTACATGCTGCTTCACTAGAGATTATAGTGCTTGTAAATGATGTACACAGTACACGTGTCAGGTACTGGTTTTCACATAGCAGGACTTGATCAGTAATTCCCGGTAATGTCGTGTTTACATACAAAATCAAATAATACTCAATCAAAACTGACTCTATTATCATGTATTTCATGATTAATGCTATACAACAAATTATGTAAAGATGCGTATTAATCAAAATGAATCAACAACATTAAAAATTACTCCCTCATCTTATGTTAGACAATGGCAATAAATCAAACACCCCTTGAAGTCATGACAATATTTAAGCCTTCAAATGACATGACAATGCAGAAGTTATGATAGAATGCACATGTTAAATATAAACATTCAACCAATTTATTGCTCTTATACAGTATTTGTTGTTTCTCCACAGAGTTAACATTTTGAAATACACAATTCAAATTGGAAAAGTGAAAGACTGAAAGTTATTTTAAGCATTTTGTCTCTTCATATAAAAATACACTGAATAGATTTTTCAAATTTTATTTGTGATAGTACATGCTTTTTTGTAATGACAGCCCTGTCTAATGACCTTGAACACCTTTCCAGTATATTTATCAGAAATAAACAGCATTTTTTTTTTACATTTTTACGTAAAATACCTCAAAACTGGCACCCTCTTTCATTTAAAAGAAAACAAAAAGTTTTTAATTTTTATACAAACCTAGAATTTGTATCATGAAATAATAATTTATAAGCTTGTAACTGAATGCTACGATTAAACTATGCCTGCAAAGTTTCTTTGAAACAAATCTCAACAGATCCTGAGTTTCTGATTGGTTAATTTCAAATTTACCTTGTTTCTGATTGGTTACTTTCAAATTGAGCTGGTACCCAGCCAATCAGAAGCCAAATCTCCGAGAAAGACCTCAGATAACAGTTTTAAAATCCAGAAAAACCAACTCTAACAGATCAGCATGTGATTACCATGCTAGTAAATTATCATTGAGGCTATCACACACATCAAAATGGCCACACTCAATCATAGTCAGGTAAGATGCTTATCGGTAGAATAAATTGAATGCTTTGAAAACATGTAATAATTTTTTCTAAGTACGTAAATTAGTGCATTAGTGTTACTCTCTGTCATAAATTATGACACAGTCACTTTGAAGGGTAAATCACTTTAAGGTAAACTTCTATTGAATATCAGATGGTCTTCAGCATGTTTGTGGTCAAGAAATACTTCGAACATAACAAACAGGTCACAGCAGAGTTACAATTTATTTTTTACACCGTCATACAGTCACTGGCACAGATATTTGGCATGATGTTTTATATGGTCTTCCATAAATGTTGCAATGAAGTAGTAACTGTGGTCATAGCCCTGAAAAGTAACAAGAGAGCATTTTAACATGTATCTGAGTCGCTCACCTGATATTTGTTTAATCACATTTAAGACTTTTTAATCTTCTTTTAGTAAAGTTATATTACCCATCAAAATTTCCATACTGAGTTCTGGTGAAGAGCATTGCTAAAATCATAGTAAATGCTTTGAAAGACTGTAAATGTTATGCTTGCTTATGTCTCTTATTGAAAGACAGGAATTCATATAAAACTAACAGGGATTTTCAATTTTTGACTTGGATAAGAAGATTTTGTGGTTTTGGAGTAGACGATTTCTCAGCCAATCAAAATGCGAAAAATTTCCAATAATTGATTACCCCATAGGTGTGTGAACAGGTAGAATTTATTGATATGGAAACCCAGCGATCGATGTATTAATTTGTTATGGGCGTTGTTACTAAAGCATCAAATCTTTTGTGTTAATTGGATGAATGATGATTTAATTAGTGGCATGTTTGGAGAGCAGTGGCTTGTTTGTTTGTTTATTATCAATGAGTGTTCAGGAGCAATTCAATAAGCTGCAGAGCTTTCTTCATAATCGAACTAAAATAAATTCATATAAACTAAAATATGTATTGTCAACTAATCACTGCTGGACAAGTGCTGGTTGAATCATTTATGAATCAACGATAATTATCTGAGATCGTAGTGTCAATATTTTATGAACTTTGTTGGATTTTTTTTCTTCAAAATTTTAATTTACTGCGAGATTTTGGTGCTTTTGCAAGCTTCGCCAGTATTCCAGGGTTAGGGTCTCAATACAAGGAGATCCGGGCAAATACAGGGAGAATGGCATGTATGGTTCTGGCAGTCAACCGGAACCATTTGAACAAATTTATGAGAGCTCAATGCCAGGATGCATTTAGCCAAATTTTCTTTATGAGAAGAAGTCATTTGAAGCAATTGTAGACAATGTCGAATAGTCAAGCTAAAAGTGAGTTCAATACAACAGTCTTTAAGACAGTTACTGATCATATATCATAGCTGTGTGAAAACAGAAAAGGGCAATAACTCATCTGGCAACAGATGTTATATACCTGTCTGGTTACCCGAGACAACCAAATGCACTGTCTGTGCATCGACACATTGGATCCTGATAGTTCTATAATCAAATGTTCTATGGGAAGTAATTTCAGGCATCCTTGTTTTAAACGTATATAGATTAAACACAGATCAATCAAACTTGATCCATGATACAGAAACAGCATGTGCGGGAACACTGAATACATTGTATATTATTATCACATATAACAAGAACATAAAATTTTCTCACCTCTTGTATTCTCAGAGTTATTGGTACATTGTTTGACTGACATGCCGCCAAAAGATGATCTGGCAGTAATTGTTTCTCGATGTAGAAATTATCCGCCTTGCCTTGGTCAACGTAAATGTTCAGCGGCGGGCCATTATACTTCTTCACTAATTCTGTCGCATCATATTCCTAGGAATACATGAAACAAACAGCACTGTCATGTCTGACTTAGAAATATTCCTGAAGCTCCTACTATAAAATATATGAAATTCTGTTATTTATTGAAGTGACATTATGTGCATCTTACTGCACATAGTGTATTTTTGGTGACAGTTTTATAAAAGCAATTTTTGGTTGCTGTTCATTTAAATGTGTTAAATTAATGATTATGCCGCATTAGTATTTGAAGTTGGTGCTTTAGATATAAAAAATCGGACTGATAAAATGATAGTTGATTGTGTCTTGGTAGAGATTTCGGCAGTGGAAGGGAAGCAACTCCTGCATGCAGTTGTTCTTTTCTTAAATTGACTCTCCCAGTCCAATAAGAAAATCAATATTTGGAAAGTTATTATTTCATACTGGTAGCGTGAAGAGTTTGGTGTATTGGGTTAAAAGCTATTATTTCCTCTACGCTTTTGTACACACACCATATTCAGCTGGATTTTTACTTGAAAAAAATGCGCATAATGTCACTTTAATCATAACAATTCAACTGATAACACAAAAGTTTAAAGAAGTTAAATCATGTATGTAGCTGATTTAATCTGTTTGGCATGCTTAACAGAATATTTAGCCCATACCCTGTTTAGGGAGAGACATTTCTACTTTTTACATTCATACAGGTCCTAATGTGCAGTCAAAACAGAAAAATTGGAATGTCCACTAGGCAAAAGTTTGTAAAGAGTTACTATATAGACAGGAAATTGTTAACATTAACAGAAACAATACCATTTGATAACAATGCTAAATCTCACCTTCCACTTAGATTCATCTGATCCTAGATACCCTTTAAAAGCTTTCTGACCCCAGGGAGCACTGATTGGATTAGAAATAGGTGCAAAGGCACTAACAGACTGGTACATTCCTGGATTCTTCATGGCACAAATAAGTGCTCCGTGACCTCCCATACTGCAAAAATATCATTGAAACAAAATCTAGTTTACATACTGCAAAAATATCAATAAACCAGTCTAAAATTTACATACTGCAAACATCAATAAAGTATACAAAGGTGTTTATTTCTTGTTTTATGTGACATTACATCAGGTAAACACAAAATTCGTCTTTGAAATCAATTACTGGTTGCTGTTAAACAGAAAATGATCCGGAAATTGTTTAACAGAATTAATCAACTAAAATTTGGTGCTTGAAGTTCCCCAAGCAACATTTTGCAAGCCTGAAAAAGATCAAGCCCATTTAGGCCCATATTTTTTATTCCAGCAAGAAAACCAGTGCAGCAAGAAAACCAGTGGGGGATATACAAGTTAATATCAAATCATTAAACTGCATACCTGTGTCCAAAAATTGACACTTTATCTGGAAGCGTGTTAAAATTACTGTTGATTAGGTCTGGCAACTGAAACAAAAGAATTAAACATGGTAATTGAACATACAGAGCTGTGCATAACATTCTTATAAATGTGAAGAAATGTTGTCACTACTGAATCAGATTATTCACTAAGATGCCTCAGAATCTAGATCTTTGTATGGAAATAGGAGGCAGTAAGTTATCTAATACTGTTTGGAAGTACTGGTACTGTATACCTCCTTTGTGATATAGGAATACATTCTGTAGTGTGTTTTCCATTTCTCCTCAGTGGCATCTACATAGAATCCTGCACCAGACCCAAAATCATAGCTGTCATCTTCTCCCTCAATGTTTACTCCCCCTGAAGACAGAGCAAAATACACATGAACATCTTTCTCCCTCAATGTTTACTCCCCCTGAAGACAGCAAAACGAACATTTTTTCCTCAATGTTTTTTCCCCCTGAGCGAGCAAAATACACATGAACATCTTTCTCCCTCAATGTTTACTCCCCCTGAAGACAGAGCAAAATACACATGAACATCATTCTTTCCTTATTAAAGTTTTGATTTCCTCTGAATAATATGCCCCAAAAAAGAATGTTTTACTACCTTTGGCATCTGCTTCCATATTAGAGATACATTGTACATTGTACATATTGAATATAAAATGAAGATTCAAGTCTGTTGAAGGGTATCTCGTGCTAAATGGCATGAATATTTTCTGTCATATTAGAGGTCATACATAAACATCCTTCTTTAATAAGACAAATAATTGCTTCCAAACAAGACCAAACTTGAAGACAAATGAAGTTTTACATACTTGGACTGGTATCTGGGGCGACTATGATGATTCCTTTCTCTGCAGCGTAGTTCTGTGCTCCAGCTTTTGTAACAAAGTTCTGTTCCGTACATGTAAGTCCTGAAAAATCGTACTGACCAGCATTAGGTAACAAATTAACTTCAACTTATAATGTAACTATGCAACTCAAGTATCAGACTATGGAAGATTCATAGCGTTTCTTTTACAAATTATCACAAACGTCAAATTTTTCAATCATTCAGAACTTTATATACATGTACTTAACTAACTGAAATTTGCAAAAATCAAGCCAAGTTGTATTTCAGTCCAGCTAACCTGGTACGCCTCCGTTGTGAAGTGGTTAGCTACTGATCACAGTGTAACCTCTCAGAGATTGAGGGTTGGGGGTTTGAGCCCTGCTATCCTCCATGTCTCTTTATGAGAGAAAGTTGACACATTCTTACAGAGGATTATAAGGAGTTTAGTATGTACTGGTTCTTCCCAGGGACAATCGTTCGGTAAACTGTCAGCTTGACACTTGTACAAAAGACCAAAATACAGTTGAAACATTGATATCAGATATCAAGTTAATGTGTTAATTCAAGCTAAAGCATACTGTGATACATGTAGTTATTTGTCGGTTTGAAAATGTCACTATTTATGTATTTTTAATTGTATGTATGTGTATTTTACCTGCATAAAATCAATTAATCAATAAACAGGCATTAAACTCATACAACAACAACAACCAGCTAACCTGAACATAGTGCCAGGAATACTTTACAATACATTCTGTTATTTAATATAGAAAAAAATCAATTAAACTACATTAACAACTTTCACTCAAATGATTTTCTATGTTAAAGTACACAATCTTACCAGAAAGCCAGTACAAAACTGGAACTTTTTTATCCGCAGCCTGACGTGGGATGAATATACCAAACTTCATTGTACATTTACACTCTTTGCTGAAACACAAGCGAAATCAATAGATTAACACATGAACTGAACAAGACTCACTTAAAGTTATGAACTGTCCATCTTTTGATTTGGACAGTTCGAGTTTTATCTGACGTTAAACTTAACTAACAAATTTTAACCAAGATATCCAGCCATTCAATTTGCAAAGATGAAAATATCTTGTTACATCAGGTACAGAGGCAATACACACTTTTTTTAAAAGCAAGAGGGCCTAGATGGCCCTATATTGCTCTACTGGCTACCATTGGCTATAATACAAAGTCAACAATAGCAGAAAGGGTCAATTTTCAGGGGGGTGTCCTGATTTGCACATTCTTCATAGAGGTCCACTACACATTGCTACAATCCTAATACCTAAGCTCTGGGCCTTGTGGTTCTAGACATGAAGAGTTTTGAAGTTTTCACTATGTAAGCCTATGTAAAATCAAGTGACCCTCCCGGCGGGGTCAATTTTGGCCTGGGGGTCAAGATTTGAACACTGTTGGTAGAGGTCCACTAGACAATGCTACAAGCTAAATATCTAAGCTCTAGGCCTTGTGGTTTCAGAAGAAGATTTTTAAAGTATTTCCTATAGAATAAGAATTTTTCCTATAATGATCCTGACTGAGCCCTAACTAGAGGTTAATAAGCAAGCTGGACCGGTAATACTGAGACCCGTGGTTCAAATTTCTGCAGTGACAGTCAATTTTTCATGACATCATTAAATTTGACTGTTCAAACAAGTTTGTTTTTTTACTTGAAATTACAACCATATCTGTCAATTGCTCTGCATTAATACACAGGTATTTGCATCTCTGCTTGTATAACTGAACAGTTGCTAGTAATTTAGTAGTGATCAACATTCATATATTACCTCTCATGACTGAAGACTTTCTGTAATCCTTCAAACATTTTATTGCTGGACACCTCAGTTAACGCTGCCATCTTGTGAGAATTAACACAGTGATCTGCAAGTAAAAACAGCATATATAAACATCTAGAAACCAGAGAAACTGTGCATAAACAGCAGCTGACATTGAAAACATTCACTAGCAACTTCAATCACGTTCAATTCTGAAGCTATCTCAAACTGATCTAGCATAAATTTGTAGTTATGGTACAAACAATATACGTGTAAATGGAAATAATCATCCCTTACTTTTAAATATGGGAAGTTAGTGATTTAAAAAAACCCTACTCTGATATTAAAACCAATACTCCTCAAGACTTAGTTTAACCTGAAAACCTTACAAGTTTAAATTGTGCACACTTTACAACGTAAAATCTCTGCACCTTTAAGTATCAACTCCACTATATCTTCAATGTAGCTTCTTATTGACCTGGTTAAGTTATCTATCCCAAGGTGATTACAAATGCCACCCTTATCAGTACAAGGGAAGTAACTCTATCAACTCATATTGATAGTGGGGGCTCAAGTTGATACATGGGCTCCATATTAGATTAGTTATACATGTATATTGCAACAGCTATGAATACAAACTATACCTGTATCCATTTTACTAAGCCTGTCTTAATGTGTTTTTAAATTTATCAAATTAATCAAAACAAGCCCACCAGTAGAAAGGCTAGAAAAGTCCACTAGCATCTAAGTCACTGGTCAGGAACCATTTGTGTGGAAACAGATACACACATGTATTTTACTCTTATTTTCAGCTAGACCCTTCACAAATTATTCTTTGCTGTTCTATTCACCACTTGCATAACCACTTTTTTGTTACCTTTTTCCAAGTGGACAGGAAGGAGAGGTGGGGGTAAGTTGTGGAAGGACAAACTTAAAGAATCCTGATTCCTGTTGTCATCTCTTTGAAATGAATGTACATATTGGACTGTAACTTCACAGAAGTCTTGGACATAGTTAACATGCTACTGTTATCAAATCTTGTACCAATGACTTTTATTTCCACAAAACTATGTCCCTTTTTTCTATGCACATTATTATCCCAAAACTAATGCAGGTACATGTATTGAGATGAAGTTTCACATAGGGTATTTGGGGCTTAATCTTCATATTTCATATTTGGGGTTATTGACATAATGTTGCAGCTTCAGTTCTTATGTTTCTTGCACATGGTACATAATACCTTCCTTTCACAGCCAAGTGGACTAAAATTGGCTCAATCTTTGGTTAAGCCTGAAGGTTTGTCTTTGGGCACTATACAACCTTTAGTTGGAACTTGGTACCGGTAAAGACAGTTTCTGGCTCCTTCTTTTTGTAGGTGCCAGGGTTCATCATCGGTTGTTTCTCAGTAGGGATTAATGTAGGTAGACAGAACTTATTTCTGAATCAAATAAGTTGGTCACTCAAAATTGATTTGATAAGCTCAGTTTTTCTGTCCATTTTTTTTTCATAAACACAATGCATATGATAGTGTTATAATAGTAAGAACAACAATTGTACTGCTGATGATACACACACATTTTTGTTGATATATTTCGATATTAACTAAAGTATATTCCAATGCAGAATGAACAATTGTATAGTTTGTGCTTCATTTGTTTAGTTGTGTCTTGTCTTGTAAAAATATGTGCTTTGTTCTGTATATTTTGTATCTGTCAATTTGTGCTGTATTTTGTATTCTCTTTATTTGTTAAAAAACATACTCATCTTTATGGTGGAAAAATAAAATCAATCAAAAAAGGGGGCGGGGGTTTTTTTTTTTTTTTTTTTTTTTTTTTTTTTGTTTTTGTTTTTTTTTTGTGTTTTGCATGTTTCCTGGAAACCTCTGTAACAATTTGCTAATTTTCCAATATAAAAACATATGGTTTGTAGCAGGGCTCTAGCCCCTTACTCTGATGAACAACTGTGCCAAGTCAATTAACAAGAGTTGTCTCATGTCAAACGCTCGACTACTCTCAGTAAGCAACAATTCTTTTGACTCGATATAAACTAGAAAACTGTTATCATAAAAAAATTAAAAGCTTTCTATGGTAACTTAACTGTTTGATACCCCTGAACACTATTGCTAAGTTTCAAATAACTCCCATAAGTGGTTACTGAAGTATGTGAATGGTAGTACCTTGCATGCAGAAGTTTTACCAAAGTTTCTAAGTTAAACAAGAGCCATAATTTGTAATAAATTCAGTCAGGCGTTATCTAACTTTTAAATACCCCTGAACACTTTTAGTAAATTTCAAATAACTCCCATGAGTGGTTACTGAAGTATGTGCATGATAGAACCTTGCATGCAAAACTTCAACCAAATTTTCTTAGTCAAACAAGGGGCATAATTTGAACTAAATTCATACAAGAATTATCTAACTTGACAGTGTGACACTATCAACAAGTACACCAAGTTCCAGTTGAATATCTGAAGTAATGAAGAAGATATTGGACTTTATAAAAAACTTTAACTTAAATGCAGAGGCTGACACCGGGGTGAGTGCAATTCTTCTTATTCTTCAAATAGTCAAGCTAAAATCTTTATATGACGAGGAAGTTAAATACAGCCCTGAGACAATGTTTCATTATTGTGCTCATAATTTATCTTTAATCTCTATAAATGTGATGCTGACCTTGAGCTACAGATCTGGGTCAACATCTTACTGAGATAAACAAATGTTAAACATTTCAATTAAAAAAACTTTAATGCACGGGGAATTTACAGGTGGACAATGTTACATATGCCCATTTTTCATCTTTAATCTTCAAGTGTGACTTGACCACTGAGCTACAAACCTGGCTATTGCATGCAACACACTGTATGTTGTGTTGGACAACTGTGCAAAGTCAAGTCAAAATCCTTTAATTAATGCATGCAGAAGTTACAGCACGGAAAATATCTCATGTGCCCATTTTTACCTTGACTGTTAAGCCATGGACCTTGGTGGGTGACATGCAATCCTATTTTACTGAACAAAAATGCAGTCAATTTGAATTCCTTAAATGCATGAGAAAATTACATCTCTGACAAGCTCATCTGTACAGACAGACGCACATACATCAACCAACCACCAGTGACAGCTACGTCAGGCCACCTCCAGTCAGTTCGACAAAAAAGGGTTATGCTAGATTTTTCAACTGACACATCACTGGTAACAGAAAGGTGACCAACCACTCAAATGATTTTTATAGACAATATGAGCTGATATAAGATGTAAACAAATGTAAATTAGTATAAACTAACAATGGGTGGACTGGTAGTGTATTTCTAACCTCAGAGTTGCTACTGTATTTGTCAAAGTAATTATTTTGAAAATGAAGCTACTTGATGATATCAGCTTTGGATAAATAAATCAATGTTTAGATCTGAATGACACTTGCCCTTTATATAAAATTTAACAATCTTTTGCAAGTTTCTGGTTTTCCTGGCTAAGTGGCTTAACAACATACGTACCGGAAAAGACAACGCACAAAGAAATAGTATTTTAATTTTTCTTATTTTACACGCTCGTATACCCTAAAAACAATATTTTCAACACGGTAATTTCATGTTTAAAAATAAAGAATTATGCATGCTAAGTGTTCCAGCCTCCAGTCGACTGCATTTTTTTGATAGCATTATTTTTGCCCAAAGATACAAAATAGTTCCAGCAAGATGGCTGCGCCCATGATAGTTGACACGAATATAAACAAACATTTTAAAATCCGAGACAGAGACCAGGTGGTAACAAAATGAAATATTTAGCAGAGCAACAATTGCACAAGAAAAGATGACAGACATGCAGAAATCTCAAAACTCAATGAAATTAGTGTATTTACAATGCTGTATGTTACTTTTTAAAATTTATTTACAATTTTCTCATTCAACTGAACATTCAGATTATATGTAGTGGTTAAATGTCACTTCCAACAGCCTTGTTGTTGGGTTAACCCTTTTTTTTTTTTTGGAAATCAAAAAAAAAAATAAATAAATTTAATTGGGGGGGGGTTTTTTTTTTTTTTTTTTAAAATAATAGAAAGTTTATTTTTTTACATAATTATGTGACGTGGTTGTCAGGTGTTCGCTTTCCATAAGCTGGGGGTCAGTGTTGGATCCCAGCTGGGGGCTTGAGACAAAAAGCCCTGGCGCACAATTTCCTGCACATAATACTCGAAAGAGGGTGTTGCAGTATAGATAGATAGATAGATTTGTTGGGCTAGGGGCTTGAGACTTTTCATCTCTGGGAATTACTTCATGGGCGACAGCGATTATGGGGGGGGGGGGGGGGGGGGGGGGCGATTTCGTTCATATATTTTTCGTGGGGGGGGGGGGGGGGGGGGTTTTTTTCCGGGGGGGGGGGGGGGGTTTGCCCCCGGGGGGGGGGGAGGTTTTTTTTTTTGGGTATTTTTTTGGGGGGGGGGGGAAAACAACATCAAACTAAAGAAGAGACAGCAGGCAGAAAATTCACTGTGTCATCAAATTGTCTTTTTTTCTCACGTGGATTTCTTAGAAAAATTGACACTTCCCCCCCCCCCCAAGTTTTTTAGTGAATTATTAACCACTCAGCAACCTCTTCGGCTCTCCGTGTGGGAAAACCGAGCAACCCCAGGCTAAAAAAAACTTTTTGCTGGAAAAAGCGCAAGTTTATTTGTCAGTGAGAATTATTTAACAACTAGGCAAGCTGCAGGGGAAAGTAATGTATTTACCATCTTAGGATGCGCGGGGGCCGGAAAGACCCGCCCCCCCCCCTCCCCCCCGGGGGGGGGAGGGCCTCTCTTTTTTTTTTTTTCCCCGGGGGGGGGTTTTTTCTTTTTTGGGGGTTTTTCCCGCGCGGGGGCTCAACACTGGTCAATGTAGACAGACCTGTATAATACAGACAGGTATATGAGGTTTTATGGCTTCCAGTCTGAAAGAAAATATCTACATTAACAAAGTGGTTGGACTTGGCCTGACTAGCTAGTTGAAGGTTTCCACAAGTTATTTAATTAGTCTTTAGTAATGGAAACCAGAGTCTTTGTGAAAGTCATTCAGACTCATAAGGCCCTATACAGGTTCAGCACAGATTAGAATACAACTGAGAAAAATATAATGTATTGCGCTAACCAGTATATTGTCCACCCCTAAAAAGTGGTAAAGTTGGTACATGTTGATTGTATTGGCAGCATGTGTTCAAACCACTTGGAAAGACATTTGTTTCATATTCTATTGTGGATGTGCTGAGTGTCTCACTAAAAGATGGACAGGTTAATGGTTATTCTAATAATTCTATGGCTCTAGCGTGGGCTTATTAAAAAGTGCTCAAAATTCCAAGTTTTAAATGAAATTTTAGCAGAAGAAAAGGATTTAGTATCAGACGAAAGAGTTATACTTTTTACATGAATTTTCAGTTATTAGTAGATGTTTTGATTGTTTATTCTTCACATAGCTTTAGTTTTTATTAAAATGCACATTCGACTGGTGGCCTCATGAGGTAATTATACGTCAGATACTCAGTGCCTGCCATTATGAAGCCCTGGCCCAGTGCATACCCAAGAGTACTGAAAAATCACTTAACAGCATAACTAAACTCATGTCACGATTATGTATTAACTCTTCACTTTTGTTTACTCTGTAAACCTGGTAAAGGCAAACTAACTACAAAACAAAAACATAACATTTAGCATGCTTATATCAATTTTATTTGTCTATTTCAGATTTTGTAACAATTGCCACAATTTTGGGAACAGGTATCTTAGGTTAGTATTGTGCCTAGACAAAATGTAGTAGGGGATAATCATTCTATGTGAGGGATTGTGTCCATCAGTGAGAGTTGTATGCTTACTACTCAAACTTTAATAAATTTCCTTTTAATCATCACCATATCTAGTCAGTCATAGTAAGTTTAATATATCAACCACAACCAAGTCCAGGCAACCAAGATGACCCCAGAAATTGTTGCGCAGAAATTGCCAAAATTGTTTTGTAGGTAGTTTTGTTAACTACTTTTTTTGGAAATATCTGGCAGAATTCAAATGGCCTAAAAATTTTAAAAGTCTTAAAAGAAACTTTTTTAGTTGACATAGTATAAAAGCTACCCATTGAAATTTTCAGGACAAAAGTTCTACTTAAAGCTATGTCCAAAACTCTTCCATGAAAACCAATTGTATACATCTATCAGTTGAGAATATAGCCCTATAGATTTATTTCAAATTGATCTCCGCCTACAACTAACCTTTAACCTTTAATCCTGACATTACTAAGTTTCTCAAATAGATTTTGTCTGTCTTTTGGTTGCGGATACATTTTCATATACTTATTTCTGGTACATGATTGTATTGCCAGCATAAGTTCAAACCACTTGGAAAGACATTGGTGTTGAGCCATGGTTAATGAGCTTACTGTACTACAGAAGTTCTGAAAAAGTTGGCAGTTTCTTGCGTAGGTGAAGATATATGGTACTGATTCATCCCGAGAACATTGGTTTGCAGTATGATAATGACTGTATTTTAATCTGTATTGGATTAAGAAATGAAGATGTTTTAAAGGCTACTCAATCTCAGGAGGTTTAATTGATCAACTTTTTTTTTTTGTGGGGGGGGGGGGGGGGGGGGGGGGGGGGGGGGGGGGGGGGGGGGGGGGGGGGGGGGGGGGGGGGGGGGGGGGGGGGTTTAAAAAAAAGGGGGGGGGGGGGTTTTTTTTTTTTTAAAAAATTTTTTTTAAGAAAAATTTTTTTTTTTTTTTTTTTTTTTTTTTAAAAAAATTTTTTTAAAAAAAAATTAAAAAAAAATGATTTTTTTAAAAAAAAAAAAAATTTTTTTGGGGGGGGGGGGGGGGGGGGGGGGGGTTTTTTTTTTTTTTTTTTTTGTTAAAAATAATTTTTGGGGGGTTTTTAAATGGGGGGGGGTATAAGGGGTTTTTTCGCCCGGGGAAAAACTGCAGATATCCCCATCTGGTATGCAAGATCTCATTTTTCTAAAACTTCTATAAACCACAAATATTTGGTTCATTTATCAATTACTTTTATGTTCTTTTTTCAGGTCTTCCAGTGACCTTGACCCATGCAGGGCTGTATCCATTCCTTATTTCTTTTGTCTTTGGATCACTTGTACAGGTTAGTAATGTGAAGTTAATGCATATGCTTTTGCCGTCATAATTTGTCTGACATTTGTCAGCCTGTACATATGTCTGTCTGTCAGTTCTATACAAAAGACAGTTCCTTTGTCTGGGTTTAGAGCAAACTCTAGAAACATGGAGAAGTTTTGTCCACTTTTTCCCATTTTATGGAAAAATTATACACTTTGATAATAGACTTATCCTAAGAGGAGCG